>CM055117.1:1096311762-1096699262 GCA_029206835.1 Rana muscosa
TCTCTGTCGTCTTCTTCCCTCTTCTCTTCTTCCGATGTTGACACAACGCTCTCTCCCGCTGTAATGCCGTGTGCGCGGTGCACAACGACTTATGTAGGCATGGGGCGTGGTCACCGGGTGATGTCACCCGGTGACCACGCCCCTTAAGACATCACAGTCCCATCATGCTCCGAGTTTCGTGTGGAGTGGAGACTGCTGCAGACTTCCAGATTCCGATAAGCCCCCCGCCCGCAGACCCCCACAACCACCGGGCAAGGGTTGTGGGGGTGAGGCCCTTGTCCCCATCAACATGGGGACAAATTCCCCATGTTGAGGGCATGTGGCCTGGTACAGTTCAGGAGGGGGGGGGCGCTCTCTCGTCCCCCCCTCTTTTCCTGCGGCCTGCCAGGTTGCGTGCTCGGATAAGGGTCTGGTATGGATTTTTGGGGGGACCCCATGCCATTTTTTTTTATTTGGTGCAGAGTTCCCCTTAATATCCATACCAGACCCGAAGTTCCTGTTAATGGAATTTTGGGGGACCCCCACGCATTCTTTTTTTTTCAATGACTTTCAATGACTTTTCTCTGTATTGCCGGGACTCGACAATTCATTACAGCCGCGAGTAGTTGTAAATAACTTTTTTTCCTTCAGAAATGACCAGGTCCCTAAACACTTTTTATGACAATAACTTGCATATTAACCTTTAAAATTAGCACTTTTGATTTTTCATGTTCGTGTCCCATAGACTTTAACGGTGTTCGCAACTTTTTTGCCAGTTTGCATGTTCTGGTGCGAACCAAACCGGGGGGTGCTTGGCTCATCCCTACTCCCCAGTGTCGGCAGCACTCATGCAGGCCCTGAACATGACACTCCCACCACCATGTTTGACTGTAGGCAAGACACACTTGTCTTTGTACTCCTCACCTGGTTGCCGCCACACACGCTTGACACCATCTGAGCCAAATACGTTTATCTTGTTCTCATCAGACCATGGGACATGGTTCCAGTAATCCATGTCCTTAGTCTGCTTGTCTTCAGCAAACTGTTTACGGCTTTCTTGTGCATTATCTTTATTAGAGGCTTCCTTCTGGGACGACAGCCATAAAGACCAATTTGATGCAGTGTGCGGCGTATGGTCTGAGCACTGACTGGCTGACCCCCCCACCCACCCTTTAACCTCTGCAGTAATGCTGGCAGCACTCATACGTCTATTTCCCAAATACAACCTCTAGATATGATGCTGAGCACGTGCACTCAACTTCTTTAGTTGACTATGGCGAGGCCTGTTCTGAGTGGAGCCTGTCCTGTTCTTTTTTTCAGATCCTCAGAGAGTTCTTTGCCATGAGGTGCCATGTTGAACTTCCAGTGACCAGTATGAGAGAGTGAGAGCGATAACACCAAATTTCACACTCCTGCTCCTCATTCACACCTGAGACCTTGTAACACTTAGGCCTCGTACACACGACCGGTTTTCCCGGCAGGAAAACTGCCAGGAGCGCTTTTGGCCGGGAATCCGGGCCTTGTGTATGCTCCCTAGCAGTTTTCCCGACCGGAAAACTGCTCGGGAAAAATAGAGAACCTGCTCTCTATTTTCCCATCGGGATTCCGGCAGAGTGTTTCCTGCCGAGAAAACTGGTCGTCTGTATGCTTACCTGAAGGGGAAATAAACCGCGCATGCTCGATAACACTTTGACGCATTCGTGGTAGCATAACGTTAAATATTCGTTATTTAGCTGGCTCGTCGTAGTCTTTGACGTCACCGCGTTCTTGCTATTCAAAAGAACGGTGGGTTTTTTGTGTGGCCGTGTGTATACATGGCTTTTCAAGACAAGCTTGCCAGTAATCCCGTCAGGAAAACCGACGGTTTTCAAACAGACGGGATTCCCGGACGTGTGTACAGGGCTTAACGAGTCACATGACACCGGGGAGGGAAAGTGGCTAATTGGGCCCAATTTGGACATTTTCACTTAGGGGTGTACTCACTTTTGTTGCCAGCGGTTTAGACATTAAGGGCTGTGTGTTGAGTTATTTTGAGGGGACAGCAAATTTACACTTTTATACAAGCTGTACACTCACTACTTTACATTGTAGCAAAGTGTCATTTCTTCAGTGTTGTCACATGACAAGATAGAATAAAAAATTTACAAAAATGTGAGGGGTGTACTTACTTTTGTGAGATACTGTATTTACACCCCCTTTCTTTTTCTACACAGGTTAATATTTTATTATTTTTCTGTAGTGTTCACTGTGGGTTTTCCCTACTTTTTACACAGAGTCGGCACACCTTTGCAACATCAATTACTTCTTATTCCTGGTATTTAGGGATTTCAGGTATGATTATTAATTATTGAACTGTCAGTTCTTCCCTTCACTTATACACAATTATCCCTGACCTGTCTGGTGTGTTCCTTGGCCTTCATTATGCTGTTTAATCACTAAGGTTCTCTAACAAACCTCTGAGGGCTTCACAGAACAGCTGTATTTATTCAGAGATTAAATTACACACAGGTGGACTTTATTTACTAATTAGGTGGCTTCTGAAGGCAATTGGTTCCACTAGATTTTATTTAGAGGTATCAGAGTAAAGGGGCTGAATACAAATGCGCACCATACTTTTCACTTATTTATTTGTAAAACATTTTGAAAAACATTTATCATTTTCCTTCCACTTCACAATTATGTGCCATTTTGTGTTGGTAAAATCCCAATAAAATACATTTACGTTTTTGGTTGTAACATGACAAAATGATGAAAATTTCAAGGGATATGAATACTTTTTCAAAGCACTGTAGACATATTTTTACAACCTTTGAATCAATCCACTGAATCTTATCTCAAAGATACTAAACATCTATTGGACATTTTGAAAGAATTTGAGGTGGATTCCCGATGCTTTTTGGTTACAACTTATGTCAATTCCCGCTACACACTGAATTGGAAACCCTAATATCAACAAAATGAATACTAAATAAATCAAAAGACTTACATTTTACACAAAAGGAATTTATTTGGAATACTTTGGAATTTTGTCACATAATTATTTTTTATATGGGGAGAATTTTTATAAACAGATTACTGGCATGGTGAAGGGGGCTAAATTGTCTACCAGTTTTACCATCGTTCATGGCAAAGTGGTAGACAGACATGGTATAGACAAATAGGCCAAAACAGCTGATCCTATAGAAACGCTTTATTGATGATATTGTCATGATTTGGAGCGGGAGTGAACAATTAATGAACATGTTGAATGATAATTAAAAAAATATAAAACTCACGCATCCGGACCACCCAAAGAATGCTGTCTTTCTAGATATAGAATTGTTTGTACAGAATAACAAAGTCTGTACCAAATCTCATCTTGTCTAGTTGTTATTATTCCTCATGGTTGTATAACATTCCAGGGGGCCAGTTTATAAAAATTAAAAAAAACGACTTAAAATAGTGATTTTTTTTTTTTTTTTACCACTGTGCAAAGTACTTAAGATAAGACCTCCAGAGAGGAGTTACAAAGTGGAACATCTGGATAGGTTCAGGCCAAAATAGGTCTGACATATTGAACAAAGAAAAGACCCCAAACCAGGACTTTAACATTGATTCCGCTCTCATTTTGGACTGCAACATCCAGCATAAACAAGTAGGATTCTGCACAAAGACTGGAATATTCTCTAACAGGATAAACATCTGGAAATGGTCCTTCCCAATAAACCATCTATTGTATACAAAAAAGCACCAGCATTAGGTAGCAGAATTGCTAAAAGCATTATAGACCCACTCCAGTCTAGGAATAAAAGCTTGACCTTCTTGGATGTAAAAAGTGTCTGTTCTATCAGTTGTTGGTCACTTACCTTGGGCATATTGTCTGTACTGAGTGATTGGCCACTAACCCCAAAAAGGTGGAGGCTGTCACCACCTGGCCCAGGCCCTGAAATGTGAATTACAAAAAATCTGAGGAAAACGCTTGGACAGCTGCACTCCAAAAAAGGTTCTTTTATTTAAAACAAAAGCACAAACAACATGCCACAGCAAAAAAACAGCAAGTATGAGCTGACGTTTCGCACTGCAATTCAGTGCTTAATCATAGCTATGAGCTATGATTAAGCACTGAATCGCAGTGCAAAACGTCAGCTCATACTTGCTGTTTTTTTGCTGTGACATGTTGTTTGTGCTTTTGTTTTAAATAAAAGAACCTTTTTTGGAGTGCGGCTGTCCAAGCAATTTCCTCTGATTTTTTGCCCTGTCATATGCATTGCCTACACCCACGGCTCTGGATCTTGTGAATGTGTCACCAGTCACATCTGAGTGGTAACTCTCTCTCCTGAAATGTGAATTAGCTGAGATAATTTTGGGGATTCTGTTTTTATTACAGAGGGGTTTGCAAAGATAGCCCAACCTTTTATTAAACGCCTGAAAATCGAAGTGGATGAGGAGGAGCAAGGGACCTCAGAAGGAGTTCGCTCAACCAAAGGACCTTGAAAGTCCCATAAAGGTTGAATGCACTGACCAATGTAAACAGTAGGGGATGAGGCCCTTGTCCCAATCAACATGGGGATATCCTCCCCATGTTGAGGGCATGTGGCCTGGTATGGTTCAGGAGGGGGGGGGCGCTCTCTCCTCCCCCTCTTTTCCTGCGGCCTGCCATTTTGCGGAACCCCACGCCATTTTTCTTTTTAATTTTGGTGCGGGTTCCCCTTAAAATCCATACCAGACCTGAAGGGTCTGGTATGGATTTTTGGGGGGAACCCCACGCCATTGTTTTTACAAAAAATGGTGCAGGGTTCCCCTTAATATCCATACCAGACCTGAAGGGCCTGATAAGGATTTTGGGGGGGACTCCCGCGCTTTTTTTTTTTTTTCATTTTGGTTCGGGGGTTCCCCTTTATATTCATACCAGACCCAAAGGGCCTGGTAATGGACTAAGGGGGGAACCCATGCTGTTTTTTTTTTCAATTACTTTTATCTGTATTGCCGGGACCCGACAAGTCATTATAGCCGCAGTTTTAAATGACTTTTTTTCCTTTAGAAATGACATTTTGTGCAGAGACTTTTCTAAGCACGGGAAACATGCACTGCTTTACAGGCATACTATAGACACCCCCCAGGTACGAAATTTAAAGGAATATTTCACTTTTATTGTTTCACTTTAAGCATTATTAAAATCACTTTTCCCGCAAAAACAGTCGTTTTTTTAAAAAAAAAATTGCATTGATACATGTCCCCTGGGGCAGGACCCGGGTCCCCAAACACTTTTTATGAGAATAACTTGCATATTAACCTTTAAAATTAGCACTTTAGATTTCTCCCATAGACTTTTAAAGGGTGTTCTGCTGCGAACACTCCAAATTGTTCGCTGTTCGGCGAACGGGCGAACAGGCAATGTTCGAGTTGAACTCATATTCGACTCGAACAGGTAGCCCATCCCTAGTGAACAGGCTTTTATCCAGTTGAAGTGGAGTTTAACCAAAGCTCCAGTATTGGTCCTATACTTACACAGCCAAGCTCTATGAACTGCATGTTGATGTCAGCCGAGGTAGGATGTGTACTGTTACGTGAGCCAAAGTCAAAGCCAAAGCCAAGAAAGCTTGAGATGCTTCTAATGCCAAAGGTCAGCAAAACAATATGAACTACGACCTCGAAGTAAGGGTCCATGATCTTCAGCAGAAACCTGAAACCCTCTGGGAAGCATAAGATAGCTAACTGATGAAGTCTCAGAAATATGTTATCTGCAAACAATTGCCTGGCCTTCCTGTGTACCAAGCCCATCCTGAAGGGAGTACAATGCCTCTGAAGAGCTGGCATCAAAATCATATCCTGCCTCTGCGTGAGGACATCAGAGTATCTGTAAGCACCAAGATGCCATTGTCCAACCCCTCCTTTTTCAGACGAGTTCCAGTCAACAGGTCACAACTTCTGCCACCAGACAAAAAAGCAGAAGAAAGCAGCGAAAATTGTATGGACTGGCTGTGACCATCTACACCTCCATCCCCTCCTCTTACAGAGACTGACACTAGTACATTCAGTCATGAGGCCCTAGATTTCGTACCTCAGAGTCATCCACCTGGGAATAAGGAAGCCCCCACCCCCCAACTTTGCCAAGTGTTCCAGACCTAGAGGCTGTCCAAACACCCCCTGAACTAGCTGAAGAATCTACTGGAAAGAAGCCATCTGAACCAAAGAAAGAGACCAAAGAGGGCCATCCGCCCACCTAAGAGACTGACCTATGATACTTTGGGTGAAAGATCAGAAGAAGCCATCCATACCGCCCAAACAACTCCAGAAATGCCAAGTCTCCCTGCTCCAGTTTCAAAAGAGCACTACTCTAGCTCACCCCCTAACACATCTTGGTGGACCCTACCAGTATCAGTGGTCTACCTATCCCTCTGACAATCGTTGGGAGGTTCCCTTGCCAGGCTCAAATGCAAATTGTTTTTTTCTTGTTTACTAACCTAATTTTGCCTATCATTGTACCTGTAGCGGGTATGTACTTTCCTATTTTTGAATCTGGTGGGGAAAACTGTGATGTATGGTTCCCTGGGGCCCACCAGGTGGCACTGTCGCTTTGGGCCCGGGGTTGAGCCATCATTGCGGTGTCATACCTCTTTTTGGCCTCTCTCAGCGGTTGTATGGTGGGGCGGGGATCCCGCCGTGCTTTCTGGGAGGGGGTATAAAGGGGGCGGCCATTTTTGGTGGCGGGAGTCGAGCCCGGGCACCTTCAGCCTGAGGGCGGTGGTTCGTGTCGGTCCCCTAGGCGGGTCTAGGCCTAGAGGACGTTCGGAGGTCGTGTTCCATCCCAGGCACCTTTAGCCTGGGGTGAGGTACTCGGGAGGAGGTCTGGAACTCAGTGCCCACCACTGAGTTCCGCGAGGGAAGGAGGTCCTAGGGAACCCCGGGAGTGGGTACCCGAATCCAGAAGGCGTAATGGACCGGTGGGAGATACTTACTTGAAGACCCGGTGCAGCATATTGCCAGTGACAGGTGAGCCTCCCATCGGAGACCGCCTGGAAGGAAATTCCCCTCGCTCGGAGACCGCAAGCCCACTTTCAGGGAAGAAAGTGGAGAGTTCATTGTGTCTGGGCCTACTCGCATCCACACCTCCTTTTCTGTTCTGTTCTACAAGGGAGTCTAACTGATTGTGTTCATTCAAGAAGAATAAAGGAGTGTTGGACTTTAATGGTGTGGGGCTCATTTTCTGGCAGACATTGTTCAAGGTAACTCACATTGGAGGTTCCAGGTGCAGAACACTGACCCGAAGGTAAAACAAGAACTTTGCTTCCACCACACAAACATCTGCGGTGAGGGCTTGGCGTGGTGACCCCGCTCTCTCTCCTCTGAAATACCCCTAGACAAGAGACAGACGAGCTGATAGAAGAGGGGAGAGAGGAGGCCGCTACATACCTTCAAAGCTATGTACCAGGTTATGGATATTTATATGGTACTGGACTCAGTCCCTCCTTTGGGGACAAAAGGTTTTTCGGTTGGGGGAATGTGTAGATAAGTGCTCTGGCGGCTGTGTGCAGCTCTCTCTTATTTCTCCCCACACTGTGAGCAGTGACAGAGTGGGTACATCTGTGTGTTAAGCAGCAGCCGACTCTAACCCCTTGTTTCCATGCTGTGTGAGCAGAGCAAGCTGTGGTCCTTTCACCCCTCACATCTCTGCTGTGTGAGCAGAACAGGCTCTATGTAAAATCCCCCACTTGCTTCTGTCCCCCTTCCCTCCTGGCAGCAGAGGATTTGAAGCAATCAGGAGCAAGATGACTTGCTATGCAGTGGCTGCCATTGATTCTGGGAATGGTAATTCTTAAAGGGAAAATGTAAGTGAATGGAAAATGATGGAGCTGTGAAATTCACTACCCAGTATTCCCTGCACAATAAAGGACTAGAGATAAGATTTTTCTTTGGAAATTATGGAGAGTTCTGCCAGTGGCGTCACTAGGGTTGGTGTCACCCGGTGCGAAAAAAAATGGTGTCACCCCCCAACAACTATAGTCCCCCCTCAGTACAGACCCCCCTCCACTAACTACAGACCCCACTCCCACAGTATAGATCCCTTCCCTCAGTACAAACCCGCTCCACTAAGTACAGACTCTCCGCCATCAATATAGACCCGCCTCCCTCAGTATGAACCTCCCCCTCAGTATGAACCCCCACCTCAGTGCAGACCGCTCCATCAGTACAGACACCCCCACCTCAGTGCAGACCCCCTCAGTTACAGACACCCCCCCTCAGTTACAGACACCCCTCGTACAGACACCCCCCTCAGTACAGACACCCCCCTCAGTACAGACACCCCCCTCAGTACAGACACCCCCCTCAGTAACAGACACCCCCTCGTACAGACACCCCCTCGTACAGACTCCCCCTCGTACAGACTCCCCCTCGTACAGACCACCCCTCAGTTACAGACACCCCCTCAGTTACAGACACCCCTCGTACAGACACCCCCCTCAGTACAGACACCCCCCTCAGTACAGACTCCCCCTCGTACAGACTCCCCCTCGTACAGACCACCACTCAGTTACAGACACCCCCTCAGTTACAGACACCCCCTCAGTTAAAGACCTACCCTCAGTTAAAGACCCCCCCTCAGTTACAGACACCCGCCTCAGTTACAGACACCCCCCTCAGTACATACACCCCCCTCAGTACAGACACCCCCTCAGTACAGACACCCCCACCTCAGTACAGACCGCTCCATCAGTACAGACACCCCCACCTCAGTGCAGACCTCCTCAGTTACAGACACCCTGCTCAGTTACAGACACCCCCCACAGTACCAGACACCCCTCGTACAGACACCCCCTCAGTTACAGACACCCCCCTCAGTACAGACACCTCCCTCAGTACAGACACCCCCTTGGTACCAGACCCCCTCAGTACAGACACCCCCTCAGTTACAGCCCCCCTGGTGCAAACTCCCCCTAGTGCAGACCCCAGCAGTACAGACACCCCCTCCCCCCATCAGTAAAGATGCCCCCCTTACCTTACAGACCTCAGAACAGAGCGGCAGATACACACAGCGGTGTGTCTCTCGAGCGCGGGCTCCTCCTCCTCCTCTGTGGATGTAAACAGAGAGGAGGCAGAGGGGGCGGCGGCTTCCTTCCGCTCCGCTGAGGGACACAGCCGCAGCGTGAGCCTAAGGCACAGGGCAGCGGGCAATGTCAGTGTGGTGCCGCTGCGCTACCCACGGGTGTCACCCCTCTGGTGGGTGTCACCCGGGTGCGGCCCGCCCCCCCCGCACCTGGCTAGCAACGCTAGTGCGTGTCGTCACATCATCACAGTGCAGGCTGAGTCGCTCGCTGGCTCTGTAGGGTAGGGAGGAGGATTGGAATTTAGGAATAGGAAGAATAAGGAGCCGGAGGACACACACCAGGCGCGGCCGCGGCGCTGGAGGTGTTGTTCCAGGCTTCCAGCCCAGCGGGGTGAAATTAATCAATGAATGGGTCAGCTGTAAAAAAAAAAAAAAAAAAAATTTAAAAAAAATTTAAAAAAAAAAAAAAAAAAAAAAAAAAAGGGAGGGTGTCACCCCTCTAGCGGGTGTCACCCGGGGGCGGACCGCACCCCCCGCACCCCCCTAGCAACGCCTCTGAGTTCTGCGTCTTTTGCCAGAAGAAACCAACCCATACAGACATGTGGTCTTAGCTGGAACTGTGCACAGACCAGGGTGTCATCTCAGAGTGGTGCAGGAACCAGAGAGTGTAAACCTGTTGCTTTTGTTGAACCTGTGCAGTGATTGCAGAACTGGGACCGGAGCTGGAAAAACCCATTGCTGTGAGTGTTTACAGCAAGGGAGAATCAGCAAGGACCCGAGCTGAAAGACTGAACCTTGTGAGAGCCTGTTTGGGAGGTCTGAGTACCTTAGGACCGCAGACCTCCTAGTATTCTGGACCAGATTCCTGTGTACAAAGACATCCATGTGGAGTGGAGTAGTGTGAAGACACAAGTGGTTACCCAGAGTAACAAAAGTTTTACAGCAATCCTATAATAGCACACACACAGCAATAAAGTACAGCTATCCTTACCCATCTCCTCTTCAAAGTAAATGACACAAACACCAATATACTTAACCTTGGCACTTTTACTCAGATTTGTTAAGTGAGCAGGTAATCAACAGTGTACATATATGTGCAGAGCCCTGCAATAAAAGAGTATTTGAACAAACAGATAGATATACACAAACAGTCCCCGCTGCAGCTATTCTCCCTTGTGGGCAAAAATGGCGCCCAGCAATGTCTACGCTAAGTCAGGCCTGACTGTACTGTGTAGAAGTTCTGTAGGGGAAAATCTTCGCTAGCAAAACGGTGGTGCACTTTTGAAGAAAACAAACTGTAATCCACAGGGTAAAAGGGGTTTGAATAACTTGATAAATTAAAGGCGATCTCTAAAGTTGCTCCGATGCACTGTCTCTCCGGTGCGCAGCGCAACACTAGTGATATCTCCGGATAACAGTTATTGGGCCTAGAGATCCTATATAGCTCTCTGAGCAGGTGCTCTCTCACCCAACCGGACGTATGGGGGGTTGCCCTGCTCATAGGTCATTTTAGCAGAAGTGACCTGCCTAACTGTGCCAGAGAGAGAGCTGGGGTTGCCCTCCACCAAATGCACAGTGGAGGGACCAGGTTTTTGTATTGTCCTTCTTACAGTTGTCACAGTGTCCTCAGAGCATTCTCCCATCTGAGTGTATGTCAACTTTCGAGGAGGGCGGATAGTTCTCTTCACTCTTTGTTCTCGAGGAATTATGGCCTCTGGTATTAAGGGTGCTTCCATTAAGGCAGGTGTGGTGGGACTTGCTGCTTCGGGGGCATCCGACTCAGGTGCAGGGAGGTACATTGAGTTCCTTGGGTCTTTATCTGGGACTGATTCCAGTGCATCTTCCCATTCTTCACTCTGAACATTGGACGGGATGAACTCAGCAGCTTCAGCATTCAAGGTGTCACTCATGGGGGAATCAGAGGGCGGAGGATACATCACTAGGGATTCAGGTGCCTGAGACGGCCATAGCCAGGTGAGTTCCAGCTCCTCCTCTTCACTTTGATCTGAAGTATCCTCCTCTTTTGATAGAGTTGTTTGAGACCTGGTATTGGGTCTAGGAGTACAGGGAGTTGAAGGTAGCTCTGGAGAATCCAGAGTAGGGGGCATCCTGACTGCTTCAGAAAAGGGTAGCAGATGGTTCCTGTGCCAGGTCTTCAGCGGCCCCGCTCTTGCTTCAGGCTTCAGCTGGTACACTGGTAGACCAGGCAGTTTTTTACAAATCACTTAGGGCTCTGACTTCCACCTGTCTGCCAGCTTGTGCTTTCCTGAACCCCCTAAATTTCTCAGTAACACTCTGTCCCTGGGTTGCAAATCTTGGATCGGGACCCTAAGGTCAAAGTTCCGTTTATTCCGGGCTCCTCTCTGGTCAGAAGTTAATTGGGCCTTCTCATAGGCCAGCCTTAAGCTCTTCCGCAGTCTGTCCACGTATCCCTTGTGTGAGGCAGCTGATGTGTGGTCCACTGAGGTGCCAAAGGCCAAGTCTACTGGTAGTTTTGCTTCCCTTCCAAACATAAGTCTATAAGGGGAATACCCTGTGGCATCACTGGTCGTGCTATTATAGGCGTGCACTATAGCAGCTATGTGTTTACCCCAATGTTGCTTTTCCTCGCTGTTCAGAGTCCCTAACATGTTTAACAGAGTCCTGTTGAATCTTTCTGGTTGGGCATCACCTTGGGGGTGATAAGGAGTAGTGCGAGTTTTCTTTATGCCCAAAGAGTCCAGTAGCTTCCGGATCAGTCGGCTTTCAAAGTCTCTCCCTTGATCCGAGTGAAGGCGTTGGGGTAACCCGTAGTGCACAAAGTACTTCTCCATAAGTATCTTGGCTACCGTGGAGGCCTTCTGGTCTTTAGTTGGAAAGACCTGGGCATAACGGGTGAAATGGTCGGTTAACACCAGAAGATTTCCATGTCCACTCAAGTCAGGTTCCAGGCAAAGAAAGTCAATGCATACCAAGTCCAAGGGTCCTTGACTCTGCAGGTGGCCCATTGGGGCAGCTTGACGTGGCAATGTCTTCCTCTGTATGCAGCGAGCACATGAGTGACAGTACTCCTTCACTTCAGCTCGCATACAAGGCCAGTAGAATCTACTCCTGACGAGCTGAAAGGTTCGTTCGGCCCCTAAGTGGCCATGGTTGTCATGTAGGGCAGCTAAGACAGTCTTTCAGTGTTTTTCCGGCAAGAACAGTTGCCACTTATCCTCCAGGTCATCAGAGGGGCCCCTTCGGTAGACCACCCCTTGCTGCACCTGTAACTTGTCCCACTCTTTATGGATTAATCGGGCCTCCTTTGAGGGATCATGCAAGAGCATGTCCGGATCCTGATCCTCCAGTGTTTCCAGGGCTAATCTTCCCCAGGGGTCTTCCAACTGATCCCGTCTTATATCTTTCCTGGACAGTTTTGGTAAGTCGTCTTCGCCAATCTGAGTCACATCACAATAGTATTTGGGCACTCCCACCACCGAAACTCCAATTTCTTCTGCCCTGGATCCGCCGCTAGCTTGAAAATGTGCTCCCTGACACAAGGCCCGTACTCCGTCAGGGGTCACCTGGGTCCAGTCTTCTGTATGAAAAGTGGGAGCATGAGACCTTCTGGACAAAGCATCGGCATCTCGGTTTCCAGTTCCAGGTCTGTACTTCAAACTAAAGTTGAATCCAGAGAGGGCTGCCAACCAACGGTGGCCGGTGGCATCCAGCTTGGCTGTGGTGAAAAGGTAAGTGAGTGGGTTATTGTCTGTCTTCACTACAAAGTCAGCTCCATACAAATAGTCTTTGAGTTTGTCTACAACAGCCCACTTTAGGGGCAAGAATTCCAATTTATGGGTGGGGTAGTTCTTTTCCGCTGGCGTTAAACTCCTACTCACATAGGCGACCGGTCTTAACTGTTCTTCATACTCCTGGTACAGCACACCTCGCAGACCATCATGGCTGGCATCCACGTGCAGTTCATATGGTTTCTTGGTGTCTGCATAGGCCAAGACAGGGGCAGTGGTCAGACTCTTCTTCAACATGGTGAAGGCCTCCTCACACTTTTCAGTCCACTGGTCTTCCACGGACTCTCCGGGCTTCCTGGGGCCAGTGTCATCCTCCTCTCCTTCTGTCTTCAGTAACTCATTCAGAAGTTTGGCAATTCTTGCAAACCCTTCCACAAATCTGCGGTAGTAGGAGCAGAACCCGAGGAAGGATCTGAGCTCAGTCACTGTAGTTGGTCGGGGCCAGGAGGTAACTGCCTCCAGTTTGTCAGGATCTGTAGATACCCCCTCTTCAGACACTATGTGTCCCAGGTAGATGACTGAGGACTGGTAGAACTGACACTTCTCCCTGGAGAGTTTAAGTCCCTCTTCACTCAGTCTCTTCAGGAATTTCTCCAGCCTTTCCTCGTGCTCTTCCAGGGTCTTCCCGAAGACAATGATGTCCTCTAGGTACACCAGGACTTTAATGAGATTCATGTCCCCCACTGTCTTCTCCATCAGTCACTGGAAAGTGGCAGGAGCCCCCGACAGGCCTTGAGGCCTGTAAACTCATAGAACCCCACTGGGGTGATGAATGCTGTCTTCTCTCTGTCATCTGGATGCATTGGGATTTGATAATACCCGTTCTTCAGGTCCATTACGCTGAACCACTTAGCTCCAGACAGACTCTGTAGAGCATCCTCTATCCTAGGAGTGGTGTATTGGTCAGGTATGGTCCTCCTATTGAGAGTCCTGTAGTCTATACAGAGTCTCAGTGACCCGTTCTTCTTCCTGACTACTACAATAGGGGAGGCATATGGGCTTCTGGACTCTCGGATAACTCCAGTTCTCTTGAGCTCTGCCAGTTGCTCACGCAAGTCCTCCAGGTCAGCCAGGGGGACTCGCCGGACCCTTTCCCGGAAAGGTTTGTCTTCTTGCAGGCGGATCTTGTGGGTGGCACACACCCTACGTCACATTCGTCTTTTTGAGAAGATTTTTCCTTACCTGGTCAGGGTCGTGGCAGGGTCGTGTTCTCCAAGTAGAGCTTCTCCAGGGTGGGTTCCCCTCCTTCCGTCTTCTCCAGATCAGACAGGGCCACTGGGGTAGCAGGGTTTACTCTGCCCAGCAACATCCGGCCGGGAATCTTCACAGGGGAGCCAGTGATATTCCTGATGCTCACTGGGATCCGGCCGTTCGCCTTTTTCAACGCCCTTAGCGGGACCACTTCGGGGATCACTTCCAATCCTGGGTGGGAATCTAAAGGGTCTGGTTCCAGAACCACAAAGGGGCCAGGTTGCTCCCACGAGAGTTTCACCGTAGCCTTCAGACAGGTCATTTCACCAGGCTGCAACATCCTCTCCTTCTTGGACAGTCTCCAGACTTTCCCTAGCCCCTCTTCCGGGACCTTCTGTTCCAGGACCAATCTCTGGTAGGCTAACTGCAACATTGGGTGGATCCTGGCTGCTGAAGTACCCTGCTCCTGTGCTAGGGGAGCCAGTAATCTTCTGACCAGGTCAGTATTGGTCCCTATAATCAGGGAACTCTTGTTGGCTCCTGGTGGGCGAGGGCAAACCACTGTCAGGGTGTCAAAGACCTCAGATTTTCCTGCTACAGAGGGGTCAAAGGCCAGTCTGATGGAAACATAACCGTCGTAGGGAAAGCTTTGGGTGCCAATTCCCCATATTTCTAGATCTTCCAGCTTCTGTAGGGGCAAGTGTCCTGTGTCCAGGATGGCCCTCGTGTAGACTCCCTCCACATGAATGGGAACCAAAGAGGAGGGTCCCACCAAATCGGCTGGAAACCTCCTCGGGGAGGCTTCTTTCTTTGGACTCATGGACTTCCCCTTTTTGAGTTTTCTTCTTCTTCCATCTCTTCCTGGATCTTAATCCCTGTTGGGCCTGGTATGCATTGATTTCTCGCAGACTTTGGGGTTTTAACTCTTGACAAGTGGTATTGAGTATTTTGGGAGGGGCATTGTTTCCCTTCTCCCTTGTCTCTTCTGGCTTTAGGATGTTTGTGGAGCTTTCTGTAAATAGTGGGCGCCCGGCTGACTCCTTCACCGGGGCCCTCTGAAGTTTTCCGCCGGCTGGTGATAGGCGCCTCGGTTCTTCCTCGGACTGGGGCACACTCTTCCAATGTGGCCGACTCCTCCACAGTTGAAGCAGACAGTCTCTCCTCTTTGGTGCTGAGGCGCTCTGGTGCATTTCTTTCCTGCTTTCTTCTTTTTCACTGATTCCTGAGTTCTTTTCCATTAAAGAAGTCAAAAGATCCAGCACTTGAGTCATCTGAGCATTTAAGATCTCCACTTCTGAGTCCCGTTCAGTGGCCATAGCTGATCTGTCTCCCACTGAGGGGGGGACGTGGTTCTCTCGACTGCCTGTTGGTCCTTCAACAAAGCTTCTTCATCCCTTATGATCCGCACAAGGTCTGGGTAACTCAGAGCCATGACTCCTTCAGAGGTCTTCAAGTGGAGCCAAACTGGATCCGAACGCAATGCTCCCCTCAGGATCTGCTTCATCCTAGTTGCGTCTATGACTTGTGATAGCATCCCCTTTTTAAGGACAATTTGGCACAGCATCTTATTTAAACTCCGGACATATTCGGATAACCTTTCTCCCGGCTGTTGAAGGGTATGTTCAAACTGGTATACTAGTTCAGCCACCTTTTCCAGCTGGCCAAATTCTTCCTGTAACATAGCCAGATAATCATAGGCAGTACAAGCAGCATTGCTAAACCTAAGATTCTTCACAGCTTCTGCAGCAGCACCCTTCAAACTTTCGCTTATGCGCTGCTTCTTCTGGACCTCTGGTACTTCCCATCCCTCTACAGCCTGCATCGCTTGCTCAATCCAGGTGTCGAAGTCTTCTTCTCCGGGGGGGACTGGTTGTTTCCCGGAGAAAATCCTAAGCTTCTGGTACCCGGCTTCCACATGTACCGTACTGCTCTTCTGGCACTTCGTGACAAAGTCTCCCAGAGCATTCAACAGTTCAGGCCCTATAGCGGCCAGGGGTGTTCCTGAGGTTGTCGTCTCCTGAGACTTCTCTGCTTTAGAGGATAGTGGTGGAAATAATGGCGGGGGTGATGACAGGGGGGTATGTAGCGGTTCCCCCTTTACTGCTTCCGCATGCGCCAAGCGGTATATCTGGTTATCTATGGCCTGTATGTTCTGACCTCTAAGGTCTTCTGGTATTCCGCTTCTCCACTCCACTAATGCGTAAGTAAACGAGGTCTCTGGATCTGGCTTTAAATACATCACCCATGCCTTCTAACTCGGGGACAGCGACTGTATAAGCTGCTTTACCTCCTCTTCCGGACAGTAGGGATGAGCTTGGTGTTCGAGTTGAACATATGTTCGACTCAAACATCGGCTGTTCGATCATTCGACGAAGATCAAACTATTTGGGCCATTCGCGCCAAATTCGAGTGACGCGAACGGCCCACAATACACTGCGCCATCGCAGTGCAATCCCGGCGCTGTGATTGGCCAAGCATGCACTGTGACCCCGCATGCTTGGCCAATCACAGCGCCGGCAGCTAGGAGAGCCATAATTGGCCACAGGCAGGTTGCCTGTGGCCAATTATAGCTCAGGGGGTTTAGCACACGCCCCACACTATAAAACGCCGCCAGCGCGGCGGCCTTGTGTAGTGTGTTCCGGCGCAGGGAAAGAGAAGGATAGGCAGGGACAGTGTCATTGTGCTATTCTTTGCTAAACCTTGTGTGCAGGGAGAGAGAAGGATAGGCAGGGAGAGTGTCAGTGTCATATTCTTTGCTAAACCTTGTGTGCAGGGAGAGAGAAGGATAGGCAGGGAGAGTGTCAGTGTCATATTCTTTGATAAACCTTGTGTGCAGGGAGAGAGAAGGATAGGCAGGGGACAGTGTCAGTGTCATTGTTGCTAAGCCTCCTGCACAGTATACACCTGAAGCTAGCCCTTATTTCTGTGTTTTCCTGGTGTGTTACACTAACAGGCATTTGCAGCACTTACAGTGGGCGGAGTGTGCTTCCTGCTAAATATACACCTGAAGCTAGCCCGTATTGCTGTGTTTTCCTGGTGTGTTACACTAACAGGCATTTGCAGCACTTACAGCGGGCGGAGTGTGCTTCCTGCTAAATATACACCTGAAGCTACCCCGTATTGCTGTGCTTTCCTGGTGTGTTACACTAACAGGCATTTGCAGCACTTACAGCAGGCGGAGTGTGCTTCCTGCTAAATATACACCTGAAGCTAGCCCGTATTGCTGTGTTTTCCTGGTGTGTTACACTAACAGGCATTTGCAGCACTTACAGCGGGCGGAGTGTGCTTCCTGCTAAATATACACCTGAAGCTAGCCCGTATTGCTGTGTTTTCCTGGTGTGTTACACTAACAGGCATTTGCAGCACTTACAGCGGGTGGAGTGTGCCTCCTGCACATTATACACCTGAAGCTAGCCCGTATTGCTGTGTTTTCCTGGTGTGTTACACTAACAGGCAATTGCAGCACTTACAGGGAGCGGAGTGTGCCTCCTGCACATTATACACCTGAAGCTAGCCCTTATTGCTCAAGCTTTTTTTCTTTTGTGTTACACTAACAGGCATTTGCAGCACTTACAGAGGGCGGAGTGTGCTTCCTGCAAAATAAACACCTGAAGCTAGCCCTTATTGCTGGTTTTTTCCTGTTGTGTAACACAGGCAGTCATCTGCAGCACTTACAGGGGGTGTTGTGTGCTTCCTGCAAAATATACACCTGAAGCTACCCCTTATTGCTGGTTTTCCCATCTCCCTGCAGGCCATTGCTATGTCTGGAAGGCCAACAAAGAGAGGCAGACAGTCACGAGCCAATAAAAGAGGGCAAGCAGGCTCTGTGTCTGGGGGCAACAGTGCTGGTAGTGGACGCAGTGCATTGTCATCAGCACATGGTCATGGGACACGCTTGTCCTTCTTTTCGGCAGCTGGACGTGTTGAGCCGCATCATGCCGAAGACTTGGTCGAGTGGATGACCAAGCCCTCCTCATTCTCCTCATCCTCTCTCACCCAGGCTCAGGGTACTGGCAAAGCAGCTGCCAAAGCGTCCTCTTCCCTGGTATCAATGTCATCATCAGTCACTCCTTCCCTAGACCCACCATGTCCTCCTGAGGAGTCCCCCAAAATGTTTGAGCACAGTGTTGGGTACATGCTCCAGGAGGATTCCCAGCATTTCGAAGGGTCTGATGATGAAACCCAGCTAGAGGAAGGCAGTAGCGTGAGAGCAGAGAGAGGGGATGCTCAAGAAGGACACCAATCTGGCAGTCATGTTCCAGCAGCTGCAGCATACTGCCAGATTGGCTCCAGTGATGAGGAGGGAGGGGATGATGAGGTCACTGACTCCATGTGTGTGCCTAATAGGAGAAAGGAGGAGGAGGAGGAGGATGAGGAGGAGGCACATCTCCAACGAGGCAGGATTCCCTCGGGGGGCCAGCGTAAGGGCAGCACACCGACTGAATCACACTGCAGAGCTCCGCCTGTGCAGGGCGCTGCCTCTGCCCGTTTTTCAAAAAGTTCTTTGGTGTGGGCCTTTTTTGAGTCGAGTGCATCAGATCGCACAGCTGCTGTTTGCAACATATGTCTCAAGCGTATATTGCGTGTCCAAAACATCAGCCGCTTGGGCACCACATGCTTGACCAGACATATGTTGACCTGCCATGCAGCTCGTTGGCAAGCCTGAACAAAAAAGATTGCGCAAAAGAAAATAAAAATAAATATAAAATAAAAATAAAAATGTGTTAAAAATAAAAATTAAAAAGGTGTACAGGGGCTGAGTTGTGTCAAGCAATCACACCACAAACACTAAACAGCACCAACACTGGCTAGAACTCAGATGATGAGTACCAAACAAAAAAGGATAACACCTTCCAGATATAGTCGTAATATGAGAAACAGGTGAAAATATAAATCATGTGGGTCATGAAAAATAATCACATATATGAGACCATTCTACATTATTGCTTATCCTATACGATAGATTGAATAAGAGCAAACAATTATCCCAAACCAATACACTAATTATAAAGAATGTTATAAATTAATGATGATGAAAAAGTCCAGAGGCTGGTTGTGGAATTTATAAATGAACTTATTGTTAGCCTTTAAACAGATCACAAGGAAGATGTGGCAGTCTATGTGCCGTGAGTCCCAAATCCAACTTGTCAGTCTCCAAAATTGCTAGAAAGCATATGTAGAAAGCCAACACCACCGCGTGATAATCAGACCAACAGTGCCCTCCACCACACGAATTGGCCGCTTATAGGGCTGGGAAAAAAATCGATTTTAATCTTGAATCGAGTTTTGAGCTCAAATCGATTCAGTTTTGAAGAAAATCGATTTTTTTAGATTTTTGTTTTTTTTTGAAAAAAAAAAAAATATATATTTTTTTTCCCTTCAAAGTTTCCGTAGCAGGACTGCAGGGGGCGTATCCGGAATGGCACTGGGCAGCGTTACCCCAATTACATCTACTCACTGCAGCCGCCGTCTGCCTACCTGATCAGCGTGTCATGCAGACAGACGGCGGCCATTGCAGTGTTCAAAAGCCGCGCCTCCCAAGTCCTCGTCGTCTGTGATAGGCGGAACACTCAATTTCACAGCAGGCAGTATTCAGCCTATCACGGACATCCTCTCATCCTCGTCTGTGTTATGAGGATGACCATGATAGGCGGAACACTGAATGCTGGGAAATTGAGTGTTCCGCCTATTACAGACGAGGAGGAGGCGCGGCTTTTGAATACTGGAATGGCCACCGGTGTAGCAGTAAAATCCGTATACCATGAAAATCTGCATTAGGTACGGGCACAGTGATGAAGCATGGGCACAGTGAGACACGGGCACAGTGAGACACGGGCACAGTGAGACACGGACACAGTTCAATTCAACTAAGAGTAACCTCAGGATTTTTTGTTGTTTTATTAGCTAAATCCAAATACAGTATTAATAATTTGGATGTTTAACAATCTTTGTTGCACACTGCAAAAAACAACAAAAGGTCACAAGCGCTAAATTGGTGGATAAAGAAAAAAATATAATGGATGATAATAATAATAATAAGAAAAAAATCCCAAATATTTTGGGAAGTACAAAGTATCCAAAAGGGGGAAAAAACAGGATCCAGCGCAGCAAGAAAAAATCCGTACCCAGAAGTACAAAATACACAACATGCACACAATATAATCCAGCGCTCATGGAACATACATTATTAACTATTGAAAACTCTTGAAGAATTGATAAAAAAGCTTAGTCCATTTATTAATCACAATAAAGAGAGGGATCCAATCCCAAATGTGCAGAGGGCAAATGAATCTTAACTCTCCAGTTGCCAGTGGTGACAAACTTGTTAAACTTGCAGTGACATCCGTGGAGCAAGGAGGGGTTAAAAAAGTAAAAACAAAGCCTGTGGCATGATCTCAGTGTGAGCACAGTACCTTGAATGATGGACAACAGGCAGACCAGCGTGTGGAGGGCCCTCCAACCCAAAAGGATGCAGAGCCAGGATCGCAGCAAGGCTGGGACAGAAGGAATCACACACAGAGTTTCAAGAGTTTTCAATAGTTAATAATGTATGTTCCATGAGCGCTGGAATATATTGTGTGTTTGTTGCACACTGACTTTGCAGTTAGAGAAAGGGTTTGCCTTTGCAATTTTGTTTGTTGATGCACTTTAATTAATATAATAAAAAAAAAAAAAAATCGAATCGTAAATCGAGTTTTTTATAAAAAAAATCGCAGATTTTTGGGGGGGGGGAATCGCCCAGCCCTAGCCGCTTACCAGAAATAAGCCCCCGATATGCAGTCAGCTGTGACCCAGCTGCGACCTTTAATTTTAATGAATGGACTGGGAAACTCCAAATGCACACTCCGTCTCTTTCCCCCGTTCCTCTCGATCATGTGACAACGACCCCGGAACAGTTGTAGGAAGAGAACACAGACCATAGTACGTACAAAAATTTATTCCGAAAATACAGTTAAAAACACTTACATCAAGCAGCGTTTTGTTGAGCATAAAAAATTTGCCGGCTGGCAAACACACAATCACCCTTCCCTCAGTAGCGTGGCGACGTCTGCACGTTGCTCCCAGACGCGTTTCGTCACTAATTGGACGTCATCAATGGGGGTAGGGCGACATGCAGACACACCACCTTTTATGGCCAAACCTCAGCGTGGAATATAGAGGTCAAAGCCACATTCCGCCATTTTGGAAATGGGAAAAGAGCCCACACCGCGCTCTTAGCCATGTCCAGACGGTAAGCATTATGTGCATATGAAAAAACCCCCGATCGAGTTGGAGATGAGTGTTACGTCATGCACCAATCAGGGCAGTAGATTGCATTAAAATCAAACAAAATAGTATTAAAATTAAATTTAAAATAGTCTAAGCAAACCACGTAAGAACAGGGTTATTAGATTATTAATGGTTCAAATACAGAGATCTCGCCAACTCCTAAAGTTGGAGGACCATGATAGGGAAAAGCTAGTTAAACACTAGGGATATAATCCCACTGTGTATAGCATAGTCACATATAACCACTCCCAATATATTAACCTCCTATATACACATGAAGTGGGCGGTTAATGGCGTATTAAGTTACGCTTAATAGGAAGGGTCATATTATTATATAATAATCTATTGTTCAAAAAGGACAAAGCAAAACAAATTTAGATGTAAATATTACCCAATATATTAATATAAATAGGGATTTGTGAAAAAATCCCTAAGAAAACAACCATTACCATATAGTGATACATTTAAATGAATAAGTGAAAAATTGATAAAGAAGTATTTTATATACCTAGTGAATTCATAAATTAAAAATTAAAAAAATAATAAGAAAAAATGCACAAAAAATATTGATGAAAAATATGTGTGTAGCGGGGTCTCTTCTAAGGCCCCAGGACTACGTTACCCAGAACCCCATTCGGCCCCAGGGCGGAGGTTCCACCGCAGAGACTCATGGGAGGGGTTACTTAAGTGGGAGGCGAGGCGGAGCTCGCTCTCTTGGGACACGGCGCGTCAAGTGGCAAGTCATCCTGTGCGGATCGGCTGTGAAGTAAGGCCTGAAGCCTGAGGCCTTGCTTGAAGTCCGAAGAGCCTTCCACCATACTGCGGAGCCTGGGTGGATCCTGACCCGTCGTGATAGGACGTGAGCTGGATCGAGGACTCGATCGGAGCAGACGCTGTGTGCGACACACAGGAGGTGGAAGTCCCAGGCTGGGATCGCGCCTGGAGTGGTGAGCGGGCACCTGCCCATATCAATAGACTGAGTTGTGTTCAGGCCTATAGACTGCCTAGGCCCACTGTTCACTCACCAGTGTTTCTTGGGGGGTCCAGTAGCGGGACAGAGTTGAAGAATCTACCCCCCCCCCCCCGTTTTGCCCTGTTATTTCAAGTTAACACCCAATGTGGATTACAAATGGTTATTCTTTTAAGTGCACCAACGAAAGCTGGCCGGTGAAGAAACCTTCATCCCTTAGGGGAAAGAGACTTAGTTCCATTCCATGTCAGGCTTGACTTAGGTGGGGAGTTTAGAAAGTTTGTGTTACTACGCCATAGGCGAGCACACGCTATAATAGCTCCGCGTGGGGGACACTGCGCGGCGCCATATTATTGTGCTGCACCTAGTACATTGATTGATGCAGGACTCTGCAGGCCCATGTATATGTTGTATGTTATACTTTGAATCCTTCATTACCAGTAAAGCTGATATATATATTTTATATTCTTGCCTCAGTGTGTTGTCTGACTGTTTAGAGATTATTAAGTATAATACACCTGAGAGTGATAGGAGTTTAACCCTAGACTGACTGTGCCAGAGTGGGTCGAGTAAGATTGCAGGGGGTTGGCGGTGCTGCGTGCAGGGCCCAAAATCAAATCAGCGGCTCTCTTAATTGGGGGTAGCGCTACACGTGGGGGCTCGTGAGTCCGGGATCCTGTTGCAGCAAATAGCAGCCAAAAAGTACCAGCATGGACCCACTAGAAGTAGTGAAGTGGTGCGCAGCAGCCAACACAGATCCAAATGGGGCAGTGATTATAGAACTCCCAGGGATCTGGCAAGAAGATGCAGTGAAACAGTTAGTGATGTCCCTGTCCCCACAACAGAAAGCATGGATAGTGGATGTAAGATCAGAACCTCCTTCGACATATGTACTGGTTAAATGGAAGGATGGAGTCCCAGAAGACTTCAAGAAGCCAAGCATAGAGACGGTGGATAAACAAACTTATAAGTTAATACGTGTCCCACCCAACCTCAAAGATGTAAAGAAAGAAGAGAGTCCTGGGTCGCCACAGGGCACCCTCAGCACAGAATTATGCGCGGTTCTAGGGGAAATCATAGCACAATGCAAGAAAGACCCAGCGGATTATCAAATAGCAGGATACCGAAAACTCAGAATGTTTTCAGGAAGGAAACCTGTACCTTCAGGCGAAGAAGGATTTGAGGAGTGGTTAGATGGTGCAACTCAGGCTCTGGAGGAGTAGGAAGTCCCAGACCACAGGAAGAAGCAGAGAATTGCTGAGAGCTTGAAGGGGCCGGCTTTAGAGGCCGTACGCAACCTCAAGATGAGCAAAACAGACTGTACGGCGCAGGACTATCTAGACATTCTGCAGAATGTGTTTGGTGGAACAGAGAAGATCACTGAACTCACCTACCAACTGGAGCATTGTTATTAAAAGGCAGGGGAGAAGCTATCAGAGTTCATGACGCGCCTAGATAAAATACTGCACAAGATGATCTTAAAGAAAGGGATTGACCCGAAGAGGGTGGATGAGGCCCAACAGGTGATGAGAGGATCTCAACCACTGGATCCTATCGCACTGGCGTTACGTACAAGACAGGACGGGAAGAGCCTGGAGTACCCTGACTTGATCCGAGTAGTCAGAGAGGAAGAAGCTATGCTGGAGGAGAAAAAGAGGAGCCAACCAGTTGAGACGGTGAACCCTCCTCCGGTGATGGTCAGGATGGCTATGACCTTAGAAAGAGATGCAGAGGTGGATACCTTGAAGTCGCAAATGTCCCAAGTGCTGGGAATGTTGACCTCCCTGATGGAAAAGGAGTCAAGGGTACCAGAGAGGGAAAGTCCGAGGAAGGAATTGTTCCCAAATACCTCAGCACCCGCATCCCTGGAAAATTGGGGAAATGTGATCTGCTTCAATTGTGGGGGGAGCTGGCCATCTTGCCAAAGTATGTGCCAGTCCCAAGAAGAAGAGACTGAATAACCGAAAGCCGCAGGAAAACTTCAACGGGCCCCGGTAAAGGAGTCAACCGTGTGCCCATCATCATCAAGGAACTCCACACTGAATAAGAAGCACATGAGAGAAGGGGCCAGAGCCCCACAGAAGAAACCAAGGGTTCCTCATAAGGAACGTACTCCAAAGAAACACAATAAAGTCCCTCAGCGGGTAGTTACACCCATACAGAGGAGAGAGATTAATGCATACCAGGCTCAGGAGAGACTTAGGTCCAAAGAAAAAAAACGCAAGGAAAGTCAAGAAGGGAAATGCAAAGATCCAAGGAAAGAGACCCCTTCGAAGCAGTACCCAGAGATACTGGTGGGTCCCTCCCCAATTGTATCCATTCAAGTAGAGGGGGTATACACAAGAGCCCTGTTGGATACTGGAGCTCAGGTGACCCTGTTGTATCGAGACTTCTACGACAGGCACCTGAGTCACTTACCCATCCAGAAGATTGAAGACTTGGAGATATGGGGAATTGGAACAGAGAAGTTTCCTTATGATGGATATCTACCCATAAGATTGACGTTTGACCCATCCATAACTGGGAAGGGGGAAGTGTTCGACACCTTGGCTGTGGTGTGCCCCCGACCGCCTGGAGCTAACAGGAGTTCCTTAATAATAGGAACCAACACGGACCTGGTCCGAAGACTTCTGTTACCACTAACAAGAAGGAAGAACCTCCCAGTCACGGAGATTCATCCCATGTTGAAGACCGCCTTCCAACGGCTGATCTTGGAGCAGAAGGCCCCGGAAGAGGGGGTAGGGAAGGTCTGGAGACTGGGAAAAAAAGGGATAGTGCTGCAACCCGGTGAAGTAACCTGCTTGAAGGCCACAGTGAAACTCACTTGGGAGCAGCCGGGCCCTTTTGTGATGTTGGAACCCGACCCAAGAGAAGAACCTTCGGGCTTGGAGGTAGTCCCGGAAATGGTCCCGGTGAGGGCCCTGAAGAAGGCCCACTGCAAGGTGCTTGTGAGTGTCAGAAACACCACGGATGGCCCCATGGAAGTCTCTGCCAGGCTGTTATTGGGCCGGGTGAGCCCAGCCACACCAGTTGTCTCATCAGATGTAGGGAAGACAGATGGAGAGAGTACGGAGTGGGAGAAGCTTTCCATGGAGAACCCAAACCTGCCCAGGGCTTGGAGAGAGAGAGCCCAGAACCAGTTGACTCTGTGGGAGAGGATCTTCTCACATGATGAGTTTGATGTGGGGTGTGCTAGGAGTGCCACCCATCGAATCCGCCTCCAGGAAGACAAGCCCTTCAGAGAAAGGGTTAAGCGGGTTCCATTGGCAGACCTCGAGGATTTGAGGGAGCAGCTTGCTGAGCTCAAGCGAACAGGTGTGATCCAGGAATCTAGAAGTCCGTATGCCTCTCCCATAGTGGTGGTCCGGAAGAAGAATGGGTCACTAAGGTTATGTATTGACTATAGGACCCTCAACAGGAGAACCACTCCGGATCAGTATACCACTCCAAGGATAGAAGATGCCTTGCAGAGCTTGTCCGGAGCCAAGTGGTTCAGTGTTATGGACCTAAAGAGTGGGTATTATCAGATCCCGATGCACCCAGAAAACAAAGAAAAGACGGCTTTCATAACCCCAGTGGGATTCTTTGAATTCAATCGGATGCCTCAAGGTCTGTCCGGAGCTCCAGCCACATTCCAAAGACTGATGGAGAAGACTGTAGGAGACATGAACCTCATAGAGGTCCTTGTATACTTGGATGACATCATAGTCTTTGGCAGAACTCTGGAGGAGCATGAAGAAAGGCTGGAGAAGGTCTTGAAGAGGCTGAGTGAAGAAGGACTCAAGCTCTCGCCTGAAAAATGCCAATTTTATCAATCTTCAGTCAACTATCTGGGACACATAGTGTCTGAAAATGGGGTGTCCACAGACCCTGAAAAACTGGAGGCTGTCACCTCCTGGCCAAGACCTACCACTGTAACAGAACTCAGGTCCTTCCTAGGATTCTGTTCCTATTACAGGAGGTTCGTGGAGGGGTTTGCTCGAATAGCGAGACCCTTGAATGAGTTGCTGAAGACGGATGGGGAAGAGGATGACTCGGGCCCCAGGAAGTCAGGGGAGTCAGTCAAGGACCAGTGGACTAAGAAGTGTAAAGGCGCCTTCTAGATGCTGAAAAAGAGCTTGACCACTGCCCCTGTTCTGGCTTATGCAGACCCAAAGAAGCCTTACGAACTCCATGTGGATGCCGGTCATGATGGTCTGGGAGGAGTACTCTACCAGGAGCATGAAGGGCAACAGAGACCTGTTGCGTATGTGAGCAGACGCTTGACCCCCTCTGAAAAGAACTATCCCACCCATAAGTTGGAGTTCCTGGCCCTCAAGTGGACCGTAGTAGACAAACTTCTAGATTACCTATATGGAGCAGATTTCACTGTAAAAACGGATAACAATCCCCTTACCTACCTGTTTACCACAGCAAAGCTGGACGCCACAGGACATAGATGGTTGGCGGCGCTGTCTGCCTTCAATTTCAGCTTGAAATATAGACCTGGGGCGGGAAACCGAGATGCGGACGCCCTGTCCAGAAGGTCTCATGTTCCCACCCACAGTAGTGAAGACTGGACCCAAGTGGCACCCGACGGGGTGCGGGCCCTTTGCCAAGGGGCTGAACTCCAAGCCAAGGGAGGTTCAAGAGCAGAAGAGATAGGGGTCACTATTGTAGGAGTCCCTAAGCAGTACTGTGGAGCAACCTTACTGGGGGACCACAACCTACCCAGACTGACCAAAAAGGAGTTGAGATCCGACCAACAGGAGGACCCTATGGGGAGATTGGTCCTAGAAGCATTAGAAGATCAGAACCCAAACTTACTTTTACGTCACCCATCGAAGGAAGCTCGCCTGTTAAAAAAAGAGTGGGACAGGCTACAGGTGCACCAGGGAGTGGTCTACCGAAGGGGCCCCTCTGATGACCAAGAAGACAAGTGGCAGTTGTTCCTGCCGGAGAAACACAGGGAGACGGTCATGATCGCCTTACATGACAACCATGGTCACCTGGGAGTGGAAAGGACTTTCCAACTTGTTAGAGACCATTTCTATTGGCCCTGCATGAGGGCTGAAGTTGAGGAATACTGCCATTCATGTGCCCGATGCATACAGAGAAAGACTCTGCCCCATCAAGCTGCCCCAATGGGCCATTTACAAAGTGAAGGCCCGCTTGACCTGGTGTGCATTGATTTCCTCTGCCTCGGACCCGACCTGAGAGGACTAGGAAATGTTCTGGTAGTAACCGACCATTTCACCCGGTATGCACAGGCTTTTCCAGCCAAGGACCAGAAGGCCTCTACTGTGGCCAAAATACTTGTAGAGAAGTACTTTATACATTATGGACTACCACAAAGGCTCCATTCAGATCAGGGGAGGGATTTCGAGAGCAAACTGATACGAAAACTCCTAGATGCCTTAGGGATCAAGAAGACCAGGACTACTCCTTATCATCCTCAAGGTGATGCTCAACCAGAGAGGTTCAACCGAACCCTGCTCAATATGCTGGGAACTTTAAGTGGCGAAAAAAAGCAACATTGGAGTAGTCACATAGCGGCCCTTGTGCACGCTTACAACAGCACTGTCAGCGATGCTACTGGATATTCTCCTTACAGACTTATGTTCGGGAGAGAAGCAAGATTGCCAGTGGATCTGGCCTACGGTACCTCCATAGATCATTGTTCTGCTGCTTCCCACAAGGGATATGTAGATAGACTGAAGCCCTGTACACACGATCAGTTTGACTGATGAAAACCGTCTAAAGGATTGTTTTCATCAGACAAACCGATCGTGTATGGGACCCATCAGTCTTTTTTCCATCGGTTTTAAAAAATAGAACATGTTTTAAAATTATCTGATGGATAAAAAACCGATGGCAATTTCCGATCGTCTGTGGGGAAATCCATCAGATGAAAAACCCAAGCATGCTCAGAATCAAGTCGACACATGCTCAGTAGCATTGAATTTCATTTTTCTCAGCTCATCGGAGAGTTTTACGTCACCACGTTTGGAACGGTCGGTTTTTTGACTGATGGTGTGTAGGCAAGACTGATGGAAAACAGTTTCATCGGATTTCTGATGGACAAATCCATCAGACGAAAATCCATAGGATATCTGATCGTGTGTACAGGGCTTTAGACACAACTTGAAGACGGCTTATGAGCAAGCCCAGGCGGCCTCGGAACAGAGAGGGGCTCGCAACAAGAGGAATTTTGACCTAAAGGTTAGGATCCAAGACTTACAACCAGGAGACAGGGTGTTATTACGGAATCTGGGGGTCCCTGGAAAACATAAACTCGCAGATAGATGGAGACCAGAACCTTTTGTCATTTGTAGAAAATTACCGGGCCTACCCGTTTACAGACTTAAACCCGAGGGGAAGTTAGGGCCTTTGAAGACTTGGCATCGAAACCACCTACTTCCGCTCGCTGAAGCAGTTCGGTTGCCTCCTAGGATGGATTCTCCTGAACCCATGTCCATTCTGAACACCCCTAGACCCAACACTCGGTCTCAGACTCCTCGGATGGAGGATACAGAAGATTCAGAATTAAGTGAAGGCGAGGGGGAGGAAATTGGCTGGCTTTGGCCTTCCCAGGGCCCAACGACTTCTGCTATTGATCTTCCACCTGACGAAGATACTGAGGATCACACACTGAATGCAGAAGCTACGGAGTTCATTCCATCTAGTCACTGGTCAGATGCTTGGGAGAGTGTCGGTGAACTATCACCTGAAGAGGACCCAAGGGAAGCCATGTATCTTCCTGCTCCGGAGTCAGATGCTCCTGAATTAGAAGGAACTCCCGAGTTGGTCACAGAAGAAGAATCTGTTCCCACCGAAAGTCCCAGAGGACAGAGGAAGTGGAGGGCTATAAAGCCTCCCAGGAGATTAACCTACCCACAAATAGGGAAGAGTGCGGAAGACACTGTATTCACTGCCAGAAGGAGTATGGAAGACCCTGACCCTCCCACTGTTCATTTGGTGGGAGGCAACCCCAGCTCACTCTCTGGCACAGTTAGGCAGGATACTGTTGTTAATGTGTCCTGTGGGCAGAGGAGTTCACTGCCTCGTTTCTGGTGGGAATTTCCTCTGCCGACATCATATGGAGAATTGATGGATGTTGTTAAATGTGTAGCTTGAAGTTATATTATCTTTGGGGACCAAAGAGTTCAAGTGGGGGCAGTGTGTAGCGGGGTCTCTTCTAAGGCCCCAGGACTACGTTACCCAGAACCCCATTCGGCCCCAGGGCGGAGGTTCCACCGCAGAGACTCATGTGAGGGGTTACTTAAGTGGGAGGCGAGGCGGAGCTCGCTCTCTTGGGACACGGCGCGTCAAGTGGCAAGTCATCCTGTGCAGATCGGCTGTGAAGTAAGGCCTGAAGCCTGAGGCCTTGCTTGAAGTCCGAAGAGCCTTCCACCATACTGCGGAGCCTGGGTGGATCCTGACCCGTCGTGATAGGACGTGAGCTGGATCGAGGACTCGATCGGAGCAGACGCTGTGTGCGACACACAGGAGGTGGAAGTCCCAGGCTGGGATCGCGCCTGGAGTGGTGAGCGGGCACCTGCCCATATCAATAGACTGAGTTGTGTTCAGGCCTATAGACTGCCTAGGCCCACTGTTCGCTCACCAGTGTTTCTTGGGGGATCCGGTAGCGGGACAGAGTTGAAGAATCTACCCCCCCCCCCCGTTTTGCCCTGTTATTTCAAGTTAACACCCAATGTGGATTACAAATGGTTATTCTTTTAAGTGCACCAACGAAAGCTGGCCGGTGAAGAAACCTTCATCCCTTAAGGGAAAGAGACTTAGTTCCATTCCATTCCATGTCAGGCCTGACTTAGGTGGGGAGTTTAGAAAGTTTGTGTTACTACGCCATAGGCGAGCACACGCTATAATAGCTCCGCGTGGTGGACACTGCGCTGCGCCATATTATTGTGCTGCACCTAGTACATTGATTGATGCAGGGTTCTGCAGACCCATGTATATGTTGCATGTTATATCTTGAATCCTTCATTACCAGTAAAGCTGATATATATATTTTATATTCTTGCCTCAGTGTGTTGTCTGACTGTTTAGAGATTATTAAGTATAATACACCTAAGAGTGATAGGAGTTTAACCCTAGACTGACTGTGCCAGAGTGGGTCGAGTAAGATTGCAGGGGGTTGGCGGTGCTGCGTGCAGGGCCCAAAATCAAATCAACGGCTCTCCTAATTGGGGGTAGCGCTACACGTGAATAAAAAATTGATACTAATAAATTTAAATTTAGTAAAAATTAATTGATTTGTTATTTAAGTAATTCTTGAAAAATCCTCAAATAAATCCCTAAAAGTTAATTAGGTGAAAATAGTAGTGATTAGGTGATAAATTACATAAATTTGGTGAAAATCATTCAATCAATTACCAAATGTCAATAATATTATAAAGATAAAAAAATAATAAAAAATATTTAATTAGATAACCCGACTATTCCACACTGAGGTAAGACCCTATGCATTTTTAATAAAGGCATTTACATCTGTCTCAATGTTCAGTCCGTAAGGACTATAAGTCTTAAGCCTATGGATCCAAGCCATTTCTAGCTTGGATATTTCCCTCACCATTAGGCTCCCCCTCCAGTGGGCCTTGTATTTATCAATACCCAAAAAGAGTGTCCCCGAAGGGTCCCTATTATGCTTCAGCAAATAGTGTTTGGATACCGAATGATTTTTAAATCCCATTTTGATGTTGGTAATGTGCTCATTAAGGCGCACTCTGAGGGGTCGCTTAGTGCGCCCCACATATTGCATGCCACATGGACACTGCAACATATAAACAACCCCCTCAGTAGCACATGTAATGCAGGGTTTGATTGTATATTGGCCTTGGGTGGCAGTGGACAAGAAGGTGGTCACCCGTCTGTCCCTAGAAATATTAAACTGGCATACCCTACACCTCCTACATTTATAGTACCCTGAAAGATGGTCAAAAAAGGTAAGGGGTTTTGTAGGTGGATCCAAAACATTTGGGGCTAGTTGATGCCTTAAATTGGATACACCCCGAAAAATAATTCTCGGCCTATCAGGTAAGACCTCCTTCAAAATGGCATCATTAATGGCTAAATGCCAATGTTTATTAATAAGGGCCTTGATAGTCCTATGTTGTAGAGAGTAGGAGGTGATGAATGGAACACCCACAGAGTCTTGAGCATTGACCTGCGCCACTTTGTCAATTAATAAAGACTCTCTCTCAATGATTTTGACTTTCTCCAATTCCTCCTGAAGGAAGTCCCTCTGGTACCCCTTCTCTAAGAATCTCTGAGTCAGGGTTTCAGCCTGCGACAGAAATCGCTGAGGATCGGAGCAATTTCTCCTCAATCTCAGGTACTGACTCTTAGGTACCCCCTTCAACCAGGGCTCATGGTGACAACTCCCCATCGGAATGAAGGAGTTCCTATCAGTCTCCTTGAAAAAGGTTGATGTTACAAAGGAGTCAGTGCCAATCTCGATTTTTAGATCTAAATAGTGCACACTGGCCTGGCTAGCCTCATATAGAAGGGCAATCCCTCTCTGGTTGGAATTAAGGGCATCCATGAACCTAACAAGGTCCTGATAGTCGCCATCCCACAGGAGGAGGATGTCATCAATGTACCTAGCCCAAAAGGCCAATTGAGGTACATTGCCACCATAGATGACATCCTCCTCCCATTTAGCCATAAACAGGTTGGCCAAACTGGGGGCATACTTAGCCCCCATGGCGACACCTGTATCCTGTCGATAAAACGTCTGGTTGAACCAGAAGTAATTCGAGGATGCAGCGAATCGCAAAAGCGACATGATGAAATCCACCTGTTTCGGTAGAAGCCCAGAGTCTCTTTCCAGAAACCACTGGACTGCTTCGAAACCCAAATGGTGGGGGATGATGGTGTAAAGGGATGCCACATCCACAGTCACCATCCAGATGTCCTTCTTTGGGGTAATTCCAGACAACAGATTAATAATGTGTCTGGACTCTGAGTCCTTCACAAAGAAAGGCATCTCCCGCACCAATGGTTGCAAATAAACATCAATATATTTGCCCACCCGGGCCGTGACAGAGTCAATCTCACTAACTATGGGACTGCCCGGGGGGCAGACTGGATCCTTGTGCAACTTGGGGAGGTAGTAGATTGTGGGGGTACGAGGAGCTCTGGGAATCAGGTATAGCTTCTCCCTTGGAGTAAGGATACCCCCATAGAAACCCCTGTTGACCAAACATTCCAAGTCTCTAGTGTATTTAGCTTTGGGATTGGCTGGTAAAACAGTATATGTGTTTGGATCGTCAATAATCTTTGACATTTCGGTCAGATAGTCTGCCCTATCCAAAATTACTATCCCCCCCTTATCAGCAGGTCTGATAACCAAATTCTTGTTACTGCACAGGGAATCAACCCCATCTTGTAATCCTTTGTTCATTTTAGCCTTTTTAACATGCATAGCATCTAAATCCCTAATAAGCACATCCCTAAACACTCTTAGGGATGGTGCGAGGGCCCCCGGAGGGTTAAAAAGGGACGCATTCTTCAATCCGGAATGAACAAAGTTAGAATGTCCCACCTCAACTCTGGGTGTGGTCCCTACCATGTACCTTTTAATGTTGAGTTTGCGCACAAATTTATGTATATCCATAAAGGTATGGAATTTATCCAGACCCTTAGGAGGTGCAAATTTGAGACCCTTATCCAGAACAGCTTTTTCAGCGTCTGTCAAAGTTTGTTTGCTTACCGGTAAATTAAAAATCCCCTGTCCGTTTATGTTCGTGGTTGCTTTAACTGTTCGTGCCCTCCGCCCCCCTCTGGTTCCTCTCCTCTTTCTCCCAACCTTTTTGTACCTTGGGTGGGCTTGTGAAAACCCCAACTCCCTTGATTGTTAGAATTAGATGAGGTAGGTGGTAATTTAGATGGAAGAGGCCTAGTTGGCCCATATATGGCTGGGTAATTATTTCTCTCACCTTGTTGACCATAATTAGAAACCCCAGACCATGGGTCATCAGCCAAACACTCTCTATCCCTAAGGGGAAAGAAAGAATTATTGGCCAACATACCGTCGTCCCATGGATCCAATTGGTGGACCAGAGGGGACCGAAGGTCCCAGTCTGTCCCAGGGCCTTGTCTCCATCCATCCTGGGATGGCCCTGGTAGTTAGAACCCCATCCTCTCCCACGGGACTGTTGTCCTCTATAATTAGGAGGTGGGCCTGCATAATAAGGAACTTGCTCGAAGGTTCCCCCCTGATTGCCATATGGTGGACCCAAGGGGCGGGATGGTCCTGTTTGGAAGGAACCCCCTCTATTTCCACGTCTACCTCTCCTCGATGACTGGTAAGTGTTATGGTTTACCCCTTAATGGTTTTAGTGTTGGGGGCCGTACGTTTCACTGTACTTGGCTGAGTGGATGGTTGGCCTAAGGTAGACATGGACAGACCACTGGGAGGGACAGAGATCTCCATCTCACCACCATTTAACTTAGCCTGCTCCTCTAGTAGTTTCTTTTGCCATAAGAACACGATATTACCATGATAGTCCCTAGGTCCCTATTATACTTTTTTTTCTTTTTAAACTTTTGGTCCTTATCCTCCCTTTCAAGAGTTTTAAGAAGGTTAGAGGATTTTTCTTTATAATCCTCACTTTCTTTGACAGGATTAAGCTTATCTTTTATAAGCCTAATCTCCTCATCTAATTTGGTTAATTTCAAGGTTTTCCTTTCAACCAAAAATTTTAAAAAAGAGACACCTGCCTGATTAAAGTACTTAAACCAATTTTCAAGGTCTGTGTCTCCCTTTTGAGGTGCTACATCCCACCTTAAACTCCTGTGTGGTGGAGGGCACTGTTGGTCTGATTATCACGCGGTGGTGTTGGCTTTCTACATATGCTTTCTAGCAGTTTTGGAGACTGATGCCGCGTACACACGATCATTTTTCCCGTCGGGAAAAATGACATTGTCAGGGTCACCTGTGGCCAGGTGACAGATGCACACCGTAGGGGGACAGGAGTGCACCGCGAGGTAGTGAACCCTATGGCTGGCTTCTGTGGATAGGAAACTGGGTGGTTGTGGAAAGCGGGACCAGAGGAGCACAACCGGGATCCCAACGGAAGCGAGAGCCAAGATTCCCCAGGGCGCGGAGTCTAAGACCCAGCTGGTCTTCTCCAGGGCCTCTAGTGGTGAGGATGTTACGCTGCAGGCTGGGACCAGGTCGCGGCCCCTGGAGTTTCCTAGCTCACGCCCCGTAGGATAAGGGGAAGCAGCAGCACACGATAGAGAGAACCGAATAACAAGCCGAAGGTCAGGGGCCACAAGCAGACAAGGATAACGAAGAACGAGCCGAAGGTCAAGGGTCACGAGCAGACAGGGATGGTCGGGGACAAGCCAATAACGTAACAGAGAGACAGACGTAGCACACGGCAGGCAGGAACCCAAACACACAATGCCTAACAAACACGTTGATCAGCAAAGCAGGCTTGCAGTGCACAGGTTAATATAGTGTTCAGTGATAGGGCCTGGGGTGGAGTCAGGCTGGGAGGAGATTATAAAGGAAGCCAGGTGAAGGAGGTCTGGTCTCTAGATGAACACATGAGGAGGAAGGTAAGATGGCAGACAGACATTAATGCATATCCATGACAGTACCCTCCCTCTTACGAGGCCTCCCCCTTCCCCGCCTGGGCCCAGGTTTAGAGGGAAACTTCAGATGAAACTCCTTTAACAGACGAGGTGCAAAGACCTCAGATGCAGTGATCCAAGACCTCTCCTCAGGACCAAACCCTTTCCAATGAACGAGGTACTGAAGAACGCCTTTACAGAGTCGGGAGTCCAGAATTTGACTGATCTCGTACTCCTGATTATCCTCAGAGACAGGCGCCACGGTAGGAAGAGGACGAGAGAATTTATTGAGGACTAAAGGCTTTAGAAGAGCAACATGAAAGGAGTTAGTGATTTTAAGGCTCTTAGGAATCTGGAGTTTGAAACAAACCGGATTCAGTTTAGCAGTTACCGTGTATGGACCGATGAATCGTGGAGCAAACTTCAGAGAAGGAACTCGGAGCTTGATGTTCCTGGTAGAGAGCCAGACTTTGTCCCCTGGCTGAAGAGAAGGCGGTTTACGCCTGCGGCGGTCGGCAAAGCCTTTGAATTTTTCAGCAGCTGCCCGGAGGGAATCATGAACGTGACCCCAAACGGAATTGAGAGACTCCTGAACCGAAGCCAAAGCTGGAATGTCTGGAGAACAGATCATAGGAAGAGGAAGTTGAGGGTGTTTTCCATAAACTGTGAAAAAGGGTGTCTTCTGCGAACTGGTATTCACATGATTGTTATGGGAGAATTCTGCCCACGGGAGTAGAGAGGACCAATCGTCATGGTGAGAAGACACAAAGGTGCGAAGAAAGACCTCTAACTCCTGATTAACCCTCTCAGTCTGTCCATTGGATTGGGGATGGTAAGAAGAAGAAAAATCCAAGACAATATTGAGGGATTTGCAAAAGGCTCTCCAAAAACGAGACGTGAATTGGACTCCCCTGTCGGAAACAATATGAGAAGGGACCCCATGTAGGCGGAGAATTTCTCGAATGAAAATGGGAACCAAGGCAGGGGCAGAAGGAAGACCAGGAAGAGGAACAAAATGAGCCATCTTGGAGAATCGATCGATTACCACCCAAATGACTGTATTATTCTCAGACAGTGGGAGATCGGTGATAAAATCCATGGCAATATGGGCCCAGGGTTCCTTAGGAATAGGCAAGGGCATGAGGAGACCAGCAGGAGCTTGTGTGGAGGATTTGGACTGAGCACAGACATGACAAGCTTTAACGTAGTCTTTGACGTCTGAGCGGAGATTAGGCCACCAGTAGTGACGACTGATGAGTAGGAAGGATCGGAGGAATCCAGAATGCCCTGCCACCTTGGAATCATGTCCCCAACGAAGGATCTTAGCTCTTAGCTCAGTGGGGACAAAGGTCTTACCAGGCGGAATTTTAGACTTCAGGGTGGTAGAGTGGGCAACAATGCATGAGGTGGGAATGATCGGCTCAGGTTCAGGGGCGGACTCCTCGTCCAAAGTGTCAAATGACCTAGAGAGCGCATCAGCCCGACCGTTGCAGGAACCAGGTTTGTAGGTAATCGTGAAATTAAAACGGGCAAAGAAGAGACTCCACCTGGCCTGTCTAGGATTCAGACGTTTAGCATTCTGTAGATACTGTAAATTCTTGTGATCGGTAAAGATCGTTATGGAGTGAGGGGAACCCTCCAAGAGATGACGCCACTCCTCTAACGCCAATTTAATTGCGAGAAGTTCCCGATCACCGATGGCATAATTCCTCTCTGCCTGAGAAAATTTTTTGGAGAAGAACGCACATGGTTGGCGTCTCTTCTCAAAGATTTGAAGAAGCACAGCTCCCACCCCCATTGAGGAAGCGTCCACTTCAATAAAAAATGCATTCCCAGGATTTGGTCTCCTCAAGAGGGGGCCAGAAACAAAGGCCTGTTTCAGGTTGTGAAATGCAGAGACAGCTTCGGGAGGCCAGTCTCTGGCATTCACACCCTTCTTGGTCAAAGCGATAATAGGCGCGGCAATGGAAGAGTAATTCCTTATGAACTGCCTATAATAATTAGTGAAGCCAAGAAAGCGCTGTGTGGCCTTGAGGCTAGCAGGAAGAGGCCAGTTGGTGATAGCCAAGACCTTCCCAGGGTCCATACGAAGCCCCGAACATGAGACAAAGCACCCCAAAAACAGGACCTCAGAACATTCAAAGGAACATTTCTCCAGCTTGGCATAGAGATTGTTCTCTCTAAGACGTTGAAGTACAGTGCGGACATGGTTTCTGTGGACGAGCAGATTTTCAGAAAAGATCAGAATGTCATCCAGATAGATGACAACAAACTGGTACAGCAGATCTCTGAAGATTTCATTGACAAAGTTTTGAAACACGGCTGGAGCATTACACAGACCAAAAGGCATCACCAGATATTCGTAATGCCCGTCTCTAGTGTTAAATGCAGTCTTCCATTCGTCACCCTCCCGTATTCGAATGAGATTGTACGCGCCTCTGAGATCCAACTTGGTGAAAATGGAGGCACCCTTCAACCTATCGAATAGCTCAGATATTAAGGGTAAGGGGTATCGATTTTTAATAGTAACCGCATTTAAACCCCGATAATCGATGCAGGGTCTTAAGGTACCATCCTTTTTGGCAACAAAAAAGAACCCTGCCCCTGCAGGCGATGAGGATTTCCGGATGAACCCTCTCTCCAGATTCTCTGCTACATACTCCGACATGGCCTGGGTCTCTGGGATGGACAGAGGGTAGGTACGACCCCTGGGTAGAGTTGCTCCGGGGACAAGATCAATAGCACAGTCAAAAGACCTGTGGGGAGGAAGCACCTCAGCTGATTTTTTACAGAACACATCCCGGTAATCGCTGTATGCGGCGGGAAGATCAGAAGAAACAGAAGTGGCAGCAACCGGAAGACTCTCCTTGGGGGTCACCTTGAGAAGACACGACGAGAAACATGAGGAACCCCAGGCCAGGATCTGCCCAGAGACCCAGTCCACATGTGGAGAGTGGAGCTGTAGCCAAGGGAGGCCCAATACAACTGGGGTAGAGGCCTTGGGTAGAATAAGAAAGGATATCCACTCCTGGTGGAGAATCCCTACCGACATCCTAATGGGTAGCGTCTGGAAGCGAATAGGGCCCCCTGGGAGAACAGTGCCATCAATTGCCGAGACTACCAATGGGGTAGTGAGAGGTGAAAGGGTAAGCTTCATAGAAGAAGCAGTTCTCCAATCCATGAAATTGCCGGCAGCCCCGGAATCCAGGTATGCAAGGGTTGACTGAGGAGAAGTGCCTACATGAAGGGACACCGGCAAGAGCAGGCGAGAAGGTGATGTTTCTGGGTCCAATACTCCACCTTCCAAATGTATTAGACCCGAGCGTTTCCCGGACGAAGCGAGCAGGAGTCACGAAAATGACCCTTGCCCCCACAATAGAGGCACAAGCCCAGAGTTCTGCGCCTAGCACGTTCTTCGGGGGTTAGTCTGGTCCGGCCCAGCTGCATAGGTTCTTCAGCAGGTAGAGGATGCTCCACGGAATGAAGGGAGGGGAGCTCAGACTGGCTAGGACCCAGAGAGTGCTGGCGTCTTTTTTCTAAGGACCTCTCTTGAAAACGAATGTCGATCTGGTTGCATAATGAAATTACATCGTCCAGACCGACGGGAATGGCTCTTCCCGCTAATTCGTCTTTCACTCGGTCAGAGAGGCCATGTAAAAAGGTAGCGACCAGGGCCTCATTATTCCAGCTCAATTCAGCTGTGTGGATACGGAACTGAAGAGCATATTGCCCCACTGAACTAGATTCTTGGCGAAGACGTAAGACAGCACTAGCCGCTGAAGAAGCCCGAGCCGGCTCTTCGAAGATATTACGAAAGAGCTTCAAGAATTCGGACAGACTGGAAACCACCGGATCGTTCCTCTCCCACAGGGGGGCAGCCCAGGCCAAAGCTTCACCGGAGAGGAGGGAAATGATATAGGCTACCTTAGCCCGGTCAGATAGGAAGCTTTGAGGCTGAAGCTCAAAATGAATAGTGCATTGGCTGAGAAACCCCCTGCAGGCCTTGGAGTCCCCAGAGAAACGGAACGGAGCTGGCAATCTTAGTGAGTGTGAGGCTGCGACTGGTGCGATAGGTACAGCCGCTGGTTGTACTTGGGGTTGCGGATTCGGGGTTCCCAAGGAGACCTGAAGCTGCTCGAATCGAGAAGCCAGATCCTGGAGGAATCGCATCACCTGGGTCTGATTTGATTCCTGGGTCTCAAGTCTGCGAACTATGCCCTGCAATGGATCATCCGCGGGAAGCGGGATGTCAGCCGGGTTCATGGCTGATCAAACTGTCAGGGTCACCTGTGGCCAGGTGACAGATGCACACCGTAGGGGGACAGGAGTGCACCGCGAGGTAGTGAACCCTATGGCTGGCTTCTGTGGATAGGAAACTGGGTGGTTGTGGAAAGCGGGACCAGAGGAGCACAACCGGGATCCCAACGGAAGCGAGAGCCAAGATTCCCCAGGGCGCGGAGTCTAAGACCCAGCTGGTCTTCTCCAGGGCCTCTAGTGGTGAGGATGTTACGCTGCAGGCTGGGACCAGGTCGCGGCCCCTGGAGTTTCCTAGCTCACGCCCCGTAGGATAAGGGGAAGCAGCAGCACACGATAGAGAGAACCGAATAACAAGCCGAAGGTCAGGGGCCACAAGCAGACAAGGATAACGAAGAACGAGCCGAAGGTCAAGGGTCACGAGCAGACAGGGATGGTCGGGGACAAGCCAATAACGTAACAGAGAGACAGACGTAGCACACGGCAGGCAGGAACCCAAACACACAATGCCTAACAAACACGTTGATCAGCAAAGCAGGCTTGCAGTGCACAGGTTAATATAGTGTTCAGTGATAGGGCCTGGGGTGGAGTCAGGCTGGGAGGAGATTATAAAGGAAGCCAGGTGAAGGAGGTCTGGTCTCTAGATGAACACATGAGGAGGAAGGTAAGATGGCAGACAGACATTAATGCATATCCATGACAGACATTTTTTCCTTTGGACGAGAAAAACGATCGTCTGTGGGCTTTTTGCCGTTTTTCCCGACGGGAAAAACGGCATTAATCACGATGAGAAAAATTAGAACATGTTCTAATTTTTCTCGTCGTTTTTCCTGACATTTCTTCCGCGGCAGTGTTTCCCATAGGGAAACACTGCCGCGGAGCCCATAGACGATCGTTTTTCTCGTCATTTTAAAAAATGACGAGAAAAATGACCGTGCGTGGGGAACAAGCTGTTCCCTCGTTTAAAATGTCATTATTCACGGCGGTTTTTAAACCGCCGTGAATAATGATCGTGTGTACGCGGCATGACAAGTTGGATTTGGGACTCACGGCACGTAGACTGCCACATCTTCCTTGTGATCTGTTTAAAGGCTAACAATAAGTTCATTTATAAATTCCACAACCAGCCTCTGGACTTTTTCATCATCATTAATTTATAACATTCTTTATAATTAGTGTATTGGTTTGGGATAATTGTTTGCTCTTATTCAATCTATCGTATAGGATAAGCAATAATGTAGAATGGTCTCATATATGTGATTATTTTTCATGACCCACATGATTTATATTTTCACCTGTTTCTCATATTACGACTATATCTGGAAGGTGTTATCCTTTTTTGTTTGGTACTCATCATCTGAGTTCTAGCCAGTGTTGGTGCTGTTTAGTGTTTGTGGTGTGATTGCTTGACACAATTCAGCCCCTGTACACCTTTTTAATTTTTATTTTTAACACATTTTTATTTTTATTTTATATTTATTTTTATTTTCTTTGGCACAATCTTTTTTGTTCGAGCTCTTTTGTGTTTATACCACCATTATTGCTGCCTTTGTCCAATTTTATTTTATTTATTTTATTCGTTAGCGCAGTTTTTCTTCCTTTTTTCGTTGGCAAGCCTACCTTAAAGACCCACACCAAAGAACAAAGCGGACCTCTCCTTGCACCGCATCAGCTGGGATCTCAACCCCACTATACCTTCAGTCCTCTCTGAAACCTGCACTGAGAGGAATGAAGGTGTAGAATTAGGTGTGTCATAGCCAAGTACTTGCGGCCACTCTGCTAGCAGTACATCGACGTCCGATTCTAGCAGGCAAATTTCCCTGCCCCAGCTGCTGGACCGTCGAAAGAAGTTAACTCCCAGCCATCCACATGCCCAGCGGTTGAATGCTAGTTTGGCTAAATTGCTAGCGCTTCAACTGCTGCCTTTTCAGTTGGTAGACTCGGCCCCCTTCCGTGAGTTTGTGCAATGTGCGGTTCCTCAGTGGCAGGTTCCCAAATGCCACTTTTTCTCACGGAAGGCGATTCCGGCTCTCTACCGGCATGTGGAAGGCAATGTCTTGGCCTCGCTGGACAGGGCGATCAGCGGTAAGGTGCATATTACCGCTGACTCATGGTCCAGCAGGCATGGACAGGGACGTTACCTTTCTTTCACGGCCCATTGAGTCACTCTTTTGGCAGCTGGGAAGGATGCAGGACAAGGTGCAGTAGTGTTGGAGGTTGTTCCGCCGCCACGCCTCCAAAATGCTACTACTGGTTGTGACACACCTCTCTCCTCCACCCCCTCCTCTTCTTCTTCCTCCATGGCCTCTTCCTGTGCTTTGTCCTCGGAACCAGCGGTGCTCCGTAGGCGTTCAAGGAGCTACGCAAGTACGCAGGCAAAAAGATGCCATGCCGTGCTTGCGCTGGTGTGTTTGGGGGACAGGAGCCACACTGAGGCAGAGGTTCTGTCTGCTCTGCAGGGGCAGGCCGAGAGGTGGTTGACGCCACGCCAGCTTAAGCCAGGAATGGTGGTTTGCGACAATGGCACCAACCTCCTCTCCGCCCTCCGACAGGGACAACTGACCCATGTGCCCTGTGTGGCTCACGTCCTTAACCTGGTGGTGCAGTGGTTCTTGGGCAGGTACCCGGGCTTACAGGATGTCCTGAGGCAGGCCAGGAAAGTCTGTGTGCATTTCCGCAGATCTTATAATGCCAGTGCTCGCCTGGCTGAGCTGCAAAAGGAGTTGAACCTGCCCAAGAACCGCCTTATATGTGACATGCCCACCAGGTGGAACTCAACGTTGGCCATGCTGCAGCGGCTGCACACGCAGCAGAGGGCCATCAATGAGTACCTGTGCGACTATGGCACCAGGACAGTGTCAGCAGGGTCAGGGGAGCTCGGGTTTTTTTCACCACGCCAGTGGGGCATGATCAGGGATGCATGCACTGTCCTGGCACCATTTGAGGAGGCCACGAGGATGGTGAGCAGTGACAGTGCATGCATCAGTGACACTGTACCTCTTGTCCACCTGTTGGAACATATGCTGCGTGGAATAATGGACAGGGCACTTGAGGCAGAACAGAGGCAGGAAGAGGAGGACTTCCTTGCCTCTCAAGGCCCCCTTTACCCAGACAGTGTTCCTTCTGTCCCACCCATCGCACAGGAAGAGGAGGAGGAGGAGGATTGTGTCAGCATGGAGGTGGAGCCTGGCACTCAGCATCATCAGCAGCAGTCTTTTAGGGATGATTTACAGTCCCAAGAAACCCGTGGACTTGTACGTGGCTGGGAGGAGGTGACTGCGGATCATGTCGTCCTTAGTGACCCAGAGGACTCCGGACCGAATGCCTCAGCTAACCTACGCTGCATGGCCTCCCTGATCCTGCAAAGTCTGCGGAAGGATCCTCGTATTCTTCGGATCAAGGAGAGGGACCATTACTGGCTGGCCACTCTCCTTGATCCACGGTACAAGGGTAAGGTTGCGGACCTTATCTTACCGTCGCAGAGGGAGCAGAGGATGAGACAACTCCGGGAAGCCTTGCAGAAAGGTCTGTGCAACGCGTTCCCAGAGACTGGGAGGTTACAAACTCCTGGTCCTGGACAACGAGTTGCTGAGGCTTCGGTCAGTCAAAGAAGGAGCGGTGGGGAAGGTGGCCGTCTGACCGATGCGTTCAGACAATTCTTTAGTCTGCAGCCCCAAGGTATGATCAGTTCCAGCAACCATGGCCAGCATCTGATATACATGGTGCAGGAATACCTAGGGGCAAGGTCAGACTTGTACACCTTCCCCACCGAAAATCCTCTGGCTTACTGGGTCTTGAGGATGGATCACTGGCCAGAGCTTGCACAGTATGCAATTGAGCTACTGGCCTGTCCTGCATCCAGCGTTCTTTCAGAACGCACATTCAGTGCTGCTGGAGGATTTGTCACGGATCACAGGGTGCGCCTGTCCACCGACTTGGTTGATCGACTGACCTTCATAAAGATGAACCAGTCTTGGATCACCACCAGCTACCAAACACCTGAAGCTGATATAACAGACTAATTTATTTTCAAATGTCACATCCCTTCAAGACTGATGCTGATGCTGAGAGACTGTCCTGTTATGTTGACTGACTATCCTCCTCCGCCTCAATGATCCGATTGATGATGATAGCTTGGAAGAACATTTTTGTTTCTGGGTGCCGCCACCAGTGGCTAAGGCCCAATTTTTCAGACCCTGTTTAACAGGGGCATGTAATTACAATTTTTTATGCAATGCTTTGCAGCAGGGCTCATTCCTGCACTCCAACTAGAGTATCTGGGAGAGGTTGCAGTGTCGTGGCACCAGCACCAGTGCCTAAGGCCCAATTTTTCAGCCCCTGTTTAACAGGGGCATGTAATTACAATTTTTTATGCAATGCTTTGCAGCAGGGCTCATTCCTGCACTCCAACTAGAGTATCTGGGAGAGGTTGCAGTGTCGTGGGACCAGCATTAGTGCCTAAGGCCCAATTTTTCAGCCCCTGTTTAACAGGGGCGTGTAATTACAATTTTTGATGCAATACTTTGCAACAGGGCTCATTGCTGTGCTCCAAGTACAGTATCTGTGAGGGGTTGCAGTGTTGTGGCACCAGTGCCTAAGGCCCAATTTTTCTGCCCCTGCTTAGCAGGTGCATGCAATTACAATTCTTGATCTAATAATTCACAGCAGGGCCCATTCCTGCGCCCACCAAGAGTAACTGTGAGGGCTTACAGTGTTGTGGCAACACCAACATGTAAGGGGCAAATTTCAGCAGAGTATATACGGCGGGCCCCTACTTTCAAACATCCAACTTACAAACGACTCCTACTTGCAAACGGAAGGAGACAACAGGAAGTGAGAGGAAATCTACCCCTAGGAAGGCAAATTCTCTCCTGTAAGAGTTAATATGGGGAAAAGGTGTCTCCTCTCTACTGATGCTTTATCACCAATCCTTGTTTCAATAAAAACTCCACTTTTCCAAAAACATTTGTCATTGGGACGGAAAGTGAGGTGAAATCTTCTGAACAGGTGCACAGACAGCAAAACAAATGTTACAGGGGTGATAACCCTTCCCTATGTTTTCCAAAAAGCTTAAAAATATATTTTTAGGCTGGAGCTACACTTAAACAGTTTACCTGTTCAAAATTACAAACAGATTCTACATACGAACAAACCTACAGTCCCTGTCTTGTATGCACCGCCTGTATACGGCTGTTCAGAGTTTATAGGGCCTTTTTTATTTTGTGTGCGGGGTTCCCCTTAATATCCATACAAGACCCAAAGGAGCTGGTAATGGGCTGGGGTAGGGGGGGGGGTGATGGGGTAGCTATGCCATATTTCGCAAAGATTTTCATCCATATTATTGGGATCAGACATTACATTAAAGCCGCAAGCAGTTTTAAATGGCTTTTTTTTCCTTTAGAAATGTCATTTTGTGCAGGGACAGTTCTAAACACGGGAAACACTTGGCACTTCACAGGCATACTTTAGACACCCCCCAGGTACGATATTTAAAGGAATATTTGACTCTTTTTTTTTTTCACTTTATGCATCATTAAAATGACTGCTCCAGAAAAACGGCCGTTTTTAAAACTTCTTTTTTCATTGATACATGTCCCCTGGTGCAGAACCCGGGTTCCCAAACCCTTTTTAGGACAATAACATGCATATTAGTCGTTATAATTAGCACTTTAGATTTCGAACGTTCGCATCCATTGTATGTAATAGGGTTCTAACGTTCGTGCGAACTTTCAGTCCGTTCACGGGTTCTGGTGCGACCCGAACCCGGGGGTGTTCGGCTCATCCCTACCGGACAGTTTTCCCCTGGGAGTTGGATAACTACTGCCATGGTTGAATTGGCGCCAACTGTTGCGCACCACCGTGTCACTGCTAGCGAGTCCATGCCGGTGCTTCTGGCAGGCTTGATTGCAGCGTGCATTGTACAGGAATCCCGGACTCGAGTCCCCACGTGTAGCGTTACCCCCAGCTAAGAGAGCCGCTGGTATAATTTTTGGGCCCTGTAGTGCACCGCTGTCAACCCCAGGCAATTTGCTCTGACCTCCCTTGGCACAGTTAGTAGGGGATAGTAGGATTGCGTCGCCTGTAACTCCCGGGGACACAATCCTATAATAGCAAACACACAGCAATAAAGTACAGCTATCCTTACCCGTCTCCTCTGCAAAGTAAATGACACAAACACCAATATACTTAACCTTGGCACTTTTACTCAAATTTGTTAAGTGAGCAGGTAATCAACAGTGTACATATATGTGCAGAGCCCTGCAATAAAAGAGTATCTCAACAAACAGATAGATATACACTACTGTGCATAACAATAACGGTCCCCGCTGCAGCTATTCTCTCTCGTGGGCAAAAATGGCGCCCAGCAATGTCTACGCTAAGTCAGGCCTGACTGTACTGTGTAGAAGTTCTGTAGGGGAAAATATTTGCTAGCAAAACGGTGGTGCAATTTGAAGAGGACAAACTGTAATCCACAGAATAAAAGGGGTTTGAATAACTTGGTAAATTAAAGGCGATCTCTAAAGTTGCTCCGATGCACTGTCTCTCCGGTGCGCAGCGCAACACTAGTGATAACTCCAGGATAACAGTTATTGGGCCTAGAGATCCTATATAGTTCTCTGAGCAGGTGCTCTCTCACCCAACTGGACCAGTCCGTGTCCGTATCTTCCGCTGCTGTGTCTTGGTACACAGGTCTCACGACATCCAAGTCTTCGGTCCTCCTGGCAACAATGCAGCAACAGTCTGGAGAGACGTCCCTCAGGTTCCTCTGTGAGAGCGGAAGGCTCTTTGGAGAAAGGCCCAGGCTTCAGGCCTTGTATCTCAGCAGGCTCGGAAAGGAGTTCCACTTGCTGGGCGGGCGGTGTCCAAAGAGACCCGCCCCTCGATTAAATAACCCGCCCCAGCAGTCTCTGCGCGGGGCAATGCACCCTGGGTGTCCCGTTGCGCACTGGGTACTGTAGTCTCTGGGGATTTAAAAAGGCAATACCCCGCTACATGTACATGGTGTACGTTCATCTCTAAGAGTAAAGGTATGCCTTAAGGTCGAGAGATCCCAAACGCCAGCCTCAGCCTTGTCCAAGGGAATTGATGAAATGGCACAAAGACAAAGGTACCCCATGTGTAGTAAAGTGGCCTGGTGCAAAGTGTCTAATGTAACCCAGAAGAACCCACGCAGTGTAGAACTCACATGTGACCCAGTTCTTGGCACCCAATGAGTTAATAAGAGATGAAAAGAACTCACCGCTCCAGGTGGAACTAATACGCCCACTGAAACACACACCTGAGTGCTAGCCCTGGCTTGTCTCCGTGGGCTCCAAGTAAAGTTTAATGGAATATGAAGATATCCAAAATGACACCAGAGGACACTAGCAGACACTAGCAGTGGTCAAGGTAGACGCGTTTCACACAACAGAAATGTGCTTAATCATTACCATTATCATTTTGGATAATTTCATATTCCAATAAACTTTACTTGGAGCCCACGTGAGGTGCAGCCATTTCTTATTTTGACGAGTTAATAAGAAACATGGAGGATTTGACAAACAACCACTCTACACAGCTACTTCTGTAGGCCCCTCCTGCATAGCCCCGCCTGCCTAGAATATTCTAGATCTCTGCACCTGCTGTGGTTGTTATGAGGAGTTCCCACCATTCCTGCACTGAAGTCCTGTATGTGCACACCCGCTGTGCCCATTATTATGCATTTCCAACAGCCCTGCACTGAGTTTCTTCTGTCTACACACCAGCTGTGACTATTATTAGGGGTTCCCACCATGCCTGTGCTGAGTTCCTGGGTCTGCACACATACTAACACCTTGAATTTGTTGATACAATGGGAAATTCCTTCAATGACTATAAGCCTATGGCTCCTCACCAATATGGTCCCTCCACCATGCTTCACAGCTAGGATGAGACTTTGGGATGTAGTGTTTTCTTTTCTCTAGACTCAATGCTGTGTTTCCAATATATACATATTATACTGTTTATATAATAGATAGATAGATAGATAGATAGATAGATAGATAGAGTAAATTGTAGAGACGCGCGCCCGTGCTACTTTTTATTTTAGCAGTTTAAGCCAGATTTTTGGAGAGGCAGGCATGCTGATTGCACAGGGCTGGGTTTATAATAGAACCAGGGTTAGAGCTCAGGACTCCACCCAACAGACAGGAGGTCTGTGCATGGGAGTCAGGAGGACTCACATCTCTCTAGGAGTCAAAGAGGCTGCATGGGCCAGCCAGGCGTGCATGTCTGCAGGAGACAGATATAGTCCGCGACAGAGCAGCAAGGAGCTGATAATGAGTACAGTAAGGTATGAGAGAGCTTGAGTGGAAGGAAACCCTTGTGTTGGTCTGAGGAGCAGACCTAAGGCCTGGGCTTGAGGCCTGAAGCAGCCGTGTGGCAAGTGAGTAAGCTAGGAGGCTGAAGTATTCTGATTGTGCAAATTACAGTAATGGTGGAACCCCTGCATTGGAAATTGCTACATTTTGTGAATTTTTCTATTCCTTTAAATAAAAGTGGGCTACCATGCCCTTAAAAATGTAGTTCTGGACTGGCGCAACTTCTTGAAAACGCATGCGCCACTTGAGTTTAATCACCCCGATCTTACAATATATACAGTATATAAGTTCCACTTTTTTAACCATCACCCCAAGGTTCTAAGCCACCTAGCTGATTAAACGACATACTCACTGCTCTTTGTGTAGGATTTTCATTCCAAAAGCATGTAACAATGGTCTTGAAACCCTATTTAAAAAAATATTTGATTGTAGAAATATGGGAGCTCAAGTTTTTAACATAACTGTAATCAATTCTAGTCTTCAATAACTATTCTTCAAAAACGCTGTTGTTAGGAACAGGTAACTAGATTAAACAGTCACATACATTCTGCCTATATCTCCTAAACGGTTATTCTGAGGATGATATCTGTTTACCTATGGACAACCTAAACTGCACCTAAAATCAGATATACGGTATATACTCAAGTATAAGCCGAGTTTTTCAGCCCTTTTTTTAGGGCTGAAAATGCCCCTCTCGGCTTATACTCGAGTCAGTGTACCTTGGGCGTCCATTTTTTAAAACTCGCGCCTTCCTCCTGGTCCCGTCCCGTTCCGTGACAGGCGTTTGACACTGTGTTCCGCTACCGCCTATCACGGAGGTCCTCTCATCCTCGGACTCAGTTTCCCAGCAGACACTGTGTTCAGTGTTCTTTCTATCACGGACCTTCTCTTGTCTGAGGATGAAAGAACGTCCGTGATTGGTGGAACACTGAACACAGTGTCTGCTGGGAAACTGAGTCCGAGGATGAAAGAACGTCCGTGATAGGCGGAACACTGACACAGTGTCAAACGCCTATCACGAAACAGAACGGGACCAGGAGGAAGCCGCGAGTTTTAAAAAATGGACGCCCGCAGCGCAGCTTGTCAAGAATTTCAGGTACGCTGCAATGGGCACATAGAGGTTGTAATGGGCACAGTGAGGTGGTAATGGGCACAGTGAGGTAATGGGCACAGTGAGGTTGTAATGGGCACAGTGAGGTAATGGGCACAGTGAGGTAATGAGCACAGTGAGGTTGCAATGGGCACAGTGAGGTTGCAATGGGCACAGTGAGGTCGCAATGGGCACAGTGAGGTTGTAGTGGGCACAGTGAGGTTGTAATGGGCACAGTGAGGATGGGCACAGTGAGGCGTGCAAATGGGCATTGTTGGCCCTCTTTTTAGCTGCTGCATTCTCACCCTCGGCTTATACTCGAGTCAATAAGTTTTTTTGTGGTAAAATTAGGGCCTCGGCTTATACTCGGGTCGGCTTATACTCGAGTATATACTATATGTAGTAAGCATGCACGTAAGTAATGTGCCGTTGTAACACTTCCAGGTATTTATATCTCTTGTAATGACGTTACTGAGAGGTCCACTTTAAACTTGCCATAGGCATTAGTAAACAGTCGGATGGGCATACATGAGTTCTTCATCATCTCACAATGTCTCCTGGGTTTGCTTTCATGAAATTGGATATTGGCTATACTTTATTATATGCACACTAAAGTATGTGCAGTTTGTATAGACTTCTTTGTGAAGTCTAACTATGGAACACATCCTGCCATCTGCTTGAGGGATTTCCCAGCCCTGGGGAATTAAATGTGACTCAGGTTCATCGGCTCCAATGCTCCAATGTAATCCTATATATTGAGAACATAATGACTACTCTAGACTCTGCCGCAGACCTCCAGGGTGCAGGTACAGTACACAATACAGACCCTTCTTACATCTTATAGCGAGCACACCGCTGCTCATTACAAGAGCAAAGAAAGACATTCAGTCTACTGGGAGTTCACAGGCATTAGGTATGATTCACTAAAAATGAAATGTGCAAAAAGCAGCAACAAATCCCTATAATGGGTACAATTACAATTCAGAATGTTGAAATATTTTGGGTGTATATCATTTTTTATTGCATGTTGATAGGTTAAACTGCATCTTTCCTTTTTTTTTTTAAATGGGCTTTTAGAGTTAGGAGAGGGCTGGGTGTCCCGTACTTCTTGAGAAACCACCTAGCCACACAACAAACATAACAAAATACTGTGCTAAAAATGGAACACCACTTTGGGTTAGATTGGAAGCAGCGGATTGTGCATCAATGTCTATACATGACCTTCTGTGGTTACGTCCCCCTGCCAAAAGCAATCTATCTAATCCTATCACACAGCACTCTTTGTGGATCGGAGGTGATCTTAAGTACTAGAGGTCTACTCTCTCCACATCTGTCTTTACTATCTATATTACGCAACCCCTCTTTCACTCCTGAATGCAAAGCCTCTCTGGTCTTTAGCCAATTCCTGTCCAGCAACGTACCGGTACATCACTGGATGGGAAGGGTGATACATTGGTCATCTCTGACCGAGATATCATTTTTTTCAGCTAGAGATTCCCTTCACTGTAAAAGTAATCCTAGTGGCTATAGAGCAGCTGTATTTTTATAGGTGGTGGAAGGGGGTCCCCCCTTCCCTCCGCCGCCTTTAGCATGCCCTTCCAAGCGATCAGGGAGCCCAGTAAGTGTGTACCTGCTGCCATACAGTTCCTGGGGCACACCGAGAGGAACCAATGTTGTTCCTTCCACTGTGTGGCACCGGAAAGCTACGAAGATTTAGTCACTGTCACGAGCCGGACTGACGGCTAGTGGGGATACAGGAGGTGGATCCTCTGTACCAGAGAGGGGATGGCATGGGTCGTACTGAGGGACCGGTTCTAAGCAACTACCGGTTTTCACCAGAGCCCGCCGCAAAGCGGGATGGACTTGCTGCGGTGGTAGCAACCAGGTCGTGTCCTCCAGTAGGGACTCCACCTCTCTGGCGGCTGAGATAGGCGCGGTACAAAAGGACTAGGCAGAGGCAAGGTCAGACGTAGCAGAGGGTCAGGGCAGGCGGCAATGGTTCGTAGTCTGAGACAATGGCAGCAGGTCAGATACACAGGCAAGGCAACTCACAAAACGCTTCCACAGGGTACTAAGACAACAAGATCCGGCAAGGACAGGAAGGGGAAGTGGGTTTATATCAGATTTGGGTGTGCACACAGTAATTGGGCCAGGCACCAATCAATGGTGCGCTGGCCCTTTAAATCTCAGAAGCCCAGGGGGGCTGACCGGAGCGCTGCAGGGGGACCGACGCCGCGAGCGCTCCGGGAAGGATGGGACACCCGGAGCGCTCGGCGTTACAGTCACTTCCTGTTTTGCTTTGTTTAAGCAGGCCATACACGGTCGAATTTCGAACGAATTTTCTTTTTAAAATCAGAAAGTTTTTTTTTGTGATTCGATGATGCCACCATTGATTTTTGGAATTCGGCCAGGAATATTATTTTCTCTCCGAGAAAATTCTTTTCTCTCCGGGAATTTTCTTTTCTTGCACATGCGCATTTTTTTTTTTCTATTACATTTCTCGCACGATTCTCCCATCATTGATTAGAAAATCGTTTGTTTTTCAAAAAAATTTCAACATGTCCGATTCCTCAAATTTGATTGCCGCACGAAAATCAGCTGTTGCTGCAGCCCACTAACGGAGCGAAATTTTTCCGAAAATTCTTTGATACGATTTTCGTAAGAAAATTCTTTCGAAATTCGAACCGTGTATGGCCGGCTTTACAGTTACCGGCTTGTTTGTACCAATTTTGGTTTGATCAGATGCTTTGGAGGCCAAAGGAGACATCTGGGGTCTAATAAATAGATCTCTCCATAAAGAGGACATGTCATTACCCATGCTATCACAAGGGATGTTGTGCATCCCTTGGCATAGCAATAAAAGTGAAGAAAAAAAATCTAAAGAGACCGTGCAAAAAGAAAAATGTTTTTGTTTTTTTGTTCAGATTTTATTTTCGATTTTTTTTTTTTATAATAACAAATAACAAAAAATATAACAAATAAACGACAAAGACAACCAGTTAAAAAAACAAACAAAAAAAACAAAACAAGCATTCAGACCAAGGTCAAATCACCGTTCCAAACAGTTTCAGCATCGGTACATTTGATGCTTCATCATCTAGATTTCCCCAAATATTCATAGATAATCTAAAAAGATATACAGGGATATTCATAAATATTTAGAAATATTTAGAAATACTCCGGAGCAGATAGTATATGGATTTAATATTTTTTTCAAATAAAATAAATAATAATAAAACATTTTTTTTTTTAAAGCACCCATATCTCGTGAACAAATGCAAAGGCTCGCATCGATCCCACACACATTTGTAAATGGCAATTGCGTTACACATTTGAGATATTGCTGTGAATGTCAGAGTGAGAGAAAGAATTCTAGTGCCGTACCTCCTCCGTAACTCGAAACTGGTAAACTGTAAAGGCTTTTAAAGCCTCACCTATGGAGATTGTTAGGTATTGTAGTTTGGCGCCGTTCCATGGGCGTGCGCAATTTTAAAGTGTGACATGTTTGGTACCTATTTACTCAGCATAACATCATCTTTTATATTTTACCAAAAAAAGTTTATTAGATTGTTGTTTTTTTCGCATTAGAATTCATTAAAGTGTAATTTTTCCCCCAAAAAAATGTGTTTAAAAAACTGCTCCTGATTCTATCATATCTCAGCACAACTTTAGATTGCATTTATTCGTATTACTCTTTGCAAAGGACATACCAACATTACATCGTGTTTATATCGTTTTTTTGTTTTTTTTTTCATTTTATGCTATGTAGTATCATGTATACCATTGTTCATTTATACAACATCACATTCTTATGCCGCGTACACACGATCGGAATTTCCGACAACAAATGTTCGATGTGAGCTTTTGGTCGGATATTCCGACCGTGTGTAGGCTCCATTGGACATTTGCTGTCGGAATTCCCGACAACAAATGATTGAGAGCAGGTTCTCAATTTTTCCGACAACAAAAGTTGTGGTCGGAAATTCCGATCGTGTGTATCCAATTCCGACGCACAAAAATCCTATTGTAACGGGAAGGCCCTGGGAACTCAGAATCGCTTAGAAAGTATGAGATACCCTTGCTTCAGCTTCCCCAATGCCTCTTATGTGTCAACCACCCTGTGTCTCTATTAGGGGCACAGGGTGAATGAAAACCCCAATATGGTCTATGATAGCCATATTCAATGCTGCACATACATTGTATCTAGATTGGATGTGTACTGTGAAAGGGGGGGAGGGGGTTGTTTAATCATTGCTGTGAGGAGTTAAGGTGATTTGCATTCTATTCTCTATTGTGGCTTGTGGGACTTAAGCCTATAATTATAGGTTGTGGAACTAGCAGCAGACAGGTTAATCACCTGCCTGCTTGTGTTGTAAATGAGTCTAGGAGGGTCTGGAGACCCTTTTGGTGTGAAAGGGATAGTTAACTCTATGCCTGTGTGCATTGTACTCGGCAGACGGACCGTCTACCAACCCTTTCATTATAAGATGTGTATTGAAGGTCGTTATGTTCTATTGTGTGGAGTCTTTTGAAGCCTAACAGACGTCAAAATAATGTGTATTGGGCCTTGTTATGTGTGGGTGGAGCTGGGCCATTGTTCATGTTAAACTAATGCAGTAGTAGATGTGTATAAAAGTTACATTATCTTCTTCAATAAAGAGACTCGATCCTGGAAGATACAGAGTAAGTCTCTTTCCTCCAGAAGGATTAATTCCTAGGGGAAGTGGTCAGCTGGCTGTGGAGGATCGACAGCGAATGTGTGTCCAGGAGAGGGAACATCTTAAACGGCGTTAACCCCCTTTATATTTGGGGTGCCGTTACATTGGTTGGCAGCGGTGGGATTTTTCCCTCCAGTTCCTGGGACACTTCAAACCACCACAGTGAATGACCAGCTATGCAGCCTGCAGGAGAGCCACGCTCAAAGACTTACTTGAGAGCCATGGAGGGACCGGTGGGACAAAGAACAAAGTCACCTTGATCAGGTAGCTAGCAGAGATGGATCAGAAGGATGGTGATGCAGGACCCCGGTCAGTTGAAGACTTGTTTCAGCAACGAGTTCAACAGCGGTTGGCATTATATGGTGCTAACCCATCAGAGGCCGCTATACAGGAAGCCATTAAAGGCATCCAGCTGCAGGATGCCTGACAAGAGAGAGAACGAGAGCGACAAAAGAGAAAACTAGAGCGGCAACATGAGCGGAGAATGGCGGAAATACGGAGACAACGCCTAAAGAACCAGCCACCATGGAAGAGGAATTTGGAAGGAGGTTGCGAGAGATGCAGATACAGCATAGAGGACCAGTATCAGAGGAGGTCCTGCTGGGATGGTCGGATTCGATCCGCTGTGAACTCTGGAAGAAAGCGCTAGCTCTCGAGCAGCAACACCAGGGAAAGACTCTCCCCTCCATCTATGTAAAGTACTGGTCGCAGTATGAAGTACGAATGCCGTTATTGGGGGAACAACCAAAGCAGGAGTGGACAGCTGAGTTAAGCAGGCTGATCCGGGCAGAGATGCGGTTGGACGAGAGCTACAGAGCCCTCCGGTGGTATGTAGCCCAAGAGTGCCTATGGTCAGCGGATGACAGCCCCACGGAAGGCTTTAACTATGATGGCCTGGGATTGTTGTATTGGGGGCTGTCCAGTGATCCTGACTTTGGGAGTGATCGGGAGTGGCGTTTGGAGGAAATAATGGAGCACAGAGAGCGAAAACTGAATGTCTCGGAAGGGCACTGGGCAGAGGAAGATTTGGAATTTCTGGCCGTTCAGGAATGGGAGCTGGAGATCGCCTACAGACAGCTGCTAGAATCTGCTCAGCAGCAGGGTGGTGCTACCTTTGCCTGGGACTATAAGGAAATACCAGTTGACCACTCTGAAATCCTGGCTGAAGAATCAGCAGTGGAAAATCTGGAGACTGCCATCCCTAAAGCCGAAGTGGATGATGTGGAGTTCCAGGGAGCTAGGGCAGTTGGCTCATCTCCCCGGCCACTGATTACAGAAGGTATGGACTTAATGGACTGTTCAGAGGATGTTATGGATTATGCATAACATCCGTGGCAGTACACCCGTGGCAGTTTTGGAGCCCCGAGGTGAGAAGGTGATGGTTCCCCCTTCCCAGTGGATTTCAGAGATGCAGGGAGGAGAAGCAGCCATTTTCCCTCCCCAACAGGTAGCCAGAGCAGATGGTGTGGAGACCCCAGCAGAAGTGCTGGCAACAGGGCAGAGTGCTAGCAACCTCTGCACAGCACCGGTAACAACTGTGGAGTTTCAGGGAGCCGGGGCAGTTGGCCCCTCTCTCCAGCAACAAGCTGCAGTAGTAAAGCTTTTACCCCCAGCTGAATCACTGGCAGCAGGGCAGAAGGCTACTGGCCTCTGCACACAATGGCAACTTGAGCTGATATCGGTGGATGGGACTGCGGTCTCCACTCACAGCAACCCAGCAGAAGAGCTGGCAACAGAGCAGAGTGCCACGGGCCTCTGCTCTCAACTAACAGAAGAGGGAGTTCCTGTGGTATTGGATGGGACTTCAGTCCTCACTGACACAACCCCAGAAAATGGTGTGACACTGAGACAGGAGGATGTCAGCCTTACTTTGCAAGCACTGGGGGATTTTCACCTACCACAAGTGGATGGGACTTCAGCCTCCACTTGTATACCCCAGGGATGCTGGGCAGTCGGCCCAGATCCCCAACAGCATGACAGACTGAGCCCAGTCATGAATATAGTGAGAGGAGAGGGCGCTGATTAATAATAAATGAAATTAAATAAACTAAAAGGAGCATAAATTAAATAAAATATGAAATCCAAAATAATGTATTGCACCCACATAAATTGATTAGTGCTATATGTGAAAAATGAATTGATAAGTGATCGTACCAATGAAATTAATTGAGCAAGACAATTGATGAACTACAAATAAACCAAATTGTATATAAACTCAAATATTAACCGAATAGTGCATCAAAATTCAAATGAATGAACACAAAAAGTTTCTGAACATAAGAAAATGTCCCATAATAGTAGTGAACACCAAATTTCTCTGCAAATATCTTCAATAAACGTGATGTGTAAAATCCAATAAATCCTTGCAAATTACGGATCCACCTTCACCAAAAACAATAACACCCGATAGTGCTTTAAGTAAGGATGGCAGCTTACCACAGCGTTTTGACCCTTTTAACTAAAAAAGAGGTCAAGCGGGCTTTCAGCAAGTTCCAGCTTGCTAGATACCAAGGAAATGATGTCCACTATGTAGGCAGCGATACACACTGGGATTCGAAAAAGCTCCGGTAATATATATTCAGGAGAGGAGAAGCAAACAATAGTGTGATACCATTTATTGCATACAAAAGTATAAAAGCCAAAAACGTGCTTACATTAGTGTGTGCCCCGACCCGGCACTGAGGCTGTAAAGGCGTGGGTAATATCAAATGGCAGTCCCGGACCTGTGGATATTGGCGTGCGTTCCACCTCTATGGAACAGACAACCAGCGGGACCGGAAGTGACGGCAGTTGCGTGACCTATATTGCGCCTCGACGTAAGTTTCGGGTTCCGTCATCAGTCACCCTGTCTTCTCTCCAGCGGCTGAAAGGACTCCAGGGAGAAGGGCCAGTCCAGGCCTCTCCCCAGAGGTGGGTATGTTCTCTAAGAGAGGCAGAGGTTGGCTGGGTAAGTAAAACTCTGTTTGGAGCAATTTATTTGGGGTACTGTGTGGATACCGGCATTAGAAGAAGGGACCTATGGACTAACTTCGGACTAAATGCCTGTGTGCATTGTACTCGGCAGACGGACCGTCTACCAACCCTTTCATTATAAGATGTGTATTGAAGGTCGTTACGTTCTTATGTGTAAAGTCTTTTGAAGCCTAACAGACGTCAAAATAATGGGTATTGGGGCCTTGTTATGTGTGGGTGGAGCTGGGTCATTGTTCATATTAAACTAATGCAGTAGTAGATGTGTATAATAGTGATGAGCCGAACACCCCCGGGTTCGGTTCGCACCAGAACCCGCGAACGGACCGAAAGTTCGCACGAACTTTAGAACCCTATTAAATACAATGGATGCGAACGTTCAAAATCTAAAGTGCTAATTATAACGACTATTATGCATGTTATTGTCCTAAAAAGGGTTTGGGAACCCGGGTTCTGCACCAGAGGACATGTATCAATGCAAAAATAAGTTTTAAAAACGGCAGTTTTTCTGGAGCAGTCATTTTTAAGATGAATAAAGTGAAAAAAAAAAGTCAAATATTCCTTTAAAAATCATACCTGGGGGGTGTCTAAAGTATGCCTGTGAAGTGCCACGTGTTTCCCGTGTTTAGAACTGTCCCTGCACAAAATTACACTTCTAAAGGAAAAAAAGCCATTTAAAACTGCTTGCGGCTTTAATGTAATGTCTGGTCCCGGTAATATGGATGAAAATCTTTAAGAAAAATGGCATAGCTACCCCATCACACACCCCCCCCCCTACCCCAGCCCATTACCAGCCCCTTTGGGTCTTGTATGGATATTAAGGGGAACCCCGCACACAAAATTAAAAAGGCCCTATATACTCTGAACAGCCGTATACAGGCGGTGCATACAAGACAGGGACTGTAGGTTTGTTCTTATGTAGAATCTGTTTGTAATTTTGAACAGGTACATTGTTTAAGTGTAGCTCCAGCCAAAAAATCTATTTTTAAGCTTTTTGGAAAACATAGGGAAGGGTTATCACCCCTGTAACATTTGTTTTGCTGTCTGTGCAGTGTGCACCTGTTCAGAACAGTTCACCTCACTTTCCGTCCTAATGACAAATGTTTTTTGAAAATTTGGGTTTTTTATTGAAACAAGAATTGGTGATAAAGAATCAGTGGAGAGGAGACACTTTTTTCCCATATTAACTCTTACAGGAGAGAATTTGCCTTCCTAGGGGTAGATTTCCTCTCACTTCCTGTTGTATCCTTCCGTTTGCAAGGAGGAGTCGTTTGTAAGTTGGATGTTTGAAAGTAGGGGCCTGCCGTATATACTCAGCTGAAATTTGCCCCTTACATGTTGGTGTTGCCACAACACTGTGAGCCCTCACAGTTACTCTTGGTGGGCGCATGAATGGGCCCTGCTGTGAATTATTAGATCAAGAATTGTAATTACATGCCCCTGTTAAACAGGGGCTGAAAAATTGGGCATTTGGTGGTGGTGGTGGTGGTGTTGACACAACACTGTAAGGCCTCAGTTAGTCTTGGTGGGCGCAGGAATGGGCCCTGCTGTGAATTATTAGATCAAGAATTGTAATTACATGCCTCTGTTAAACAGGGGCAGAAAAATTGAGCCTTAGGCACTGGTGCCACAACACTGCAACCCCTCACAGATACTGTACTTGGAGCACAGCAATGAGCCCTGTTGCAAAGTATTGCATCAAAAATTGTAATTACATGCCCCTGTTAAACAGGGGCTGAAAAATTGGGCCTTAGCCACTGGTACTGGTGCCACGACACTGCAACCACTCCCAGATACTCTAGTTGGAGTGCAGGAATGAGCCCTGCTGCAAAGCATTGCATAAGAAAATTGTAATAACACACCCCTGTTAAACAGGGGCTGAAAAATTGGGCCTTAGCCACTGGTGGCGGCACCCAGAAACAAAAATGTTCTTCCAAGCTATCATCATCAATCGGATCATTGAGGAGGAGGAGGATAGTCAGTCAACATAACAGGACAGTCTCTCAGCATCAGCATCAGTCTTGAAGGGATGTGACATTTGAAAATAAATTAGTCTGTTATATCAGCTTCAGGTGTTTGGTAGCTGGTGGTGATCCAAGACTGGTTCATCTTTATGAAGGTCAGTCGATCAACAGTCGGTGGACAGGCGCACCCTGTGATCCGTGACAAATCCTCCAGCAGCACTAAATGTGCGTTCTGAAAGAACGCTGGATGCAGGACAGGCCAGTAGCTCAATTGCATACTGTGCAAGCTCTGGCCAGTGATCCATCCTCAAGACCCAGTAAGCCAGAGGATTTTCGGTGGGGAAGGTGTCCAAGTCTGACCTTGCCCCTAGGTATTCCTGCACCATGTATATCAGACGCTGGCGATGGTTGCTGGAACCGATCATACCTTGGGGCTGCAGACTAAAGAATTGTCTGAACGCTTCGGTCAGACGGCCACCTTCCCCACCGCTCCTTCTTTGACTGACCGAAGCCTCAGCAACTCGTTGTCCAGGACCAGGAGTTTGTAACCTCCCAGTCTCTGGGAACGCGTTGCACAGACCTTTCTGCAAGGCCTCCCGGAGTTGTCTCATCCTCTGCTCCCTCTGCGACGGTAAGATAAGGTCCGCAACCTTACCCTTGTACCGTGGATCAAGGAGAGTGGCCAGCCAGTAATGGTCCCTCTCCTTGATCCGAAGAATACGAGGATCCTTCCGCAGACTTTGCAGGATCAGGGAGGCCATGCAGCGTAGGTTAGCTGAGGCATTCAGTCCGGAGTCCTCTGGGTCACTAAGGACGACATGATCCGCAGCCACCTCCTCCCAGCCACGTACAAGTCCACTGATTTCTTGGGACTGTAAATCATCCCTAAAAGACTGCTGCTGATGATGCTGAGTGCCAGGCTCCACCTCCATGCTGACACAATCCTCCTCCTCCTCCTCCTCCTCTTCTTCCTGTGCGATGGGTGGGACAGAAGGAACACTGTCTGGGTAAAGGGGGCCTTGAGAGGCAAGGAAGTCCTCCTCTTCCTGCCTCTGTTCTGCCTCAAGTGCCCTGTCCATTATTCCACGCAGCGTATGTTCCAACAGGTGGACAAGAGGTACAGTGTCACTGATGCATGCACTGTCACTGCTCACCATCCTCGTGGCCTCCTCAAATGGTGCCAGGACAGTGCATGCTGACCCTGTCCTAATGCCGTAGTCGCACAGGTACTCATTGATGGCCCTCTGCTGCGTGTGCAGCCGCTGCAGCATGGCCAACGTTGAGTTCCACCTGGTGGGCATGTCACATATAAGGCGGTTCTTGGGCAGGTTCAACTCCTTTTGCAGCTCAGCCAGGCGAGCACTGGCATTATAAGATCTGCGGAAATGCACACAGACTTTCCTGGCCTGCCTCAGGACATCCTGTAAGCCCGGGTACCTGCCCAAGAACCACTGCACCACCAGGTTAAGGACGTGAGCCACACAGGGCACATGGGTCAGTTGTCCCTGTCGGAGAGCGGAGAGGAGGTTGGTGCCATTGTCGCAAACTACCATTCCTGGCTTAAGCTGGCGTGGCGTCAACACCCTCTCGGCCTGCCCCTGCAGAGCAGACAGAACCTCTGCCCCAGTGTGGCTCCTGTCCCCCAAACACACCAGCGCAAGCACGGCATGGCATCTTTTTGCCTGCGTACTTGCGTAGCCCCTTGAACGCCTACGGAGCACCGCTGGTTCCGAGGACAAAGCACAGGAAGAGGCCACAGAGGAAGAAGAAGAGGAGGGGTGGAGGACAGAGGTGTGTCACAACCAGTAGTAGCATTTTGGAGGCGTGGCGGTGGAACAACCTCCAAAACTACTGCACCTTGTCCTGCATCCTTCCCAGCTGCCAAAAGAGTGACCCAATGGGCCGTGAAAGAAAGGTAACGTCCCTGTCCATGCCTGCTGGACCATGAGTCAGCGGTAATATGCACCTTACCGCTGACCGCCCTGTCCAGCGAGGCCAAGACATTGCCTTCCACATGCCGGTAGAGACCCGGAATCGCCTTCCGTGAGAAAAAGTGGCGTTTGGGAACCTGCCACTGAGGAACCGCACATTGCACAAACTCACGGAAGGGGGCCGAGTCTACCAACTGAAAAGGCAGCAGTTGAAGAGCTAGCAATTTAGCCAAGCTAGCATTCAACCGCTGGGCATGTGGATGGCTGGGAGGGAACTTCTTTCGATGGTCCAGCAGCTGGGGCAGGGAAATTTGCCTGCTAGAATCGGACGTTGGTGTACTGCTAGCAGAGTGCCCGCAAGTACTTGGCTGTGACACACCTAATTCTACACCTTCATTCCTCTCAGAGCAGGTTTCAGAGAGGACTGAAGGTATAGTGGGGTTGGAGATCCCAGCTGATGCGGTGCAAGAAGAGGTCAGCTTTGTTCTTTGGTGTGGGTCTTTAAGGTAGGCTTGCCAACGAGCTGCATGGCAGGTCAACATATGTCTGGTCAAGCATGTGGTGCCCAAGCGGGTGATGTTTTGGCCACGCGATATACGCTTGAGACATATGTTGCAAACAGCAGCTGTGCGATCTGATGCACTCGACTCAAAAAAGGCCCACACCAAAGAACTTTTTGAATAACGGGCAGAGGCAGCGCCCTGCACAGGCAGAGCTCTGCGGTGTGATTCCGTCGGTGTGCTGCCCTTACGCTGGCCCCCTGAGGGCATCCTGCCTCGTTGGAGATGTGCCTCCTCCTCATCCTCCTCCTCCTCCTCCACCTCTCTCCTATTAGGCACCCACGTGGAGTCAGTGACCTCATCATCCCCTCCCTCCTCTTCACTGGAGCCAATCTGGCAGTATGCTGCAGCTGCTGGAACATGACTGCCAGATTGGTGTCCTTCTTGAGCATCCCCTCTCTCTGCTCTCACGCTACTGCTTTCCTCTAGCTGGGTATCATCATCAGACCCTTCGAAGCGCTGGGCATCCTTCTGGAGCAAGTACCCAACACTGTGCTCAAACAGTTCGGGGGACTCCTCAGGAGGACATGGTTGGTCTAGGGAAGGAGTGACTGATGATGACATTGATACGAGGGAAGAGGACGCTTTGGCAGCTGCTTTGCCAGTACCCTGATCCTGGGTGAGAGAGGATGAGGAGAATGAGGAGGGCTTGGTCATCCACTCTACCAAGTCTTCGGCATGATGCGGCTCAACACGTCCAGCTGCCGAAAAGAAGGACAAGCGTGTCCCATGGCCACGTGCTGATGGCGATGCACCGCGTCCACGACCACACTGTTGTCTCTAGACACAGAGCCTGCTTGCCCTCTTTTTTTGGCTCCTGACTGTCTGCCTCTCCTTGTTTGCCTTCCAGACATTCTAATGGCCTGTAGGGAAATGGGAAAAGCAGCAATACAGGCTAAGTTAAGGTGTAATATGGTCAGGAGGCACACTCTGCCCGCTGTAAGTGCCGCAAAATCCTGTTTGTGTAACACACCAGGAAAAAGCATCAATACAGGCTAAGTTAAGGTGTAATATGGTCAGGAGGCACACTCCGCCCGCTGTAAGTGCCGCAAAATCCTGTTTGTGTAACACACCAGGAAAAAGCAGCAATACAGGCTAAGTTAAGGTGTAATATGGTCAGGAGGCACACTCTGCCCGCTGTAAGTGCCGCAAAATCCTGTTTGTGTAACACACCAGGAAAAAGCATCAATACAGGCTAAGTTAAGGTGTAATATGGTCAGGAGGCACACTCCGCCCGCTGTAAGTGCCGCAAAATCCTGTTTGTGTAACACACCAGGAAAAAGCAGCAATACAGGCTAAGTTAAGGTGTAATATGGTCAGGAGGCACACTCGGCCCGCTGTAAGTGCCGCAAAATCCTGTTTGTGTAACACACCAGGAAAAAGCAGCAATACAGGCTAAGTTAAGGTGTAATATGGTCAGGAGGCACACTCCGCCCGCTGTAAGTGCCGCAAAATCCTCTTGGTGTAACACACCAGGAAAAAGCAGCAATACAGGCTAAGTTAAGGTGTAATATGGTCAGGAGGCACACTCGGCCCGCTGTAAGTGCCGCAAAATCCTGTTTGTGTAACACACCAGGAAAAAGCAGCAATACAGGCTAAGTTAAGGTGTAATATGGTCAGGCGGCACACTCCGCCCGCTGTAAGTGCTGCAAAATCCTGTTTGTGTAACACACCAGGAAAAAGCAGCAATACAGGCTAAGTTAAGGTGTAATATGGTCAGGAGGTACACTCCGCCCGCTGTAAGTGCCGCAAAATCCTGTTGGTGTAACACACCAGGAAAAAGCAGCAATACAGGCTAAGTTAAGGTGTAATATGGTCAGGAGGTACACTCCGCCCGCTGTAAGTGCCGCAAAATCCTGTTGGTGTAACACACCAGGAAAAACCAGCAATACGGGCTAACTTCAAGTGTATAATGAGCAGGAGGCTTAGCAACAATGACACTGACACTGTCCCCTGCCTATCCTTCTCTCTCCCTGCACACAAGGTTTATCAAAGTATATGACACTGACACTCTCCCTGCCTATCCTTCTCTCTCCCTGCACACAAGGTTTAGCAAATAATATGACACTGACACTGTCCCCTGCCTATCCTTCTCTCTCCCTGCACACAAGGTTTATCAAAGTATATGACACTGACGCTCTCCCTGCCTTTCCTTCTCTCTCCCTACACACAAGGTTTAGCAAAGAATATGACACTGACACTCTCCCTGCCTATCCTTCTCTGTCCCTACACACAAGGTTTAGCAAAGAATAGATATGACACTGTCCCTGCCTATCCTTCACTTTCCCTGCTCCGGAACACACTACACAAGGCCGCCGCGCTGGCGGCCTTTTATAGTGTGGGGCGTGTACAGGCATCCTGCCTGTGGCCAATCATTGCTCTCCTCGCTGCCGGCGCTGTGATTGGCCAAGCATGCAGGGTAATGGCGCAGTGTATTGTGGGCCGTTCGCGTCACTCGAATTTGGCGCGAACGGCCCAAATTTGGCGCGAACGGCCCAAATCGTTCATTGTTCGCCGAACGCGCGAACACCGAGCTCATCCCTAGTGTATAAAAGTTACAATATCTTCTTCAATAAAGAGACTCGATCCTGGAAGATACAGAGTACGTCTCGTTCTTCCAGAAGGATTAATTCCTAGGGGAAGTGGTCGGCTGGCTGTGGAGGATCGACAGCGAATGTGTGTCCAGGAGAGGGAACATCTTAAACGGCGGTAACCCCCTTTCGTATTTGGGGTGCCGTTGCACCTATGCATGCTCGGAATCAATTAGATGCATGCTCGGAATCATTGTACTCCATTTTTCTCGGCTCATCGTAGTGTTGTGCGTCCCCGCGTTCTTGGCGTTCAGAATTTCCGAGCAATATTTGTGTGACCGTGTGCATGCAAGACAAGTTTGAGCGAATATCCGTCGGAAAAATTATCAGCGGTTCTGATGTCGGAATGTCCGATCGTGTGTACGTGGCATAAGAGTATACAGACCTACACCCCATGGAAATTGTTGATTGTATTAAAATATTTGAGCATTTAAACTTTAGATGTTCAATCAAACAGTGCCTACAGATAAAAATGATATACGTGTACAATAGTACAGTAGTATTAAGGGGCACTTTGGAGAATGTAAGGTGGCACTCTGGAGGTACTAAGGGGGCACTCTGAAGGATGTAAGGTGGCACTCAGAAGGAGAATGTAAGTTGGCACTCTGGAGGTACTAAGGGGACACTCTCTCTAGTGCCTCCAGAGTGCTCCTTTTCATCCTTCTGAATGCCCCTTTAGTACCTCCAGAGTGCCCCTCTTACAATATCCTCCAAAGTGCCCCCTTAGTGCTGTACTAAGGAGACACTTTGGAGGATATAAGGAGCACTCTAGAGATACTAAGGGGGCACTGAAGGATTTAAGGGGACACTCTGGAGGTACTAACTTAGTACCCCCAGAGTGCCCCCTTAGTGCCTCCACAGTGCCTCTTTTTCATCCTTCAGAGTGCCCCCCCTAGTATAGTAGTACTGAGGGTACACTTTGTAGGATATAAGGGGGCCCTCAGGAGGATGTAGGGGGCACGCTGGAGGACGTCGGGGGGCACTCTGAAGGATGTAATTGGGAGCTTTGGAGAATGTAAGGGGGCACTCTGAAAGTACTAATTTAGTACCATCAGAGTACCCCTTTACATCCTCCTAAGTTTCTCCTTATTACTACTAAGGCACTCTGGAGGTACTAAGGGTGCACTCTGGAGATACTAAGGATGCACTCTGGAGGATGTAAGGGGCACTCTGGAGGCACTAATATAAGGGGGCACTCTGGAGGCACTAATATAAGGGTGCACTCCGGAGATACTAAGGAGGCACTCTGGAGGATGTAAGGGGCACTCTGGAGGCACTAATATAAGGGGGCACTCTGAAGGCACTAATATAAGGGGGCACTCTGGAAGATGTCGAGGGAGCACTCTGGAATCTGTAAGGTGGCTCTATTGTAAGGTGGCAAGCTAGGATCATGGATGTAAGGGTGATTCTGATTTATAGGGGGCATGCTGGGGACTTTGATGTAAGGGATGACTCTGATGTGAATGTGGTGCTTATCCTGACTGCTGCACATATGTTGTCTTGTTTGTTACTGACCTCTGCACTTTATAGGTTGGGCTGTATATAGACCCGACTAAGGTGTTCATTGTCTCAACAGTTGCCGGTTTTGATGAAGTTCTTCTGTAAGATAGGCTCAGTAAGACAAAAATATCCTTTTTGTGTGCCTAAAAATAAATATAATGGAAACTTGTGGGAATTAAGCCTATAATTATAGGTTGTGGAACTAGCAGCAGACAGGTTAATCACCTGCCTGCTTGTGTTGTAAATGAGTCTAGGAGGGTCTGGAGACCCTTTTGGTGTGAAAGGGATAGTTAACTCTATGCCTGTGTGCATTGTACTCGGCAGACGGACCGTCTACCAACCCTTTCATTATAAGATGTGTATTGAAGGTCGTTACGTTCTGATGTGTAAAGTCTTTTGAAGCCTAACAGACGTCAAAATAATGGGTATTGGGCCTTGTTATGTGTGGGTGGAGCTGGGCCATTGTTCATGTTAAACTAATGCAGTAGTAGATGTGTATAAAAGTTACAATATCTTCTTCAATAAAGAGACTCGATCCTGGAAGATACAGAGTACGTCTCGTTCTTCCAGAAGGATTAATTCCTAGGGGAAGTGGTCGGGTGGCTGTGGAGGATCGACAGCGAATGTGTGTCCAGGAGAGGGAACATCTTAAACGGCGTTAACCCCCTTTCGTATTTGGGGTGCCGTTACACCTATGCATGCTCGGAATCATTGTACTCCATTTTTCTCGGCTCGTCGTAGTGTTGTGCGTCCCCGCGTTCTTGGCGTTCAAAATTTCCGAGCAATATTTGTGTGACCGTGTGCATGCAAGACAAGTTTGAGCAAATATCCGTCGGAAAAATTATCAGCGGTTCTGTTGTCGGAGTGTCCGATCGTGTGTACGCGGCATAAGAGTATACAGACCTACACCCCATGGAAATTGTTGATTGTATTAAAATATTTGAGCATTTAAACTTTAGATGTTCAATCAAACAGTGCCTACAGATAAAAATGATATACGTGTACATTAGTACAGTAGTATTAAGGGGCACTTTGGAGGATGTAAGGAGAATGTAAGGTGGCACTCTGGAGGTACTAAGAGGGCACTCTGAAGGATGTAAGGTGGCACTCAGAAGGAGAATGTAAGTTGGCACTCTGGAGGTACTAAGGGGACACCCTCTCTAGTGCCTCCAGAGTGCTCCTTTTCATCCTTCTGAATGCCTCTTTAGTACCTCCAGAGTGCCCCTCTTACAATATCCTCCAAAGTGCCCCCTTAGTGCTGTACTAAGGAGACACTTTGGAGGATATAAGGAGCACTCTAAAGATACTAAGGGGGCACTGAAGGATTTAAGGGGACACTCTGGAGGTACTAACTTAGTACCCCCAGAGTGCCCCCTTAGTGCCTCCACAGTGTCTCTTTTTCATCCTTCAGAGTGCCTCCCCTAGTATAGTAGTACTGAGGGTACACTTTGTAGGATATAAGTGGGCCCTCAGGAGGATGTAGGGGGCACGCTGGAGGACGTCGGGGGGCACTCTGAAGGATGTAATTGGGAGCTTTGGAGAATGTAAGGGGGCACTCTGAAAGTACTAATTTAGTACCATCAGGGTACCCCTTTACATCCTCCAAAGTTTCTCCTTATTACTACTAAGGCACTCTGGAGGTACTAAGGGTGCACTCTGGAGATACTAAGGATGCACTCTGGAGGATGTAAGGGGCACTCTGGAGGCACTAATATAAGGGGGCACTCTGGAGGCACTAATATAAGGGTGCACTCCGGAGATACTAAGGAGGCACTCTGGAGGATGTAAGGGGCACTCTGGAGGCACTAATATAAGGGGGCACTCTGGAGGCACTAATATAAGGGTGCACTCCGGAGATACTAAGGAGGCACTCTGGAGGATGTAAGGGGCACTCTGGAGGCACTAATATAAGGGGGCACTCTGAAGGCACTAATATAAGGGGGCACTCTGGAAGATGTCGAGGGAGCACTCTGGAAACTGTAAGGTGGCTCTAATGTAAGGTGGCAAGCTAGGATCATTGATGTAAGGGTGATTCTGATTTATAGGGGGCATGCTGGGGACTTTGATGTAAGGGATGACTCTGATGTGAATGTGGTGCTTATCCTGACTGCTGCACATATGTTGTCTTGTTTGTTACTGACCTCTGCACTTTATAGGTTGGGCTGTATATAGACCCGACTAAGGTGTTCATTGTCTCAACAGTTGCCGGTTTTGATGAAGTTCTTCTGTAAGATAGGCTCAGTAAGACAAAAATATCCTTTTTGTGTGCCTAAAAATAAATATAATGGAAACTTTTAATTTTAAAAAGTGCCTTTGTCCTGAGGTTTATTTGTGTCTGTCAGGCTGTCAGTTCTGGAGCAGTAATTCGTATTTTGTGGATAAAAAGACTATGGCATATATGTGCAGTGTACACAGCAGGCGCAGATTCTGTTTAATCCCCGTTTAAAATCCTCCCACTTGCCATGACCATTGTTTGCCATGGTGCGCATAATTACTATAGCCAGAACTTATTTTTCTGTTTTTTCCCAGTGTGCCCTATGTCTTTCATAACCCTTTTCTTGCTCACACTTTGTTACACTGTTTTGACTTTTAAATTGTAAATCCAGGCAGATTCCTTATCATGAGTATTATTATTATTATTATTATATTATATCCTGTGTTTCTATCTGCCATACCTTTCATATATGCATCATGTGAGATCAACTGTTTAAGAATGTTTTATGTGATGATCTGTTTTAATATAACATGTCTGAATTCCTATGTATATACTTACTGTACTGATTCCATCATGCATTATGATTGCCAATCCCAATATATCATTACCAGAATATTGTTTTGTTTTTTTATATTGTTATCAATAAACAATTTATCTTTATATACCTATGTGCCTCAATTCAAAGTCCCACTGCCATTTCCCTCATTCATTTAGATAGGGATGGAGGCATTGGACCTTACCAGGTCACCGCCTCATATAAAGTCCCAAATTGCTCCTCTTTTTCTCAAAATGTTACAGAAAAACAGTCTGCCTGTCCTCCAATGGTCAGACTTATGCTGAGACACTCCCCCTTCCCCTCTGGGCCCCCATACACAGACATTCACTGGGAAGACCCATGTTCTGCTGTTTCTCTACCCCAAACTCTCTAAACCCCAAATGCAGCTGATAACAGAAATTATGTGATCACTTATAAAAGAGAAAAAGGTTTCCATTAACCACTTAAGGACCAAAAGGATTTGCCCCTTAATGACCAGGCCATTTTTTGCGATACGGCACTGCGTCACTTTAACTGACAATTTTGCGTACCCAAACAAAATTTACGCCCTTTTTTTCCCACAAATGGAGCGTTTTTTGGTGGTATTTGATCACCTCTGTGTTTTGTTATGTTTTTGCGCTATAATTTTGACAATTTTGAAAAAAAAACAATATTTTTTACTTTTTGCTATAATAAATATCCCAAAAAAAAATTCTTCATCAGTTTAAGCCGATATATATTCTTCTACATATTCTACAGAACCGGACATGTATGGAAAATTTTGAAGAGAACACAGAGCCTCTATGGTGTAGCATGCTTAACCACTTAAGAGCCTAACGCCGATATACGTCGGCAGAATGGCACGGCTGGGCATAAGCACGTACAAGTATGTCCCCTTTAAGATGCCCAGCCGTGAGCTCCGTGACCACGCCCATGTGACCCGCAGACCCGTTCGCCGCCAGTGTCCCGCGATCGGGTCACAGGGCTGAAGAACAAAGAGAGGTAAGTGTAAACAAACCTTTCCCCGTTCTTCCTAGTGAGAGTGTCACTGATCGTCTGCTCCCTGTCATAGGAAACGACAATCAGTGACGTCACACGCCAAGCCACGCCCCCACACAGTAAGAATCACTCATTAGGCCACACTTAACCCCTTCAGCGCCTCCTACAGGTTAACCCCTTCACTGCCAGTGTCATTTTTACAGTAATCAGTGCATTTTTATAGCACTAATCGCTGTAAAAATGACAATGGTCCCAAAATGGTGTCAAAAGTGTCCGATGTGTCCGCCGTAATGTCGCAGTCATGATAAAAATCGCTGATCGCCACCATTACTAGTACAAAAAAATAAAAATAAAAATGCCATAAAACTATCCCCAATTTTGTAGACGCTATATTGTGCGCGCAAACCAATCAATAAACGCTTATTGCGATTTTTTTTAACCAAAAATATGTAGAAGAATATGTATCGGCCTAAACTGAGGAAAAAAAAATTATATATTTTTTGGGGATATTTATTATAGCAAAAAGTAAAAAATAATTATTTTTTTTCAAAATTGTCGCTCTATTTTTGTTTATAGCGTAAAAAATTTAAACCGCAGAGGTGATCAAATACCACCAAAAGAAAGCTCTATTTGTAGGAAAAAAAGGACGTAAATTTTCTTTGGGAGCCACGTTGCACGACCGCGCAATTGTCAGTTAAAGCGACGCAGTGCCGAATCGCAAAAAATAGGATTTTTATAACAGCTTACCTGTAAAATCCTTTTCTTGGAGTACATCACGGGACACAGAGCGACATAGTCATTACTAATGGGTTATATAGTTACCGTCAGGTGCTGGCACTGGCAACTTCCAAAACCGGAAGTACCCTCCCCTATATAAGCCCCTCCCATCCGGGAGCACCTCAGTTTTGTAGCAAAGCAATAAGTGTCCCCAAAGAGGGGCGGGAGCTCTGTGTCCCGTGATGTACTCCAAGAAAAGGATTTTACAGGTAAGCTGTTATAAAAATCCTATTTTCTTTCTCGTACATCACGGGACACAGAGCGACATAGTCATTACTAATGGGATGTCCTAAAGCAATGCCAAATGAGGGGGGGGATACACCATATATAAGCTGAGCGCTATCAGACATGAGGATCTTTTGCGGCCTGCAACACACTGCGCCCAAAGGCGACATCCTCCTGACTTCTAACGTCCACCTGGTAGGACCTAGTAAACGTGTGTACTGAAGACCATGTTGCGGCCTTACAGATTTGAGCCAGGGAGGCCTGGTGATGCACTGCCCATGAAGTTCCAACTGCTCTCGTGGAGTGCGCCCTAACTTTGAACGGAGGCGGTCTACTTCTCAAGCTATAGGCTTGTATTATGACCTGTCGAATCCACTTGGCTAAAGTAGATTTTGACGCTGCCTGACCCTTTCTGGGGCCTTCCGGCAGAATAAACAAAGTATCCGTTCTGCGAATCTGAGCAGTGGCTTTTAGATAAGCTTTAACTGCTCTTACTACATCCAAAGAATGCAATAACTTTTCCTCTACCGAAGTAGGCTTGGGGAAAAAAGAAGGAAGAACCACATCTTGGTTCAAATGAAAACTCGATACCACCTTAGGAAGAAAGGCTGGATGAGGACGTAACACTACTCTGTCCTTATGGATAACCAGATATGGCTCCTTACAGGACATAGCTGCTAATTCCGATACTCTTTTAGCCGAACAAATGGCTACTAGAAAAATCAATTTCCTGGTGAGAAGCACTAAGGAAATATGCTGTAATGGTTCAAATGGTTGTTTCTGTAGAACCGACAGAACCAAGTTTAGATCCCATGGACATATGGGAATATTAACCGGAGGACTAATACGCATCACTCCTTGTATAAAGGCTTTGACTAGTGAATGCGAAGCCAAGGGCCTTTGAAAAAATATTGACAAGGCCGAAATCTGACCCTTGATAGTACTCAAGGCAAGCTTCCTATCTACAGCCCATTGTAGGAAGTCCAGAATCCTACCTATTACGTATTTACGTGGATGCCATTTCTTGGCTTCACACCAGGCGATGTACGCCTTCCAGATTCTATAGTAGATCTGCCTGGATACCGGCTTCCTGGCATTGATCATGGTAGATACCACAGCATTAGAGAGCCCTCTCTTTTTTAGAATGTGGGCTTCAATAGCCAGGCCGTCAAACCTAGGGCTGGTAAGGAAGGGTGGTATATCGGTCCCTGCGAAAGCAGGTCCGGACGATGTGGGAGGGTCCAAGGACTCCCCACAGACATTTTTACAATCTCCGCGTACCATGCTCTTCGGGGCCACGCTGGAGCCACCAGAATCACTGGTTTCTTTTCTACCCTGATTCTGCGGAGTAATCGAGGTAACAATTGTGGCGGTGGGAATGCATATATCAGCTTGAACTGATCCCAAGGGAACACTAGGGCATCCGAGCCGCACGCTAGGGGATCCCTTGCCCAAGAGACAAACCTGTCCACTTTTGTGTTGAATCTGGATGCTAGCAGATCTACATCCGGTGTTCCCCACCGCTGACATATTGTCCGGAAAACCTCGGGATGAAGGGACCATTCCCCTGGGCATAATTGTTGGCGACTTAGAAAGTCCGCCTTCCAATTCTCCACCCCTGGAATGAATACCGCAGATATGGCTGGGACATATCTTTCTGCCCATCTCAGGATGTAATTTACTTCCCTTTGGGCTGCACGACTCCTGGTGCCCCCCTGACGATTGATATATGCCACTGCTGTGGCATTGTCTGACTGAACTCTGACAGGGGACCCTTGGAGTTTGGATGTCCATGCTACTAGGGCATACCGGGCTGCTCGTATCTCTAAGAGATTGATGGGCAGGGCCTTTTCCGCATCCGACCATCTGCCCTGGAGAGACCATTGCTCCAGTACTGCTCCCCAGCCTTTAAGGCTGGCATCTGTAGTGACCACCTTCCAGGAAATCGGACTGAAGGATTTCCCTCTTTCCAGATTCTGGGGAACCAACCACCAGCGGAGGCTCCTGCGAACGGAAGGGGACAAGGACATTGGTAAGTCCAGAGCCTGAACTTTTTTGTTCCAGGCTGACAGTATGGCCCTTTGCAACTTCCTTGAATGGAATTGACCGTAGGGTACTGCTTCGAATGATGCCACCATTTTTCCCAGCAGCCTCATGCACAGGCGTATGGATGGCTGTCTTTTTGAACCCACTAAGTGGATCAAATCTCTCAAAGACGACCCCTTTTCTTGAGGCAAGAAAATCTTTCTCTGGTCTGAATCCAGCCTTAGCCCCAAGTATTCCAGACTTTTGACTGGTTTTAGGGCTGACTTGTCTCGGTTGATAATCCAACCGTGATATTCCAGATACTTGATTGTCTCGTGAACAACCACTTCTAGTTTTTCCACTGAGTGGTCTATCAGCAACAAGTCGTCTAGATATGCCATTATCGTTACACCTCGTGTTCTTAGATTGGCCAATAATGGGGCCAGAATTTTTGTGAACACTCTTGGTGCTGTGGCCAGACCGAAGGGTAAGGCTCTGAACTGAAAATGGCGCCCTTCTACCGCAAAGCGTAGAAATTTTTGGTGGGCTGGAAAGATGGGGATGTGCAAATAAGCATCTTTGATGTCGATCGAGGCTAACCATTCCTCCCCTTGTAGGGCAGTGGCTACCGATCGGATCGACTCCATCCGGAAAGTCCTGATATGTAGGAATTTGTTTAGCCCTTTTAGATTTAATATGGGCCTCACGTCCCCGTTTGGCTTCGGAACTGTAAAGAGGTTTGAGTAAAACCCGAACCCCCATTCTTCCAGGGGAACCTCTATAATTACTGCTTGAAGCAATAATTGTTCCAGTGCCAACAGGAGGGATCCTCTCTTCTGGGGATCCCTTGGCACGTTTGACCTTATAAAGCGGGAAGGAGGGGAGTTTTTTAACTCCAATTTGTATCCCAGATTTACTGCGGAGAGCACCCATCTGTCTCGGATCGTGTCCCGCCAGGTTTCTGTGAACAACTGAAGTCTTCCCCCCACCCGATTGGGTGGGGGCAACCCTTCATGCATTTGACTTTGGGGGAGGTTTTGTACCTCTCCTGCTCCAGGGCTTCTTGTTACCCTGCAACTGTCCCTGATTTTTACCTCCGGGATTTGACCGGGGAGGCCGTCGGAACTGTTTCACAGCCGATGTCCTAGGGACTGGAGAAGCCGGCCTCTTAAAGGAGGGACCTCTAACTCTATTTTTAACCGGCAAAAGTGTACTTTTACCGCTGGAAATTCTCTGGATATACTTGTCCAGGTCTTCCCCGAATAAGCGCTCCCCATGAAATGGGAAGCTGACCAGCAATTTTTTACAGGGAGCTTCAGCAGACCAGTTTTTGAGCCATAGAAGCCTGCGCATATGTACTACAGACAGCGTAAGGCGGGAGGCCTGATGAATTGAATCCTTTATAGCGTCCACCGCAAAGCATAAGGCTCTAGGTAGATCAGCTAGGGCAAGAGCCTGCTGATCCGGCAAGTCTCTTAAGACCTGTTTCAACTGATCCTTCACTGCTTGGCAGACCCCTATAGCTGCCACTGCTGGTTGTGTCACCAATCCTGCTGTAGAAAAAGCAGATTTCAATAATGACTCCAATTTTTTATCTATTGGGTCCTTGAACATTTGGACATTTTCCACCGGACATGTCAGTGATTTATTCACACAAGAGATGGCTGCGTCCACTGTAGGGACCTTCCATTTTCTGATGAACTTATCCTCAATGGGATAGACCACCGGAAATCTCTTGGGGGGAGTAAATATTTTGTCAGGATGCTCCCAATCCTGGTAAATGAGCCCCTCCAGTAAAGGATGGATCGGAAAGGAACAAACAGTCTGGGGAGCTTTTAGCGACCCCAACGAGGAGACAGAAGTGGAGGATGGCTCCGCAAGTGGCATTTTAAATGCTGATCGGACCATATTAGTCAGGGACTGAACCCATAACCTCTCAGCATGTGATGCTGAGAACGGCTCTTCCACTGTTGATTCCTCTACAACCGAATCAACCTCATCCTGATCCCCCTCAGGTAGGTCGACCTCTGTATGGGACTGTTGCTCTGTTAACAGGCACTCTGAGGGAGGAGACGGAGATCGAGCGCTTTTCTCCTGTGACAGGGAAGCAGCGATTAATGCTGACAATCTCTCTTCCAGTCCTCCCAGAGCCGAGGAAAAAACCTCCTCTGTTACATACACAGGAGCAGGTGAACTGAGGACAGCCACAGTACCAGGTACTCCTGGGGGTGCCCTACGGTCACTAACCTCTGATTCTTCAGGGGAGACTGGTGCAGCCAAAGCATGCCCAAGATCCTCAGAGCCCGATGGAGACCCCCTATTCCTCCTGGAATTTCTAGTCCCGGAGTTTTTAGACGGCATATTCCTAAGCCACAAAGCTGAGGTATTCCAGCCGAAATACACCAGTTACTGATAATAGTCTAGCATAAATGCTGCTATAATAAACAGTTGGTGTCTACTAATGTGCCTTTCTAGGGGATGCCTGTATCAACCGCTTGCTGTATGCCTTTAAATGTTGCCAGCTCTGTCTCTGTACTTCATAGCCAGCTTACTACAATATTGTGGCTTTTTAAAACCTGCTGGGACGCCCGCACATGCGCAGAAGCGCTGCGGCGCGCACAGAGCGTCATCCCCCAGGCTCCGCCCCCTTTCCCGGCTCACCTCTATATATAGAGGCGCGTGCACGCGCACGCGCGCGGCCACGTGCACCCTCGGCGCTAATTTCAAACATGGAAACCAGGGACAGGAGCCAGGGCCTCTTTGCCGCAGGCCGGGGGATGGACGAGCACTGCAACATGGCAGAGGAAGCAGTTTCCTATAGGAGAACTCACCAACTGCCTGGACTTTGCTCTCTGAGAAGAAACTAGTCCACATGACAAGAAATCATTCCACAGCGGCCTCTAGTGGACAAACACAGGTACCGCAGTCTAATATACTAAATATATATAAAAAAACATTTTTTTTTTTTTTTTTTTTCTTGACCACCATTAAAAATTATTACATTTTTTTAGTAGTTACAGGCATGCACAGAATCTTGCGGGAATACCATTAGGTAACAGACAGAAAGACAAATTAGGCTTGGGGGTCCCCCAATAGAACCAAGTTCCTGGGGGCCCCCACTTACCTGTTCCTCGCCGCAGGACTTTGTTTGGTCCACAAAAGCCCAAACTTCACCTATCACGGCAGGCATTGTAATCAAACCTTCAGGGACCGGGTTCCCAAGGATTCCACTCCCCTGGACCTGTATAGCACCCTGCACAGAAAACATCTTGGTCGTGGGTATGACCAGAGCTCTGGATCCCAGGGTCCAGCTCTCCTAAGAGAAGCATTACAGGCAGAACCTTGCTCTTCTCTTTGCAAGGCCCGGGTACCGACCGTTTAGCTATGAAGCTTTTTTGGTCGGATCCGGAATAGCTTACTGAGGCCCAAAAGAACCTGTACGCAAGCTCAGTGAAAAACACATGTTTCTTCTTGGCCAACACCTTAGACACTGGCAAAAAACTGAGGTGCTCCCGGATGGGAGGGGCTTATATAGGGGAGGGTACTTCCGGTTTTGGAAGTTGCCAGTGCCAGCACCTGACGGTAACTATATAACCCATTAGTAATGACTATGTCGCTCTGTGTCCCGTGATGTACGAGAAAGAAAGGGACCTGGTCCTTTAGCAACAAAATGGTCTGGGGCTTAAGTGGTTAAGATGGGTGTTTATTTGTAAATAACAGCAATAAAATGACTCACATTTAGTATAGAAATAATGCACAGTGAAGTCACGTGACCGTGACGTAACGCGTAGGACACAGGCATATACGGACACCGGAAGTGACGTTTAGGTCTCGAGCTCACTGCTCGTTTTTACACTGTGCATTATTTCTATACTAAATGTGAGTACTTTTATTGCTGTTATTTACAAATAAACACCCATCTTAAGCATACTACACCATAGAGGCTCTGTGTTCTCTTCGAATTTTTCCACACATGTCCGGTTCTGATCCATTTGAGCGGCCCTTATCACTGACCTTTACCTGAATGAAAGGAAGTGCCTATTAGGCTCTGCATACACTGGGACCCCCTGGAAGGAAGGAACGCACAGGAACCCCCCCCCCCCGAGTGACCCCCTCTCTCTTTTCTCTGAATGCTGCTTACCTTACAGCAGTAAGGTAAGTTAGTACACCTACGGGTGTTACTCACACCGAAGACCCACAATCACGGAAGTCACAGTGCCACCTGCACTTTTGATCCGGAAGAGTTTTTCTTTCTGTGATTCATCATCACCATTTGCACCTTCGTTATTTTTACATGGACTCCCTCTGAATCTGATATATATTGTGTATATCCACTCATTTATTGGAAAGTTACTTATTTTATCCACTACAGTCACCTGTTGTAGCACTTTTGCACTTTACTGGATGTATTGTTTATTCATGCAATTTGCACTTTATTAGATTGATTGTGTTTTTACATACTTAGTGCACTATTATTTATTTATTTCTTTGAAGTCATCACACCATATGGATTTTTAAATTTATCTCTTTTTTATTACTGTTTTATTTAACTTATTTGGGAGCGCTACACCAATCATTGATTTTACCTATACTTTCTTGTGGGTAGTGTTTGACCCTCACAGTGCAGCACCTTCAGATTTTCAATTACTTCCCCATAGTAGCGCAGGAATATCCATTACACATTCCTTTAATATATATATAAATATATATATATATATATATATATATATATATATATATATATATATGTATATGTAGTGGGGTGCTATATTTAGGGGGAGTATCTGAGTGATAATTAGGCTCAGACACACTATTGTTAGGGTTTATGGACCATTCCTGTCTCTGGGAGATACTATTGATGTGCAGTTCCCTGGGGCCTACAGGTGGCGCTGTTGCCATAGGCCCGGGTTGAACCACAGTACAGGGTTGTGCCTTTTCTTGTCCCCTCTCGGCAGCAGTACGGCAGGGCGGGGAACCTGCTGTGCCTGTCGGGAGAGGGTATAAGAAGGGGCGGCCATCTTCCAGAGGGTGGTCGTTGTTCCGTGCTCAGGCACCTTAGGCCTGGATGCGTGTGGGTCGTCTCCGGCTGCCCTAGGCCCGGAGACGGAGCTGCTGTTCCATCCCAGACACCTTCAGTCTGGGGTGAGGTACTAAAGAGAAGCCCCCTGGGGCCCAGCAACCTTCGGCTGGGGTCTGCTAGGGATCGAGAGCTCCCAGGGTGCTGCCTTGCGAGGGGACCCGTATCCAGGATCGAAGAGGCCAGGGAGGTGACCCTTTCTGTAGACCCAGCGCAGAGTCGTGGTGACGGTGAGGGCCTCTGGTAACTCTCCGGAGGGATGTTTTTCTCCTTGACATGGGCTAAGTTGTTCTGGAAGGAAGTGCATGTTCTGTAGGTCATAGTGGCAGTGACTCTACGCACACCAGGTCAGTGGCAGTGACCAAATAGGGCAAGGCCCTATTCACCAGGTCAGTGGCAGTGACCAACTTCAACAAGTCAGTGGCACTGACTTCCATATTCACCAGGTCTGTGGCAGGGACCGTACGCTAAGTCTGTTCGTGAAAGCAGAACAGTAAGAGAAACCTGAATTGAGTTTGTGCCTGGACCTCCTCCCACCTTATCTGACCTGTGTCTTGTTCCAACCTGTCTGCTCTCATAGAGACTATTTGTTATCCATGTGAAATAAATACAGAAGTTGGACTTTCAGTTGGTGTGGACAGTGGCTTTACTGGGGAGAATTAAGAACTTGTTTCTGGCCAAGGCAGAAGCGAGATCAGCTCGGGAGGATTCAAACACCAGCCGCAGGCAGACCCGAAAACTAACACCGCTCAACCTCCCCAAGTATTCATACCCCTTGAAATTTTCCACATTTTGTTATGTAACAGCCAAAAACATAAATGTATTTTATTGGAATTTTATGTGATAGACCAACACAAAGTATAAAAAATATAAAGAGTATAGCACAACTGAAAATTCATCAGAGAAGCAGCCAAGAGGCCCATGGTAACTCTGGAGGAGCTGCAGAGATCCACAGCTCAGGTGGGAGAATCTGTCCACAGGACAACTATTAGTCGTGCTTCTCCACAAATCTGCCCTTTATGGAAGAGTGACAAGAAGAAAGACATTGTTGAAAGAAATCCATAAGAAGTCCTGTTTGCAGTTTGCGAGAAGCCAGATGGGGTGGAAAGCAAACATGTGGAATAAGGTGCTCTGGTCAGATGAGACCAAAATGAAACTTTGTGTGGCGGAAAACTAACACTATACATCACCCTGACACACCATCCTAACCGTGAAACATGGTGGTGGCAGAATGATGTTGCGGGGATGCTTTTCTTTAGCAGGGACAGGGATGCTGGTCAGAGTTGATGGGAAGATGGAAGGAATTACAGGGCAATCTTAGAAGAAAACCTGTTATGCCTTGTACACACGATCGGAATTTCCAATGAAAAAAGTCTGACCGAATTTTTTCAATCGGATATTTAGACTGTGTGTGGGCCCCATCTGATTTTTTTTCCGTCGGAGTTTAGAAATAGAACATGTTTTATTTTTTGCTGATCGTCTGTGTGGAACTCCAATGGAGAAAAAAACATGCATGCTCAGAATCAAGTCGACGCATGCTCGGAAGCATTGAACTTAATTTTTCTCGGCTCGTCATAGTGTTGTACGTCACCGCGTTCTTGACGGTCGGAATTTGGTCTGACAGTGTGTATGCAAGACAGCTTGAACGGAATTCCGGCGGAAAATTCCATCAGATTTTAGCCCATCGGAAATTCCAATCGTGTGTACAGGGCTTTAGAGTCTGCAAAAGTCTTTAGACTGGGGCGGAGGTTCACCTTCCAGCAGGACAATGGCCCTAAACATGCAGCCGGAGCTACAATGGAAAGGTTTAGATCAAAGCATATTCATGTGTTAGAATGGCCCAGTCACAGTCCAGACCTAAATCCCATTGAGAATCTGTGGCAAGACTTGAAAATTGCTGTTCACAGACTCTCTCCATCCAATCTGACAGAGCTTGAGATATTTTACAAAGAAGAATGGGCAAAAATGTCCCTCTCTAGATGTGCAAAGGTGGTAGAGACATCCCCAAAAACCATTTATCATTTTCTTATCACTGCACAATTATGTGCCACTTTGTGTTGGTCTATCACATAAAATCCCAATAAAATACATTTACGTTTTTAAAGCGGTGCTCCCATCCCCCTCCCCTTTCTCCAAAAAATTCAAAGTCAGTCACGGCCGGGTCCCTACTGAGCATGCAAGAAGAGTACAGTGCTCTCTTACTGCTTCTGCGCTCATCCTTTACCAGGTGTTATAACTTGATATTGTTTTTGATTATGTACAGGTGCATCTCAAAAAATTAGAATATCATCAAAAAGTAATTTTTTTTCCTGTAGTTCAATTCAAAAAGTGAAACTCATATATTATATAGATGTGATACATTTCAAGCATTTCTTTCTTTTATTTTTGATGATTTGGGCTTACAGCTAGTGAAAACCCAAAATTCAGTATCTCATAAAATTAGAATATCGTAGACCAGGGATAGGCAACCTCGGCCCTCCAGCTGTGGTGAAACTACAAATCCCATCATGCCTCTGCCTCTAGAAGTCATGCCTGTGATTGTCAGGGTCTTGCAATGTCTCATGGGACTTGTAGTTTCACCACAGCTGGAGGGCCGAGGTTGCCTACCCCTGTTGTAGACTCATGGTGTCACACTCTAATCAGCTAAATAACTCAAAACACCTCTAAAGGTTTCCTGAGCCTTTAAATGGTCTCTCAGTCTGGTTCAATGGGGAAGGCTGCTGACTTGACAGTTGTCCAGAAGACAGTCATTGACACCCTCCACAAGGAGGGTAATTCACAAAAGGTCATTGCTAAAGAGGCTTGCTGTTCAGAGTGCTGTATCCAAGCATATTAATGGACAGTTGAGTGGAAGCAAATGTGTAGTGTAGTAGAAAAAGGTGCAAAAGCAACAGGGATAACCGCAGCCTGGAGAGGATTGTAAAGCAAAGGCCATTCAAGAATTTGGGGGAGAATCACAAGAAGTGGACTACAGCTGGTGTCAGTGCTTCAAGAGCCACCACACACTGACGTATCCAGGACATGGGCTACAACTGTCGAATTCCTTGTGTCAAGCCAATCCTGAACCAGAGACAACGTCTGAAGCGTATTATCTGGGCTAAGGAGATAAAAAATGGACTGTTGCTCAGTGGTCCAAAGTCCTCTTTTCTCATAAAAGTAAATTTTGCATTTCATTTGGAAATCATGGTCCCAGAGTCTGGAGGAAGAGTGGAGAGGCACAGAACCCAAGTTGCATGAGGTCCAGTGTGAAGTTTCCACAGTGATGATTTGGGGAGCCATGTCATCTGCTGGTGTTGGTCCACTTTGTTTTATCAAGTCTAAAGTCAGCGCGGCCCTCTACCAGGAAATTCCAGAGCACCTCATGCTTCCCTCTGCTGACCAGCTTTATAGAGATGCTGATTTCATTTTCCAGCAGGACTTGGCACCTCCCACACTGCCAAAAGTACCAATACCTGGTCACATGATCATGGTATCACTGTGCTTGATTAGCCAACCAACTCGCCTGACCTAAACCCCATAGAGAATCTGTGGGGTATTGTCAAGAGGAAGATGAGAGACACCAGACCCAACAATGCAGACGAGCTGAAGGCCGCTATCAAAGCAACCTGGACTTCCATAATGCCTCAGCAGTGCCACAGGCTGATCGACTCCATGCCACACCACATTGATGCAGTCAGTCATGCAAAAGGAACCCCGACCAATTATTGAGGGCATACAATACTGTACATGGACAGACTTCTCAGTAAGCCAACATTTCTGTATTAAAAATCCTTCTTTTTTTATTGGTCTTATGTAATATTCTAATTTTCTGAGATACTGAATTGTGGATTTTCACTAGCTGTAGGCCATAATCATTCAAATCAAAATAAAGAAATGTTTGAAATATATCACTCTGTGTGTAATAAATCTTTATAATATATGTGTTTCACTTTTTGAATTGAATTAGTAAAATAAATCACCTTTTTGATGATATTTTAATTTTTTGAGATGCACCTGTACTTCTAAGGAAGTTGTGCTACCCTTTATTTTATTGGATTAAACAATACTACTAAATGCCCTTTTGTGATTGCTTTTAAATACTTATATTATTATCCTTATAATTATGGACACATCATGAAACAATAGCTAGGGCTGTACCTACTCTAATGCTACTCAGTGGGCCAGTGCCTAGGGCAGCAAGGATAGAGCGGGCAGCACCATGCCTCATAAATGATGGCAGTTATAGAATTGTGCTGCAATTAAATATTTTGAATACAACATTTCTAATTCTAGTAAAATGTTGGATGTGTAAGAGAAGGACCTCATGTTCCTGGAACCATTAGCAACCCTCCAATTTTACCTTAGCAATCCTTGCATGTCTAAAAAATAACTTTCAAAAGGTCCAGAGGAGTTGCTAGGATTGTTTAGGAATTCTGGGTGGTGCATAGTGCGCCACAGCCAACAGTGGGTTTGGCCAGATTATGCTTGAATGAGGTTAAGGGGCATTTATATAAAAAAAAACCTGACCCTACTCTGTATACACCGCACACATAGGCTGCAGCCCTTGTGCCCAAAAATATACTTTAACAACTTGCCGACCGCTGCACGCAGATATACGTCAACAGAATGGCACAGACAGGCAAATGGGCGTATATATATACATCTCCTTTAATTTGCCGCCGTGTGGTTGCGCGTGCGCCGCCGGCGGGCGCGATCGTGCCCCTGTCGCGAGCTCCGTGACCGCGCCCGCGAGACCTGCGGACCCGATTTCCGCCTATGTGTCCGCGATCGGGTCACAGAGCTGAAGAACGGGGAGATGTTAGTGTAAACACAACATCTCCTCGTTCTGCCTAGTGACACTGTCACTGATCGTGTTCCCTCTCATCAGGAGCAGCGATCAGTGACATGTTACTCGTAGCCACGCCCCCTAACAGTTAGAATCACTCCCTAGGACACACTTAACCCCTTCCTAGCCCCCTAGTGGTTAACCCCTTCACTGCCAGTGTAATTTTTACAGTAATCAGTGCATTTTTATAGCACTGATCGCTGTATCAATGACAATGGTCCCAAAATGGTGTCAAAAGTGTCCGATGTGTCCGCCAAAAATGCCATAACTATCCCCTATTTTGTAGACACTATAACTTTTGCGCAAACCAATCAATAAACGCTTATTGCGGGGTTTTTTTAACCAAACATATGTAGAAGAATACATATCGACCTAAACTGAGGTAAAAAAATAAAAATTTAGATATTTTTGGGGGATATTTATTAAAGCAAAAAGTAAAAAATATTGCTTTTTTTTTCAAAATTGTCGCTCTATTTTTGTTTGTAGCGCAAAAAATTAAAACCGCTGAGGTGATCAAATACCACCAAAAGAAAGCTCTATTTGTGGGAAAAAAAGGACGTCAATTTTGTTTGGGAGCCACGTCGCGCGACCGTGCAATTGTCAGTTAAACAACGCAGTGCCGAATCGCAAAAAGTGCTCTGGTCCGGGGGTTAAGTTGTTAAAGTGGATGTAAACCCGAAAAAAAAATGAATTAAGGCTTGCACCTTGTACAGTATAGGATTTTGTGTCATCATTGCCCAGTCTTGTCACAAAGAGTTAATCCAGTTCTGAGCAGTCCTCTTATCTTTTTTCAGTTTCTCCCCATTGCTGTGAGTGACAGGTGATTTACATATCTCATGAACTAGCCTGAGAGAGGCATTCTGTGTACTTCAGATCCCCTCCTCCTTTCTTCTCCAGCTCTCCCAGAGTTGGTGGCTCTACCCCTCAGCATGATTGGGCATGCTGAAGTCATGTGGTCACTTTTCTGGGTTTTGACTGGATGTTAGTGATCATAGCAGAAGTTCAGTGGAAGAAATACACAGGAGAAAATGCATGTTGACAAGGGGAGTGTAGAGGTGGGCGGGGAGTCTACTGACACCATGACTCCACCCACCAAGCTCCAGACAACAGATCCACTCACAGAATCTGCATTTTTCTGGGTCTCATAACAGACAGAGGGGAGACATTTAGCAGGTAAGTATACATGCAGAAGGCATGTATATCCTTATAGATAACCACTATGGCAGTAGTTTAGAAAGAATGGGAATGGGTTTATATTCACTTTAAAGTGAATAACTCAACACCAAGTTCACTATATGGACCCCTTATGTATTTGTACATGTTGATCATATCCCCCCTGATCTTCTCTTCTCAAGAGTGAATAAATTCAGTTCCTCTAATCTTTTCTTATAGCTGAGCTCCTCCATGCCTCTTATCAGTTTGGTTGCCCTTCTCTGCACTTTCTCCAGTTCCCCAATATCCTTTTTGAGAACTGGTGCTCAAAACTGAACTACATATTCCAGATGAGGTCTTACTAATGATTTGAACAGGGGCAAAATTATATCTCTCTCTCTCTGGAGTCCATACCTCTCTTAATACAAGAAAGGACTGTGCTCGCTTTGGAAACCGCATCTTGGCATTGCATTCTATTATTAAGCGTTTGATCTACCAAAACCCCCAGATCCTTCTCCACCATTGATTTCCCCATTTGTACTCCCCCTAGTATGTATGATGCATGCATCTTCTTAGCCCTCAAGTGCATCTGTTAGGAGAGTGGACTGCGGCCTGGCCATCCATTGCCCAAGCGGGAAGATGTCCAAAAGAGCTGCGACCCTATACTTTCAATCCTCATCAGGTACCTTACCCTACTGCTAGTACTGTCCCTAACAGGCGGGGTACCTGTCCCTACTCTACCAACTAATAAAAAGTGCACCAAGCCCGGGAGCCCGAGCCTTAAATGGGCTCTGCCTGACCCAAGATGGCTGCTGGAGTCACATGGAGTGTGAGCATCCAATTGGGTGCTTCCCTAGCGATCCAGGAACCCTTTGCATCCTCTCCAAACTGCAGTGCTGCTGCGGAAGGGCACCATCTGCAGTGGAGAAAGTTGACTACACCTGCCTGCACACTTATGCCACTGGAAGCTGGAAATCACAGAAGCAGACACCGCTACTCCAGTGATCTACACTTGTATCCAGGTCCTGTGCTAAGCGGCTGGCCTACTGCATTCTGAACACAGAAGGTAGGCTGCTCAGAATGAGAACCATTCAGAGAATGCTTTGCATCTTCTGAATTAATGCTAAGTGTTCTCTAACTGTACTTGGTGGAGAGTGCAATGTCATTGCCCAGCCTCTCCACTTCCTTTAAACAAAGAATACTTTGCCTTCTTTCAGAAAAGGCAAAGCATTCTCTGAATGAAGCCAGTGTTCAGCGGCTGACCTCCTGCACATTTAGAATGCAGCAGGGCAGCCGTTCGGCATGGGACCCATAAGCAAGTGGAGTTTACTGGAGTAGCGTTGTTTACTTCAAAGATTTCCAGCTTCCAGGGACATTGGCCAGGTATGGTGTACATATATATAGTTACATTGGTCAAAGCCGGACCAATGTATATGTAAAAATATGCCATACTTGGAATTCATCTTTACACATTCATGATCATGATAAGATGCCACCTTAAACTTTGGTGGTCCTTTAAAGGAAGAAGGTTTAAATTTAAAGTGCCACACCACTGCTAAGAGGTCCAGATACAACTTTATTCCATTATAGGTCAGGGCCCAGGGTACAATTCAAGAAGTATCCAAGGTGTTTCGGGGTCTAAGTGTCCCCTTCATCAGGGCTTGACTGGCAACAAAGTGAAAAAAACAGTTGTGAACTGGACCTACAATGGTATTTATTCCAGAGGCCTAATCAGCTTCTTGTTTGGCAGCCAGGTCCAGTAGTTCCAGTTCACTACTGGTTTGTTCACTTTGTTGCCAGTCAAGCCCTATTGAAGGGGACACATAGACTCCTGAAACGCGTTAGTTACCTCTTGAATTGTAACCCTGACCTATAATGGAACAATGTTGTATCTGGATCTCTTAGCAGTGGTGTGGCGTTTAAAATTCAACCCTTCCTACATTACACTACAAGCCAAGGAGACTGTGGCAATCCTCTGGGGTATAGAAGCTGCCTGCCCAGGAACTAGATCATTTACACCAACATCAATACCTTAAGATAACAAAACCAGTAAAATAAACCTACGGGTCCAGCTCTATCTTTCCACTTTCTTCAATTTCAACAGGAAAATGCAGATGAAACTAAAGTTTCTAATATTTTACACAATATCCCACCACCACCAATTTACTAGGCAGTGAAGCAACTACCACAATTTAATTTACTTTTGGAAATTCCGAAAAAATTTGAGGGGCAGATAGTATTTTGGAAGCATATGTAGCGCCCACCCCATTTAGGGGTGCTATATACCCAAATTTAGGGGCTGGTCTGAGATAGTAGTTGGGCTCAGACCGTTCTCAATTTGTAGGTTGTGCTATTTTATTTCCAGGTGGTATACTGGTGTGCAGTTCCCTGTGGCCTGTAGGTAGCGCTGCCATAATGGGTCAGGGTTGAACCACTGGTAATTCAATTAGGATACACATATATGTTGATGCATAGTGCGCCATTATATGGGTAATGGCGCACTATGCGTCAACATATATGTGTATCCTAATTGAATCAACTATTAATAATCTTAGTGGTTTTTGTAATTTAGAACCATGTTGATATATGTACAGGTCTTTTTCTGTGTTGCTATTTTTGAGATTGCGATATTTATATTTATTGATTTTGTTTCATTACAGATGGTTGGATGGCCACGCACTTTGTGAGCAGGATGTATTACTGCCGGCTGCCTTCTCCTTTCCTCTTGTGGCTTTGGATTGTATGGGGATTCCCGTGTGTCCTGGGTTGTGGAACAAGGGGAATTTCCTCCCCTTCCCATCCTCTGTCCGATTCTTTTGGACGGCGGATCACGTCTGTGCGGTGCGTCAATACGCTCGCGCATGCGCGGCACAGGCACACTCGGACCGGAAGTGATGTCAGGGGTCACACTCGACTTTTCACTTCCGGGTGACTATGTACACTTAAGATGTTGCAGTCTGCGGCAGCGGACGTGCACCACCTTGTTGTATCCGTTGACCGCAGGACTTCAGACCAAGGGTAGCTACGTGAACTCTTCTGTGGCACCGGATTTGATACAAGGGGGACTCCAAGCAGGTACAGAGGCTATACTTGAATCAATCTACCTTTTATTCGTTTTTGTAAATATGGTCTGGTCGCTATATGAGTGGGGACATTGCGGGCCATTTTCATGGTGAACGCATATGTTGTCCTTCGGCCACCATAGTCATTACTTTGTCCAGCATACTATACACATTTAATGCTATTAGCCTCTATGCTTGTATATAGCCCCTACTCCCCTGCCTTTTGTTACTCAATCACATACCCTATCATCATTTGATGACGTATTGTGGTAGTTGCATTATGTTTTTAGAGGGAATTTTGTTTTCATCTATTTGTTATCAGGTGATCCATAGTTCCAAATCTCTTGGCATTGATCCTTTTTTGTTACTATATGAGTCTGTAGCCCTTCTTCATACAAAAGTACAATAGGCTCTAGGGCTTCCCTATCTTGATGTATTTAGTAAGAGACCCTGTAGTTTAGTGGGATATCTTTTACCATATGTTTTTTCCTTCTTTTTATCTTTGCTTTAGACCTGCATACATTATTAACATTTGGTCAACTTACATGGTCTAAACCCCCATATTTCATCCGGTTGGATCTGGCATCCACCGGTTAAGCTACAGTAGGATTTGGGTCGGCTGTTGGACTTTGATGCACATGTTCGGTGGAGTGCGTTTCCATGCAATCTATTTGGAGTGAACTAGGTGAGCACGTTATAAGTTCTTTGTAAGTTTGTTGCTATGCATTTAAATTGTATTATGCAACAAATGTATACATATACCAATATTCTATCATTGTTTGGCACTAATTATAAATCCTTATGTCTTATACAGACTTGATGAAATAACAGAGAAGTGCTAAGCCCTGACGAAGCATGACCGTGCGAAACATGTCGGCTATTTGCACATTCTAGTTCTTTGTTTCCAAGCTTTTATGATTTTGTATTATTGTAATTTTAAGATGTTATGAATAAATTTATATTTTTCTATATTTACCGTCTCAAGTGTACTCACCTTTAACAAAACTGGTATCTCCCCTCAAAATCCCGTTCTGTGAGAGTCTGTCTCTCTTTGGTTTTTTCTATCTAGGAGTCCCAGGGTGTCCCCCGCGAGGGAGCCCGCTTCTAAGAAGAGGAGGCCGGCGGAGGACCTTTCTGACGGACCGGTGAGAGTTCATGGTGAAGGAAGGGGCCTGGTAACTTTCTGGAGGGATTCTTCTATCCACCAAGGGCCTAGTAATGTGCTGCTGCTGGCACCTGTCCTTATGTACCAGAAGCTAAGAGGTTCTGGGTCTGATAGATTCTGTGGCAGAGAATCTCCCGATCACATCTAGGAAAAGAACCTGATTGATCGTTCGAGCATCACTTCGGCTGCTAGGATCCACTTTGCAGGAGACTATCTGGGTGAGCTAAACCTACTCCGGGATAGAGTAACGATTGTGATATCCATTTGTGCCTGGACTAATCTCCCAAAACTTTGCTGTCCTGTCTCTCTTCCACCCTTTCCTATCTGCTGAACATTGAGAAAATAAACTCAATGTTGGAGTTTACAGTGGTGTGGACATTGGAATTACTAGGGGGAATACAGAGACTTGTCCCTATACCCTAGGAGATGAGAACCAACTTATGGAGAACCTAGCTGTGGGACCCAAATACATAACACCGCTTAACCTCCTCAAACAGGAGGGTACGGGCATATAGTACGGTGTGCCTTTTTCCTGCACGTGAGCCAAAGGTAGGGAAAAGGGTTTGTGTGCTACACATATATGCACATTTCAGAAGTAACAATCTAAACTTTGTTTTCTCTGTTATTCCATCATTCAGGATCATGCAACTGATCTCCAATAAAACTCGAGTTTGAATTGAAAGAAGAAAGATGGTCACTGCATCCAACACCAGCACCAGCTTCGTCCTCCTGGGGCTGATGGAGCTGGAGAAGGAAAAATACCTCTACTTCTCCCTTTCTATGATGGTCTACTCATATATTTTGACAGTAAGTAGTGTAATCATATATGCCATTTTGAAGGAGAGAAGCCTCCACGAACCCATGTACATTCTCATAGCCAGTTTGCTCTTCAATGGGATCTTTGGCAGCTCCTCATTTTTTCCAAAATTGATGATGGATTTGATCACCTCCTCAAAGAAGATCTCTCGCACTGAGTGTCTTATTCAAAATCTCTGCATTTCTACTTTTGCAGTTTTTGAAATGAACACTTTTACCATCATGGCCTACGACCGTTACTTGGCCATATGTCAACCTCTGCAGTACATCATGTTATTGACAAACGAGAAGGTTGTGAAGATAATCTTTGGGTGTTGGGGCATAACCTTCATCATCCTCTTCTTGCTCCTTCTTCTGACAGCAGCACTTCCTTTATGTGGGGATAAAATAATAAATATTTTTTGTGATAATATATCCCTCGTTGTGCTGGCCTGCGTAGATTCATCCAATAGCAGTGCACTTTCAGCCACCGTATTTACCATCTACTTTGTCACCACCATTTTGGTCACTGCTTTTTCCTATTTAAGAATATTCTTTGTCTGCATGAACCTCTCCAAGGAGTCACGTCAGAAGGCTGTCCACACTGTTGTGACCCATTTGCTCAACTTTTCAATATTCTTAATTGGAGTTTTATTTGTTGTGCTTAAATACAGACTGGGGAATGTTACTCTCCCCCTAACTGTTCACGTGCTCCTCTCTGTCACCCCTTTGGTGTTTCCACCACTCTTTAATCCTCTGATCTATGGAGTACGGACCCATGCCCTAAAAATAAAACTCAGACATTATTTGTGGAATGTAATTTTGGGAGGAAAGTGGACACAAATTCATACGCATTAATCATCCATATTTGACATAAGTGATAAACAAGAGAAAGAACAAAGATCTCAAACATGCCAAGGAACCATGCATGGTTTCCACACTTGGTATCAATATTCCGTTGCACTTATATGTATTTTTTCTGTGTTGTATTGAACTGTATCAGGTTGCCTTTGTTTGATGTATGCTGACATCTAGGGGTCGTTTTTGGCCCATTAAAACGTGTTCACTTATGTGATTTGGATTCATCCTCTGTCCTTTCCTTCTGTTTAGCTAGACCTTCCCTTTTTCTTCCATGTTCCCATACATGCCAAAGAACCATGTATGCTTTCCACACTTGGTATCAATATTCCGTCGTACTTATATGTATTTTTTCTGTGTTTTATTGAACTGTATCAGGTTGCTTTTGTTTGATGTATGCTGACATCTAGGTGTCGGTTTTGGCCCATTAAAACTTGTTCGCTTATGTGGCTTATTTTTATCCTCTGTCCTCCCCTTCTTTTTAGCTAGACCTTCCATTTTCTTTCATGTTCCCTCAGTCACTGTTAGTTCTTCGAAAAACAAGGTTTAAACCTGGTATACATGGGCCAAATATTGTCTGGTATCAGCCAATTCAACAGAAATCGGCTGACATTCGACCCGTGTGTACATCAGCATGTCCAACAGAAGCCGGCGAACCAGCATCCGATCGCCATCTGATCAGCGCTAGCTGCCAATGGCTGTAAGCGATGACCGGTGTGTTCTGGCGGGGGGGGGCAGTTCCCCTGTCAGAACACCAGGGCTTTTTTTCAACTGGAACTTGGTGGAACTTAGTTCCACCCAGTAGTGTATTTAGGTTTTGTGTTGCCCTAGGCCTGACTAAACTCGTGCACCCCCTAATTTAAATATGACCCACCCCTTGCTTTTTAAGACTCGCCCTGAAATTTTCAAGTGGGGACACTAGTTATGAGGGCCTGGGGGGGGGCAATGAATTCTCTTAATTTGCATAGATTTGCTCTTACTTCCTGTTTGGCTATGGGGCAGGGAGTGAAGGTAAATCTCTGCAATGGGACAGGGATGGTAAAAAATAAACTGACAGGGGCTATAACCCTCCCTTATTCTATTCAAAATGAAAAAAAAAATTGCCTATAGTTCTACTTTAAGCACAAATTTCTGATAATTTTATGGAGAGGACTAAGAAGATATAACCATGCCAGTGGTGCAGCAGAAACATATAGCACAGTGAGGAAGGTTTGTGGTCCAGGGTGATAGGACAGTCAAAATTAGAAGCAGTGCCCCCCCACAGTTGCGGAATGCCAGCCGCCTGCATACCGGAAGCAGTGTGGCCGCTTTATGGGGGCGCTAGACTAATTTGCCTCTCAGCCCAGTCCACCCCATTAGACTGGCGCTACATTAACAGTGTAGCGTAAGCCGGCGGGGACTCTTTCCGTGCTGCCCCCCTGAAAAGTGCTGCCCTAGGCCTGGGCCTTGTTGGTCTAGGCCAGGATACAGCATTGGTTCCACCACCTCTGGCTCAGGCCCTCTGCTCACCGCTATCACTGGTAAACACTAAAGTCTGTCTTCTGTGCTTACCAGGGATAGCTTGTCTCCCAATTGCTCCCACAGATCTGATCTCCTCAGCAGCTCCCACTGAGTGCAGGATGGGAACAAGGGAGATGCAGGTGCCCGGGGTGCATTGCGGATGCCGACACCCCCACCTAGATGATCTCCTGCAAGTGAGAAAGGAGGAGTAACCTACAGTGTGTGGAGAGGTACTAGAGCCAACTGGGTGCTTTAGCTTAATACAGCAACAAAAGTAAGATATGTGAAAGATGGTGGAGCTTTTAAGTGGGGGGGGGGGGGATATGGGTGAAGTGAAGGGGAGCTGAACGCTGAACTCTGTGTGTAGCGCGCCCCTAAACTCTGCACTTTGTATGCAGCGAACCCCCGAACTCTGCACTATGTACATAGCACAGCCCCGACCTCTGCATGTAGCACATCCCTAAACTCTGTACTATGTACCAAGCGCACACCGGAACTCTGCACATAGCGCACCCCTGGGGGGAGGGTTTTTTGGGGAGTTGTGGTTGAGTTCCTGCACTTATTTTTTGATAGAAGAAAGCCCTGCAGAACACAATAACTACCGTATATACTCGAGTATAAGCCGAGATTTTTAGCCCTTTTTTTGGGGCTAAAAGTCCTCCCCTCGGCTTATACTCGAGTCAGTGTACCTTCTGCATCTATTTTTTAAATTTCGCGCTCCCTCCTGGTCCCGTGCGGCTCCGTGATATGCGATTGACACTGTGTTTAGTGATCCGCCAATCACGGACCTTCTCCTCTTGTTCGAGGATGAAAGAACGTCCGTGATTGGCGGATCACTAAACACAGTGTCTGCTGGGAAAGCTTGAGGATGAGAAGATGGCCGTGATAGGCGGAACACTGTCCGCCTATCACGGAACCGCACGGGACCAGGAGGAAGCCGCGAATTTTAAAAAATGGACGCCCGCAGCGCGATGGACATGGGTGGTGATCCTTAGAAGCCTGATCTTCGCTGTAGCAGCAGAAGGTGAGTGTGGCGGGTAATGAGGTAATGGGCACAACGAGGTAATGGGCACAGCGAGGTAATGGGCACAGCGAGGTAATGGGCACAGCGAGGTAATGGACACAGCGAGGTAATGGACACAGCGAGGTAATAGGCACAGTGAGGTAATAGGCACAGTGAGGTAATGGGCACAGTGAGGTAATAGGCACAGTGAGGCAATGGGCACAGTGAAGCTGCAAATGGGCATTGTTGACCCCCTTTTCGCTTACAGTAGCTGCTGCATTTTTATCCTCGGCTAATGCCCCATACACACGATCGTTTTTCATGCCATTAAAAATGCCATTTTTAAAAATGGGCATTAAAACCGATCGTGTGTAGGCTCCAGAGCATTTTTAACGACGTGAAAAACGGCCATTAAAAATTTCGAACATGCTCTATTTTTTCACGTCGTTTTTCATGTCGTTTTTTTTTAACGACGTGAAAAACGATAGTGTGTATGCTTTTACGAGGTGAAAAAAAACGCGCATGCTCAGAATCAAGTATGAGACGGGAGCGCTCGTTCTGGTAAAACTAGAGCTCGTAATGGAGATAGCACATTCGTCACGCTGTAACAGACTGAAAAGCACGAGGCTGAAAAGTGCGAATCGTCGCTCAACAAACTTTACTAACATGAAGGGTGGCGCCATCCGAACGGAACTTCCCCTTTATAGTGCCGTCGTACGAGTTGTACGTCACTGCGCTTTGCTTGAACATTTTTTAAAATGATCGTGTGTACGCAAGACAGGCTTGAGAGGAAACATGAAAAAAAACGACGAGAAAAACATCGGTTTAAAAAATGGCATGAAAAACGATCGTGTGTACGCCGCATTATACTCGAGTCAATAAGTTTTCCCAGTTTTTTGTGGTAAAATTAGGGCCTCGGCTTATACTCGGGTCGGCTTATACTCGAGTATATACGGTAAGCGGGGTGATCACTGTACTAACATTGGATAGTTATTACAGCAAACGCCTCCTGAGCTCCTCAGTTTTCTTTTCGTTGAATGAAAATAAAACTGACACAGTGGGGCTGATTTACGAACCGTTTGCGCCTTGAGTTGGATACGCACGCCGAGGCGCAACGTACGTTTTGGTATTTACCAAACCTTTGCGCCGGTAACACAGCGCTATTCCCCATTTACTAAAGTGTTCTCGGCGCACGGGAGGAGGCGATCAGTGCGCCACTCTGGACCTGGCAAAGAGATCCCTGAAAGAGATCAGTCTAAACATACGGCTGTTACCCCTGCCAGGGTCTCTGAAAGGCTCAATCAGCTGTCTCCACTCATCTGATGCATATGTTTCCAATCTCTCTCATAATGTCAGATGGATCAAGGCAGAATGAAAGAGAAAGCCATCATAGAGTAATACAGTAAAAAATATTTAGTATAACATGTAAAAGAATTGCACTTACAAAGTAGTGTAGATATAAAATAGGGTGACCAGACATCCCCGGTTTCTGGGGACAGTCCCCGGATTGAGGACACTGTCCCCGAATTGGATTTGAACAGGGGCTGGGGTAATTTCAAAGACAGTCAGTGCAGAATTAAAAAAAAAAAATCTGAATTACACATCCCCGCTCCTACTAGATTAGGGGGGTCTATTTATTGTCCCTTTCTGATGATCATGTGCTGGTCGGAGCGGAGGGACTATTTCTTCAGTTTCGTGTGCCCATCCAGCTCCGCTTGCATGTTCTTCTGCTTGGCTCAAGTCCCGGCCAGCCGCCTGCCTGCTTATCTCCTTGCCTTCCCTGGCGGAGTGATCTTCCTCCACTCCCCACCCAGTAGTAGCCGGGCCCTAAGAGTAAAACTTGACAGACTGTAAGGCGGGCGGCGGCGATGGGCAGAGAGTCGCTCATTGCTGCCATTACTAGTAAAAAATAAATATGTCCCCGGATTTCATTTTCAAAATCTGGTCACCTTAATATAAAAGCGTGTGTATAATCGTGTAGCCGGCCGGCTCTCACAGCCCGTTCCTTCCGGGACTCTGCGTTAGTGTTGTGGTGACGTCAGCACGCCGCTCCTCCCTTTTAGGGATCAGTATCTCTGGTAAGCGGCAGCTATATTGGAGGTGGTGGACTCTTTTCTGTCAGGATAACAGCACTGTTCTCGGGTGTTCATATTTGATGTCACTGATGCATGCTAAGAAGATTGATATCCCCACTAACAACTTTCAGCGTTAATACTTTAGTTTAATTAATTTTATACATGAACTGCTCCATGGACATTATGTATATTGTTTAAATCTCTCATGAGTTTTGGCGTAAAAGGAGAATTTATTTTGGGGTTCATTGCCCTTATTTCTACCTGTTGGATACAAAACTTCTCCTCTCAGGTGCAGGATTTCATTCGCACCAGAGATTGGACATATTGTATATATATTAATTTTATGTTGTTGCGCAGCTTGATTTTTTTTCTATTTATACTTTTTTGTGTGTGTCTCACATATTTAAGTTGCAGCACATATATTTTGCTTCACTAGCGTTTCTATTTAGGATTCACATATAGACAGGGAAGTATACACACCCCTTTATTACAAGTTCCAATAGACTGCAATGGTATTTGTCTAACTTTTGCCCATGTTAGGCTCTTTGTTTGCCCCCTGGACTGGGGAGTGTTTGTCCCATCTCTAATTTAGTAGCATGCTGGATGATGTGCTTAATTTTGGACAGGGGGTGGCCTATTTTGTGCTAGCTGCATTTGGGTTGGTCTGGGCATGCTCAGGGACTTTGCTTTTTTCATGTGCCTTTTGGTGTGTGAAATGCATTTGGGTTGGTCTGAGCATATTCAGGAACTTTGCTTTTTTTGCTGCTTTTTGTGTGTGAACTAAACTTGGAGGTTTCTGGGCATGCTCATAGAGCGTGTTTTTTGGGTTAGTAATTTAAGGACATCCTTAACTACCCACTTTGAAGTTTAGTCTCTACATTGGGTGAACTTGCTTTTTGTGTGTTTCATGGACTGTGCATGTGTTTTCCATTGCCTCATTAGCACACAAACTTAGGTTATATAAAGCTTGCAGATAGCATTCTCTACCTTGCCCTCAAAAGAGGCAAGATTGTGTGATGGTCTGAATTTTTTCTTTGCTGAGCTCGATGGAGCGAAGCGGGATTCAAAACACCCTGCGGTTTCAGGTTATGCCTGGTCATTTGCATAAAGTGAGTTTGGAGTTCCTTGTACAGGATTTGCTGGAGAAATCAGTTGGAGTGGAACCACGTCACATCTATTGTATCCAGGATCACGCAGCACCAAGGTACTATGATGTTTCTTTTGTGCATAGCAATTTTTGCACTGGAGTAATTGAGAAATGTAAGGAATTGGAGAAAGCTAACCATGAGTCTATAAGGCCTTTCATAGTGGAACCCTTGTGTGCTATGGAGGAGAAACCATTGGTTGTTCACCTGTTTAACCCTTTCACGGACATTGCCTTGGTAGTTGACTTTTTGAAGAGATACTGCTCTTCAGTGAAGGGAGGCTTCAGGCTGACTAATCGTCTGGGGATCTTTAATGGCAAATTGAAGTTTTTTGTCAAGCTGAAGGTGGATTCTGAAGGGATTGGTGGAGTGCGGCATCCACCAGCTAATTTTTCAATAGCAGGAAATAGAGGGTTTCTCTACTACCCTAGTCAAACGACATACTGCAGGAGATATTATACAGTGAAGAATTGTCCAAAAGTAAGAACGGCCTATGTCTCTTATGCTGAAGCTTTCAGGCACACCGCTGAGAGTGGACGACCAGTGTCCACTCAGGTGCTGTCTGACTCTCCTGAAAGACAGGAAGAGGAGGAGGAGGAGGAGGAGGTGGTGGTGGTGGAAGAAGAAGAAAGTGGACACCAGGGTGTGGAGGAGAGAGTGGAGGAAAGAGTAGAAGTGCCACCCTCCAGTGTGGAGCCATTAACAGTGGAGAATGTAGAAGAGGTGGAGAGGGTGGTGGAGGAGGCTATGGAGGAGTTGGCAGCAGCCTTACAGTGTGAGCCGGAGGTGCAGGAAGCCCAAGAAGAGGAGGTGGAAAAAATGGAGACACTGGGTGCCAAGACCAAGGTGGACGCTTTGGAGAGCCCTAAGAATGGAAGGGCTAAGAGATTGAAAGTAGAGGCAGCTGGAATTGAAACAAGTAACCCCTTTGAGGTCCTGGGGGATGTTGGAGGGTAGGTAGAATCACCAGCACCAAGTCCAGGGACTCCAGAAATTATTCAGCCGGCCACATTGTCGCCTAGTCAGGAGTTTTTGGATGATAAAAGTGTTGTGGCCCTGAGGAATGTATGTCAGTTTTCTGGCTTAAAGCAGAGCTCCGCCGAAATTTTTTTTTAAAAGCCAGCAGCTACAGTTACAGCAGCTGCTGACTTTTAATATTAGGACACTTACCTGTCCTGGAGTCCAGCGACGTCCGCAGCAGAGGATGAGCAATCGCTCGTCACTCTGCTGCCCCCACCGCCATCCTCAGTGAGGGAACCAGGCAGTGAAGCCTTGAGGCTTCACTGCCCGGTTCCCTACGGCACATGCGCGAGTCGCGCTGCGCCGTTCTGACTGGTCCCCGTGTGTTCTGGGAGCCGAGTGTCTCCCAGAACACAACGGGTATTCTGCGGGAAGTGACGTAATTCCCGCAGATTTCCCGCAGAGAGGACACCCGGAAGTGGGTGCAAATACCTGTCTTATCTGCACTCCCCTCCCCCCTGAAAGGTGTCAATTGTGACACCGGAGGGGGGAGGATTCCGATGAGCGGAAGTTCCACTTTAGGGTGGAGCTCCGCTTTAAGTTATAGGTCTGGGGGAGAATGATGCACATCTTCATGTGAATGAGCATCAAGCTGGTGTCCCTCAATGTGAGGGGTTTTGGGTCTCCTGCTAGACAGTGTGCCGTTTTTGAGGACTTGAAGGTCAATGGAGGAGACATCACCTGTCTGCAGGAGTGTTTTTTTAATCGACTGCCCAAGCCTCCGGAGTGGGTGGTGGATTACATAGGGGAAAATAGGAATGCTGGGGTGGGCATTATCATTACAAATAGAAATATTCGCATTATGTCTCATGTAGTGTTAGTGCCAGGAAGATTAATTATGGCAGATTTAGTTTTGTTTAACCAGAAGTTTAGGCTTTTTAATTTACCGTATATGCTCCTGTCAAAATATACATGTATAAAAAATAATAATAATAATATTGATTATTAGCTTTTACTTATTTTATTATTATTTTTTATACATGTATATTTTTTTGTCATACACTTAGGATCATTTATATTTGAATTTGAATAACCCCCCATGTACATCTCCGTGTGGTATTCGTCTGACTGTGGGATACTTGCTAGGTGATACACACACCAACTTCTCCATCTTGTTGAGAGGTGGTATATTCTGGTCTGACATGAGGAGTCTGTCCATGAATTATTAGGTATCTGTCCATGCCTTCAGAGAGAGTCTTGCATGTAATGTAAACTGTAATTTTTTTTTTTTTTCTTTCCTTTTTTTTTTTATATCACTAATAATGATTTTTTTCTTTAAATGTATGTACTAAAATGAATTCTCATGTATTATTGTAGATTTGTTAAAGTGTCTGTGTCCCTGATGAAGCCTAATTATAGGCGAAACATGTAGGGCCTGCAGCAGGCAACACTGAAGGAACAAATGCATCACGGTGTATTTTTGTATTCCTTTTTTAACGTAATTTTGTATTTGTAATAAATGAATTTTAATTGTATAATTTTTGTATTTTGTACACTCATTATATTTCCTTTTGGGATGATTACTGGACACCAAATCAATAGGCATCTTCATAGTCCCATACACTACCCTTGACAGGAGACCTTCTACAAACGTATTTTTCAAGCGAGAGTTAAACACCCGGAGCAGGATGAAAAATGTTCTAGATTTTTTTTCAAGAAGGTTTGTAAGGAAAAAAGAGTGTTTGAAGGTGTGTATGATGAAGAAGGGAGGGAATGTAAGGGAGAGAATGTGCTGGAATGCGTGACTAGATTTTATGAACGGTTGTATGAGGGAGTGTGTGTTGATGAGTCAGATACTAGAATGATTAGTATAGTAGAGGATAATTTAGATAAGGATGATAAGGTTTTTTTGCAGAAAGCGGTGAAGGAGGAGGAGGTGTAGGAAGCTGTGACAAGCATGGGGGCTAATAAAACCCCGGGAGGGGATGGCTTACCAAGTGAGTTTTTTAAAATGTTTTGGGATATTATTAAGTGGGATGTGGTTGAGGTATTTAGTTACATGATGAGGGAAGGCATTATATCCGAAACTATGAGAGAGGGGGTAGTGGTATTAATTTATAAGAAGGGGGATAAGAAGGATATTCGAAATTGGAGGCCTATCTCCTTGCTTAATTCAGACTACAGGGTCTTTGCAAAAATGGTGGCGAGGAGATTATCTAAGGTCATTAGTAGGATAGTTAGCGAGAGACGCAGGCCTGTGCAGTGCCGGGTCGAATGATCTCGGAGAATTTAATTTTAGTTAGGGATATAATTAATTTTTGTAAAGATAGGAATAGTTTGATTATCCTGACATCATTTGACCTAGAGAAGGCATATGATAAAGCGAATCATGGGTTTTTGTGGGAGGTTTTGAAGCGGATGGGTATACCACAGCTGCTCATTAATGTAATAAAAGGGTTGTATTGGGGGATCAGAAGTCGGGTTCTGGTTAATAGAAGTTTGGGGCAGGCTTTTTTGGTTAAATCTGGGGTAAGACAGGGGTGTCCCCTGTCCCCTATTCTCTTTATTTGTTTTATTGATCCGCTGTTAAGGATGATACAGAGGGATAAGGTGGTGCGGGGCTTTTTGGTGCCTGGGAGTGGGGGAAAAATTGTAAAATGTTTAGGTTATATGGATGACGTGGTGGCAGTGTGTCAGTCGGTGGTGGGCGTAAGAAGGGTAAAGTTACCTTTGTCTATTTTTTGTGTATGTGCCGGAATGAGTGTGAATTGGAATACGTGTAGTTTGGGTGTGTATGGGAGACAAGTAGAATGTGTAGATGATCGAATTGGGAAGGTCGAGGATGGAGTGAGGATTTTGGGTATTGTGTTTGACCATGGAATGAAAGGGGAAGCGTGCTGGAATGAAGTGGGAGAAAAGATGGCCAAGAAGTTGACATTTTGGTGTCTAAGAAAATTGTTGATTTAAGGGAAAGTTTAATTTTTTTTAACAGAAAAGTTTTTCTTTATTTTTAAGACAAACACACATACACCACAATGACAGTAGCGTAAGGGTAACAATTGTATCTTAACACAGAATCACCGCAGCAGGCTGCATAGCACATATAAATAACAGCAAGGGGGTAAAAACACATGGAAGCAGAACCAGTGAAAGAGAGTAATTAAGCAAGGGAGAACATCAGTGAGCATCCATACAAATGATCACCCCCCCCCCCCCCAACAGAGGCATAAGGAAAGACCAAGGGAAATCTAGAGGATAGTAGGCGGGGGAGAGGAGGGGGGGCGCCGGGGCCCAGGGGGTAGGGAGAGGAGAAGGGCAGGAAAAGGGTCAGGGGAGGGGGAAGGGACGGGAGGGGGGAGGGGGAAAAGGGGGGGAGGCCAAGGCAGCCCCACCCATGCGGACAGGGGTCCCCGCCCTTAAGCATGGGAGGATCTCATCCAGACGTGTCGGCCCAGCCCGACCAGACCTTTTCAAATTTAGCAGGACAGTTCCTACTCTCATAAGTTAACCTGTATAGAGGGAGTACTCTACCAATAGCCTCAAGCCAAGATGATTTAGTAGGGAGCTCTGGTCTCCTCCAACGGAGCAGGACCTCCCTCCTTTCATAGAACGTAAAGCAAAGGATTCGCCCTGGGACTGTATTACCTTTGCCCTGTTCTATGAAAGGAGAAAAAGAGGGAAGGTCTGGTGTCCCCAGTAACACACTTCCATCCCTATCATATATAGTAAAGCAAAGGATTCGCCCTGGGACTTTAAATGAAGTGGGTAACGTTTCCGCCAGTAAACATAAACAGTAGTAAATACAGTATATGGTTTATTCAAGTAAAGTTGTTTACATGCATAGATGACACCAACAGTTGCCAATTGAAAAGATACATAAACAAGGAGTATTGGTACATAAATGTAGTAACAGTCAGAGTACACGGGCATCATACTACCCGACTAGTTTCGCGAGATCCAGCTCGCTCTTCAGGGGTGGATGTGTGTAACAATGTACCTAAGATGAAAAAATATATATGTTTGACAATATGGCACAATATTGGCTATAAAAGCACAGGGTGGGAGGGGGTTTGTGGATCCCCATACTCACCACTGAGCTTGACCATGGCTACAGATGTGCGGCCCCAAGACCGCGGCAGCAGGTGTCTCACCAGGGAGCTGAGAGGGCGGAGTCAGATGGGACCCCACCAGGAGCCAAACGAGCTCTTCCGGGGTTAAATTGGAGGTAAGGCATGGCTTGGATTTCATTTTACTTCTTACTGAAGACACACGCAGCTGTGGAGATTGCTTGCTGTGTCTCATTACCTTTTTATACTTGGGATATTCACTATACTCAGGTACTTACTATATTCATGTCCCTACCATTTTTGGCCCAGGCCTTTCATTCATGCATGTATATTCTCATGCCAATACATATTGACTTTACTTTAGATGCCTGACAAACATACTTATGTTTACAGCCTATACTCTTTATGGACTAACGAGGTCTCTATGGACACATCACTATACCTATGCCATGCCTGCTCTCCGTTTGGCTCCTGGTGGGGTCCCATCTGACTCCGCCCTCTCAGCTCCCTGGTGAGACACCTGCTGCCGCGGTCTTGGGGCCGCACATCTGTAGCCATGGTCAAGCTCAGTGGTGAGTATGGGGATCCACAAACCCCCTCCCACCCTTTGCTTTTATAGCCAATATTGTGCCATATTGTCAAACATATATATTTTTTCATCTTAGGTACATTGTTACACACATCCACCCCTGAAGAGCGAGCTGGATCTCGCGAAACTAGTCGGGTAGTATGATGCCCGTGTACTCTGACTGTTACTACATTTATGTACCAATACTCCTTGTTTATGTATCTTTTCAATTGGCAACTGTTGGTGTCATCTATGCATGTAAACAACTTTACTTGAATAAACCATATACTGTATTTACTACTGTTTATGTTTACTGGCGGAAACGTTACCCACTTCATTTAAAGTCCCAGGGCGAATCCTTTGCTTTACTATATATGATAGGGATGGAAGTGTGTTACTGGGGACACCAGACCTTCCCTCTTTTTCTTTATATATAACCCGGGTGGAAGACACCCATTAGCCCAAACCTGGTCTGTTGTCACCCCCGCCAGTTTTTACATATATATATATATATATACATACAATCATTTTTTGATATATCAGCTACTTATCCTCCAATACTATTTTTATCCCAGCATTGCTGTATACCCTGACTCTTTGTGCGATTTCCTTGGTTGGCGTCGGCGTCTCTGTCTCACATTGGGAGCTGCGATGTGTATAAAGGGAGGTTTTTCTGTGTCTCCTGCTGTCCCCATCTGCTTTTGGGCGGATGGGGACACCTACACATCGGTGCCATGTTTAGGCGCCAGAGGCGTGGCGTCTGCGTTCCCGCGGATGTTGGCGCAGCTGGACGCACTTTACTATCTGATGGCATGGGGGTGCGTCCGCAATTGCGTGCCTCCCTATGACAGTGGGCGCCTCCTGCGCTCACATGTCAGCCATCCACACATGGTGTTGGGGGCGGAGCCTCCTGGGCTCTTCCGGGGTTAAATTGGAGGTCAGGCATGGCTTGGATTTCATTTTACTTCTTACTGAAGACACACGCAGCTGTGGAGATTGCTTGCTGTGTCTCATTACCTTTTTATACTTGGGATATTCACTATACTCAGGTACTTACTATATTCATGTCCCTACCATTTTTGGCCCAGGCCTTTCGTTCATGCATGTATATTCTCATGCCAATACATATTGACTTTACTTTAGATGCCTGACAAACATACTTATGTTTACAGCCTATACTCTTTATGGACTAACGAGGTCTCTATGGACACATCACTATACCTATGCCATGCCTGCTCTCCGTTTGGCTCCTGGTGGGGTCCCATCTGACTCCGCCCTCTCAGCTCCCTGGTGAGACACCTGCTGCAGCGGTCTTGGGGCCGCACATCTGTAGCCATGGTCAAGCTCAGTGGTGAGTATGGGGATCCACAAACCCCCTCCCACCCTGTGCTTTTATAGCCAATATTGTGCCATATTGTCAAACATATATATTTTTTCATCTTAGGTACATTGTTACACACATCCACCCCTGAAGAGCGAGCTGGATCTCGCGAAACTAGTCGGGTAGTATGATGCCCGTGTACTCTGACTGTTAGTACATTTATGTACCAATACTCCTTGTTTATGTATCTTTTCAATTGGCAACTGTTGGTGTCATCTATGCATGTAAACAACTTTACTTGAATAAACCATATACTGTATTTACTACTGTTTATGTTTACTGGCGGAAACGTTACCCACTTCATTTAAAGTCCCAGGGCGAATCCTTTGCTTTACTATATATGATAGGGATGGAAGTGTGTTACTGGGGACACCAGACCTTCCCTCTTTTTCTCCTTTCATAGAACAGGGCAAAGGTAATACATAGTTTAACATACCGGTCACCCTCAACGTCACCCAGGTAGCTGAGGAGGAACAGCCTCGGATCCAGCGGGATCTCAACACCGCAGCGATCCGAGAGTACCTCCGCCACCTCTCGCCAGTAAGGACCCAGCTTGGGACAGGTCCAGACCATATGGAAGAAAGAACCCGGCGACACCAAACACCTGGTGCACAACGACTCTTGGAGGGATAAATCCTGGCCAGCCTATGGGAAAGTTTTAGTAGTCAAGGCAGTAATCTTACCTTTAATTTTGTATGCAAGAAAAATCTTCCCTCCTGGGGAGATAAGATTGAGGAAAATTAATAAGTTATTATTTACCTTTTTATGGGGGTCGAAAATGGAAAGAGTCAAGAGAGAATATGTGTGTAGACGTGAATGTAATGGGGGGTTGGGTTTTCCGAATGTGAGAGTGTTTTTGTTAATGCATTATTGGTTTTGCGTGGTGAAAGTTTTGAGGAATTGTGGAGTGTGTGCTAGGATGATAGCTTTTTCGGGTGGATGGTTGTTTAGGAGATAGGGGTGGTTGGGAAGGGACTCAAGGATACCGGTGGCTTTCGTGGTGGCACGCGACTACTGGGTATTGGAAAAGTTTAGGGTAGAGTTTAAGTTGGCAGATTTAAGAGAAGGGGAGAGGGATAAAGTGAAGGTGAGAAAGTGGTTGATTGAGAAGGAGTATGTGTGTAACCTTAAGGGAGTTAATGCGTCAGTGGCTGGGGAAGTATGGAAGAAAATTAGTGTATATGAGGTGACAAATGTGCAGAGACAGATAGTATGGATGTGTTTGCATGAATGTCTAGCTACAAGGCTATTTATGAAAAGGAGGGATTCGCGTGTGTCTGATATGTGTCCAAGAATGAATTGTGGGGGTGTAGAAGACAGTGCGCATGTGTTTTGGGGGTGTGGTTTAGCGAAAGATGTGATCAATAAAAGTCAAGCTCTGGTGAAAGAAATAACAGGAGTGAAGGTGAATGAGTGGAAAATGATGATGTATGTCTTGGGGAAACTGGAAAAAGATAAACAGAGAGTATTGTGGTTAGTGTTATGTGCATTAAAGGAAGTGTTGTGGGATACACGCAACTTGTATGTATATAAACAGGTTTTGTTAGACAGTAAACAATGTATAGGATTATGGCTAAGCAAGCTATACTTTTTTTTCATGTTGGATAAAAAGAAGGGTGTGGGTGCCAAAGGCATCTGGAAGTTTAAAAAATAAAGGATGTTGATTAAAAATGAAGTCCCTACCACGATGATGTAAGACCTTGTTGGAGACAGTGAATGAGCGTCAAGCTGAATAGTCTCTCGAGAGTTTTCTGAAGTGGAAAAAATAAATAAAAATAAGAGTAAATTTTGGTGTTCTTATCGAGTTTGTAACACTTTGCATTTTGTTTGTTATGTCTTTGCAAAACAGATGTTTTTTTTTACTTTGGTTTATTGTATTTTTTAGGGTGGGGGATATTTTCTCCTGAAATATTATATTGATGTTGTTAATGTGTGTAAATTGGTCACTTTGATTTAATTGTCTGTGCTGCATTATTTTGCACAATCTTTCTCAAGATGTTGTGACTAATGTTTCAGATTACCATACATGTTTTTTTGTTCTTTCTTTGCTCTTTTCCAAGTCCTGTTTTGTTGACCAATAAAATTTGATGCAAATTTTGATGTTTGTTTTTTGTTTTTTTCCATGCAACAAATTTCACAGCTGCAGTTTAACTAGGCTGATTGGCATGTCAAAACAAAACAGGTGGGATTTGTCTAAAAGTTACTTTCCTGGTGCCTTCATGGTAGCATATGCATGGATTGTGTGCTGCTATGGATAGTCACCAGGAAAGGAAAAATACAGAGCGGTAAGTATTCAATTTTCCTTTTTACTGCAGTGGTTCTCAGCCTCAGTCCTCAAGTATCCCCGACAAGACATGTTTTGTGAAATTATCTTATCTAGAATTGCTGTCCAAAATACCAAGCCATTGACTGTGATTTAAAGCACATGTGCAAGATGAAGGAAAACCTGCAAACATGGCCTGTTGGGGGTACTTGAAAAGCACTGATTTAGAGCACTGCGCTAAAATCTAGCTCAAGGCAATACTATTCTAACTGTGGGCATTTGAGGGAAACCAAGTGAGTGTTAGAACCCCTGCTTGTCTTTTTTAGGTTGGGCTTTGTGTCCCTTTTTCTTAAAATTGGCTTCACTTCCTGTCACACAGCCAAACAGGAAGTGAAAGTAAAACCCTACCAATGTCTTTTTTTGGGGACACATAGATCAATCTAACTAGTGTCCCCATTAAGAAAATTGCACTTTAGCACTTTGTTGTGTACACCCCAAATCATTAGGTAGTTTGGGGTTTAGTAAAGGAAAATCCACTCTGCAGTACAAGTGTAGTTGCTGAAAATCTGAGGGGAAGCACTGGTGATTTGAACATCCAATCATGTAGAAGCAAAGATGGTGTTTTTTTATTTTCCTTTCATGTCCCCCTCGGATATCCAGCAAGTGCACTTGTAGTGCAAAGTGGATTTGCCTTTAGTAAATAAACCCCAAAGTCCAAGATACCTAATAATTTGGGGTGTACACAGCAAAATGCTGGAGTGCAATTTACATAATAGGGAAACTATTTAGATTGACCTGTGTGTCCCCAAGGAAAGACATTGGTAGGGATTTACCCTCACTTTCTGTTTGGCTATGTGACAGGAAGTGAATAAATTTGAAGGAGAAAGTGGCAAAATTTGGGTGTTGTCTTCACCCTATCAGGGGTGCAGACATCCCCAAAAACTGTCTAGACTTGTAATCCCTCTGCACTCTATCCCCAAGCAAAAAGAAGAAAGGATTTCATTTAGTTTAACTTTGCAAAGACGCATTCCTAAGTACAACTGTGATGCATGTCAATGGCCCATTTAGACCTTGTTTAACCACTTGTCGACCACCGCACGCAGATGTACGTCGACAGAATGGCACAGGCAGGCAGATTGACGTACAGGTACGTCCCTTTAAATCTGCCGCCCAGCAAGTGTGGCTGCGGGTCCCGGGAACTCGATGTTCCTGGGAGTCCCGCGAATGCGGTCGGCAAGGGCAGAACAGGGGAATGCCTTTGTAAACAAGGCATTCCCCTAATCTGCCTAGTGACACTGTCACTGATGAACGTTCCCCGTGATCGGGAATGGTCATCAGTGACGTGTAGCCACGCCCCCTAACAGTAAGAATCACTCACTAGGTCACACTGCTTGTGTTTTGGACTTGTTACTTGTCTCCTGTGCTAAACCCTCAGCCTGCACCCAGAACCAGACTTCTGCCTCCTTGTTCTGATCCCTGTTTGTGCTCTGGACTTGTATCTCCAGCTAGGGTCCTGCGAAGAGCTGTACCCATCTGTGTTTGACCCTCAGCCTGCTCTTGTTGGATTACCTTCTTGTCTTCGCACAGCTGTTCAGCTCTACTAAGATCACCTTGCAAGACCTACCCATCCTGCTGGTAGCCAGTGCCTCTTCGTGCCATCCACCCCCTGTATCATCTCCAGGGGGCAGAGTGCACCTAGTCGCAAGGATAAACCGATCTCGGCCTCGGTAAGTACACACCTGGCGGGTTTGTTGCCAGGACAGGGAATCTTCGGGTGTCTGCATTAGATGCCCAGTTCTCTCCAATGTGTGCCTTTCCTCAATTACACCTTTGCAGGATTCAGGCCAAGGGAAAATGGTGTTCGGTTATCCTGAATATGTTAGTAGATGGTCCTTAGGTACTTAAAAAATCGCCCAGCCCTCCAGTCACAAGGTCTGATCTACTATCTTTCTTGTGGTCGCTGGCTTCACAGGATGGCTATTGAAGACAGAGTTTGATGGAGTGAGCAGTGTCTGATGCTGCCATTTCCATGCTTTGCGAGAGCCAGAAAGGCTACTTCGAGGAAGATTTTATCAAAGGCCTTGTTAATCCTTTGTGGCCTGGTGTGAGGCTAATGCCCCGTACACACGAGCGGAAATTCCGTCGGTAAAACCTTGTATGGTTTTTCCGATGGAATTCCGCTCAAGCTTGGCTTGCATACACACGGTCACACAAACGTTCTCTGAACTTTCGACCGTCAAGAACGCGGTGACGTACAACACGCCGAGAAAATTAAGTTCAATGCTTCTGAGCATGCGTCGGAATTTTGCGCGTCGGAATTGCTGCAGACGATCGGAATCTCCGATCGGGATTTTTTTCCGTCTGAAAAATTGAGACCCTGCTCTCAATCTTTTGCTAGCAGAAATTCCAACAGCAAAAGTCCGATGGAGCATACACACGGTCGGAATTTCCGACCAAAATCTCACATCGGACTTTTGCTGGCGGAATTTCCACCCATGTGTACGCGACATTAGAGGTTCATCCTCATAGGTATGTTGTGGGCCATATTTTGGTCTTCTCCAGTTGGGGGTTGATATGTAACTGCTTGAGCACAATCAAGGGGCAGATTTAAGCCTTGACAGTCTTTGTTTCCAAAGGCCAATTGCTGTGTACCTTTGTTCAGGGTGTTATGCATGTTGTGCCTCAGGTCGGGTCACCTTTGACTTTTTTAGATCTCATGCCGCGTACACACGACCGCTTTTCTCGACGAGAAAAACTGCATTTTTTCTTTTCGCCAAGAAAAACGATCGTCTGTGGGCTTTATGTCGTTTTTCTCGTCGAGAAAAACGGCATAAAAAACGACGAGAAAAATTAGAACATGTTCTAAATTTTCTCGTCGTTTTTTCCAGCATTTTTTTCCGCGGCAGTTTTCCCATAGGGAAACACTGCCGCGGAGCCCACAGACGGTCGTTTTTCTCGTCAAGAGAAAAAATGACGGGAAAAACGACCGTGTGTAGGGAACCAAGCGGTTCCCTCGTTTTTCCTGTCATTATTCACGGCGGTTTTTTAACCGCCGTGAATAATGATCGTGTGTACGCGGCATCAATATGGTGCTGCCGGTGTTACAGAAACCACCCTTTGAGTTGACCATCCACTAGTCCTTTTGACACAGAAAGCTGTTTTCCTGGTTGCCATTATTTCAGCGCAAAGGGTGTCAGAACAGGCAGCTCTTTCTTGTAGGGAGCCATTTCTGGTACTTCAGAATGATAAGGTGGTTCTTCGTGCTCAAGTGTGTTTTTTTTTTTCCAAGAGGTGATTTCAGCCTCCCATATTAACCAGGAAATTGTTTGTAACCTTTCATTTTCCCAGGCCTCAGGAACGGGGGGACAAGGCTCTACACGCTTTGCATATGGTTCAGGCTGTATCTGAAATTGATATCTGCGGTCAGGCATTCAGACTCTCATTTTGTCCATCCTGAAGGACCAAAGAAGGATCCCGCAGCTTCAAAGTCCACTATTTCTTGATGGATTTGTCACCTTATTTCTTAAGCCTATGGCTTAAAAGGAAGGGTACTATATTTTAAGGTGACGTCATTAGGCTTCAGTGGCATGGATCTGCAAGGCTACAACCTGGTTTTGAGTTCACACCTTTACAAGATTTTGCCAGGTGGATGTAAGAGCAGCAAGAACATTGCTTATGGTCACAGTGTTTTGGTGACTTCTGTGCATGTTACTTTTGGCCTGTCAGTCGTTGCTGTGCCTCCCTCCCTCCCTCCCTCGTGGTCATTGTTTTAGGACATTCCTATGAGTAAGGAATATTACGGCGCCTCTGTGTCCTGTGATGTACAATAAAGTAAACTGCATTTTTTTTTTACTTACCTGTAATATCCATTTTTTGGAGTACATCATGGGACACACAGAAATCCTTCCTCTATATATTGCTACAAAATAGGGGTACTTCCTGTGTGGGAGGAGTTATATAGCGGAGGGCTTCCTGTCTTTTTCCAGTGTCAAATTATCTGTAGGTGGTGCATAACCCCTATGAGTAGGGAATAATATGAGCGCTTTGTGTCATATGAAGTAATCCAAGAAATTAATTTTTTAAGTAGGTGATAAATCCAGTTTTTATTAGTACAATGTCACATCAGTCAGTAAGCCAAAATTTTTGGGCCCATGTAGGGTCCCTTCCAGTGGCGGCCACTCATTAGGGGCACACGGGCGTCACCCCCCCCCCCCCCCCCCAATCAATGCGTCCAGACCCTAATTGACATTCAGGGTGCCAGACGCATTTATTTCAATGGATTTTTTTTTTCTTTTTTAGAAGCACACAATTAGAGTCTAATGCCCCATACACACGATCGTTTTTCATGCCGTTAAAATGCCATTTTTAAAAATGGGCATTAAAACCAATCGTGTGTATGCTCCAGAGCATTTTTAACGGCGTGAAAAACGGCCATTAAAAATTTCGAACATGCTCTATTTTTTCACGTCGTTTTTTAACAACGTGAAAAACGATAGTGTGTATGATTTAACGACGTGAAAAAAACGCGCATGCTCAGAATCAAGTATGAGACGGGAGCGCTCGTTCTGGTAAAACTAGCGTTCGTAATGGAGATAGCACATTCGTCATGCAGTAACGGACTGAAAAGCACGAGGCTGAAAAGCGTGAATCGTCGCTCAACAAACTTTACTAACATGAAGGGTGGCGCCATTCGAACAGAACTTCCCCTTTATAGTGCCGTCGTACGTGTTGTACGTCACTGCGCTTTGCTCGAGCGTTTTTTTTTAATGATCGTGTGTACGCAAGACAGGCTTGAGAGGAAACATGAAAAAAAACACGATGAGAAAAACGTTGGTTTAAAAAATGGCGTGAAAAACGATCGTGTGTACGCCGCATAAGGCTTTAATTGGCTTCAAAAAGGGTGGGATTAGGGTGCAGAGCACTGCACCCTGAGCCCACCCTGTTGTGTGACATTAGCAAATTAATATTCCCTAATGTCCTCCTGTTTCTCCTTCTGGCCAATCAGGAAGCGGGTCCTGAGTCCCATTGGCCGGGAGAAGCGACGGCCAGGACACGGAGGGAACAGAGGGGGAAGCTGCCACCACAGCCGTACACTGCATGGGGTAAGTGCAGGGCTGACGGGGGACCTGGCAGGCCAGAGGGCGAGCAAGCTGGCGACTTAGGGGGGTGGGGTTGGGGGTTGTGGGTATGGTGTTCAGTGGTGGGCTCGAGCGATGGGGGAGTGTTAGTGTGTGGTGGCGGGCTGGAGCGACGGGGGGAGCGGGGATGTCTGTGGTCAGGTCTGTCTGCCACCCCCCCCCCCCTCCCTGACCGATGGAGCAGCAGCCGCCACTTGTCCCTTCTTCAACATTGCCACTAATAAAAGAGTATATATGTTTGCAAAGAAACGCTTGTGATGTCTCATTATCTTAAGAACGGTTCCCCCTACACTGTAGAGGTCTCCTCTTACTTATCCATTCTTAGGGGCTCTAGCCTTTCTCCAAACTTTTGACTTTAGAAATACATTAATATATACACACTTTAGTTTGTGCACTGGCTTCTATAGAGTTCTTATGAGATCCGCTGTGCAAAACATCCCACCAGTTTCCTCCATCTGCTTGAGGGATTTCCCAACCTTGGGGATATAATTATGACAAAGCCTCGCTATCTACAATGCTTCATTGTAATCCTATATATTGAGAGCACAATGACAATTTCTGACTCCACCGCAGATCTCCAGAGTATCAGGTACAGTACCCAATACAGACCCTTCCTATACCTTACAGAGAACAGACCACTGCTCATTACCGGCAGGGCCGTCTTTAACCTCCCTGGCGGTATAATTTTTTCTGGAATTATGTACTAAAAGCGGTACAATTATTTTGCATGGAAATTTGGTGTTATGTATTGTAGGTCTGCAATTCTTAGTAATTACTTACTTAAACCTGAGAAAACCAGAGTCTAGTAGACATCCCGGGTATGATAAAGTTTGAAACACAAAATTATAAATTATAATATAATAAATAATTATAAAAAATAGTAATCTAATTATAATAAAAATTATTCAATAATGTAATCAAATCAAAAACACTGAAATTTGCTCAGTTGCAGAATTGTCGCTGTCATTAGATTTAGTGTTTGATGACGAATTTCCCCACAAATCGCTATCGCTCAATTCTGCGAGTGATTCTAATTTATTATCGCTGTTTTCTAGTTGGTCTAAAACCACTTTTGACATAAAGGGACACTTTTTGGTTGCTATGGACAATCTCCAGTTTCCAGGCAAAAGAATAGTTTTTATTATATAAAACTGCATGCAGGGCACTGGACAGACCACTAGGGACAAAGGGGGTGTGTAATTATTACATACAGTACTGTAATCAGTAAGATTACAGTATACTGTATGTATACTATGTGTTTACCTTTTTGAATTTGCCGCCCAGTTCCGCTCCCATGCGCCGCTGCGGCTCGCAGGGAACGGAACTAGGAAGTCAGATGGGGTCGAAAGTGCCGACACTCGCCGGAGATCTCGCTGGCGATCACAGCAGATGACATCATCGCTGGATCCCAGGAGAAGGTAAGGAAACTCCGCTGCGGGCTCTGCAATGTCTACCCCGAGCGTGACTCGGGGTTACCGATCCTAGCATAAAAAAACAACCCCGAGTCACGCTCGGGATTACCGCCAGGGAGGTTAATGTTGATTGGACCCTGGGCAAAAATTTTCTTGGGGGCCCCCCCCCCCCCCATGCAATTTTGCTCTCCACCTGCTCTGAGACATACAATAAATATCAGCTAGACTTAAAATCAGTTTACTGTATCAGATCAGGCAGTGATTGCGATTGGTTGCCAGAGGTTACAGCATATCATTTCCACTTACCGACTAGTTGCTAGAGGTTACAGCACACATTACGGCTCACTGATTAGTTGCTAGAGGTTACCGCACATGATTTCTTCTTGTTGATTGATTGCTAGAGATTACTGTACAGTAATACTGCTCACTGATTGGTTGCTAGAGGTTACAGCACATCATCTCTTCACTGCAGGGGGGCATGATATACATATGAATGCTGCCTTTATTTACATATGAATGCCGCCGACCTCAGCTATTTACATATGAATGCTCCCGTTATTTACATATGAATGACGATTATTTACATGTAAACACAGGGTCTGCAGGTGAGTCATCTGTACACAACAATAGGGCAGAGCTGGGCAGCATTAGTAGCAGCACTTCACACTGAGATATCAGGACACAGCACAGGACTAAAACTTCAAGGGACAAGAGAATTTAAACTGGGATAGTTGGCAAGTATGAGGCAGCTGCTTTGAGCCCCACAACAATGACAGGGCCCAGGCCAGCTTCCCCTTTTGCCCTGCCTTAAAGACGGCCCTGATTACCGGGAACAAAGCAGAGCTGTCAATCTACTGGAAATAAACATACAGTAGGTCAATTCAATAGTGTTAATCTATTGGAAATTCATAGAAAAAATTGTCAAATCTGTGGGAAAAAAATTATTAAGCTATAATGATTGAAAAACAATAATCCAATGGGCAAAAATAAGGATTGCTATAGTAAATAACATATGGAGGCACATTAACCAATTCTGTTACCCTTACCTGTATATCCCTTGAATTTTTACATTACCACTATGGTCCTGTTGATTTGGCCGCATTTCTTTGTCCACATCACTGCCTTTGTGATGTGGACACTTCCTATTGGCTGTCCAGTGGCGGGTCCTCTTAGGATCCAGAGAAGGATTGAGGTATTGATAGGGAGGAGCGTGGGTGGGTGGTTGGGACCCAGAACAGTGAGGGATAATTTTCACATCTGGATCGAGGAGTTTCACAGAAGGAAACCATTGAGGGACATGCATAGGGGGGTTGAATACAGTCAACAGTCACTTTATTAGGTACACCTTGCTAGTACCAGGTTGGACCCCCTTTTGCCTTCAGAACTGGCTTCTTCATGGCATGGATTTAACAAGATGTTGGAAACATTCCTCAGAAATTTTGGTCCATAGTGACATGATGGCATCACAAAGTTGCTGCAGATTTGTCGGCTGCACATCCATGATGAGAATCTTATGTTCCACCACTTCCCAAAGGTGCTCTATTGGATGAGATGCGGTGAGTGTGGAAGGCATTGGAGGACAGTGACCTCATTGTCCAGTGGTGAGATGATTGGAGCTTTGTGACATGGAGCATTATCCTGCTGGAAGGAGCCATCAGAAGATGAGTACACTGTAGTCATAAACCCAAATAGCAAGCAATAATGCTGCAAGTTTGAAAATGACTTGCTAAGCTATTGCTAGATTTTCCAGGCTTCACAAGTTTGTTGCACAAAAAGTCCACATTGCATGACTCCAGATCAACTTTGTTTGCAAACATTCTGCGAGTCTGCTGCAAGTTCTGGTTTAGTTATGCATAGCTCCCAACTGTCCCTGATTTCGAGGGACTGTCCCTGATTTGGAACATTGTCCCTCTGTCCCTCTTTCCTCCTTATTTGTCCCTCATTTTGGTCTTATCTATATAGTGGTATATATAATGCACTATTTATCTTTCAAAAGTGTCTCCCAGTGCTAAACCTTTCATCCAAATTTTAAATTGCTGTTTTTTTTTAATTTCAAAAGCCAATATAAAGGAATAGTAGTGGTAAAAGAAAAAAATAAATACTTGTGGGTTTAACTAATCAGTTTTTCCTGTATAATTCTTCTTTAAGGCAGGGGGTGTGGAAGGGGGTGTGTCCTATGCCTACAACATTTTGCTTGTTTCCATCTCAAAAAGATGGGAGGTGTGGTTTTTGTTGTGCAATAGTCATCCCACCACATGGGGTCACTGTGGCTGAATGCTCATGCTGTAGACTTGAAGAACTCTTGCTGTAGACTCACCACTGCAACTTTGCTCTTGCTAGAGACTTGCCTCACAAATTTGCTACAAATTGGAAAAGTGTCAACTAGAACTTGTGCTTCAAATGCTCTGCAAGTGTAGAATGTGCCAGTAAAACTGTGCAGCAAGTTAACAGGCTTAAAATTCAACACTATTTGGTAAGTGATGGACACGGTCAGCAACAATGCTCAGGTAGGCCGTGGCATTTTAACGATGCTCAATTGATACTGAGGGGCCCAAAGTGTGCCAAGAAAATATCCCCCACACCATTACACCACCAGCCTGAACCGGTGATACAAGGCAGGATGGATCCATGCTTTCATGTTGTTTACACCAAATTCTGACCCCACCATCTGAATGTCGCAGCTGAAATCCAGACTCATCAGACCAGGCAACGTTTTTCCAATCTTCTATTGTCCAATTTTGGTGATCCTGTGCCAATTGTAGCCTCAGTTTCCTGGTCACATGAGTGGCATCCGGTGTGGTCTTCTGCTGCTGTAGCCCATCTGCTTCAAGATTGGATGTGTTGTGCGTTCAGAGATGGTATTCTGCATACCTTGGGTGTAACGAGTGGTTATTCGAGTTACTGTTGCATTTCTATCATCTGGAACCAGTCTGCCCATTCTCCTCTGACATCAACAAGGCATTTTATTCCACTCAATTGCCACTCACTGGATATTTTCTCTTTTTCAGACCATGCTCTGTAAACCCGAGAGATGGTTGTGTGTGAAAATCCCAGTAGATCAGCAGTTTTTGAAATTCTCAGACCAGCCCGTCTGGCACCAACATCCACGCCACGTTCAAAGCCACTTAAATCCCTTTTCTTCCCCATTCTGATGCTCTTTTTGAACTTCAGCAAGTCGTCTTCACCACATCTAGATGCCTAAATGCATTGAGTTGCTGCCATGTGATTGGCTGATTAGCAATTTGTGTTACCAAGCAATTGAACAGGTGTACCTAATAAACTGAGTGTATATCTTACTTCACAAGGTAAGACAGAAAAAGCAGCCTTACATGATGGGTTACGGGGAAGGGGGTGGTAAAAAGATATAGGAAACATTACATTTTTGTCTGGATTTTGGATTTTGAGCATGGGTGCTCAACCTGTGGCCCCCCAGCTGTTGCAGAACTACAAGTCCCATGAGGCATTGCAAGGCTGACAGTTAAAAGGCATAACTTCCCAAAGGCAGAGGCATGATGGGACTTGTAGTTCTGCAACAGCTGGAGGGCCGCAGGTTGAGCACCCATGCTTTAGAGGGTCAGTTCACCTTTACCAACATTTGCCAGATGCATCCCTATGCACTACAATGCACATTAATATGCTGTCCTCCATTCTGTATCCTTTAAGCTGCTTATTACATTGTCCTCCCCCTCCTGCAGATGGACATACCGAGTATTGGACACGAGGCCCCAGATCCCACGCATGCGCATTCTGCTATGAGAATGTACAATGTAGAAAGGAGAAAGTAGAATGCTAAAAGTAAGCATTCTATTACAAAACGGAGCACAGCATAATAATGTACTGAGGACACTGTAATGAATAAGGATGACATTAACCCCCATTCAATATTGGACCCTTTCGCCCTCTTCCCGGCCAGGGCAATTTTCAGCTTTCGGTGCTATCACACTTTGAATGCAACATTTTTTTGCAACACAGTACCCAAATTAAATTTTTCACATTTTTTTGGAGACAGAGCTTTCTGTTGTTGGTATGTAATCACCACTGATTTTATTTAAAAAAAATGTTGCTATATAAACATAAAAAAAAAAGAAAATTCCAGAAAAAATAAATAAAAGTTTTTCTTCATTCGTTATAAAATTTTGCAAATAAATAATCTTTCTTCCAAAATTTAGGTCAAAATGTATTTTGCTACATTTCTTTGGTAAAGGTAGTCCAAATCAGTGGTCATTATTTAACCGCTTAAGGACTGCCCCACGGACATATACTGCGGCAGGTCGAACCTACAGTCTGCTTCTGAGACCACTGATGTTGCGACAGTGGCCTCGAGTGCATGGTGAGGTATGAGTGTCTGTAAGATGTTCTGTCGGCTGCCGTAACAGGTGCGTTGTCAGGGACAGGTCAGACCACTGGAGCAACGGATGGCAGCAGACCCAGGACTAGACATGTGCGATTTGTTTCGTACGAATCGAAAATTCGTACGAATTTCCGAAAATTCGTACATTCGGAAGAATCCAAAATACGAATTTCTATTCTTACGAATTTTATGCGAAATACGAAATTTCGTTGAGGAATTTGGTTTCGGGAGTGGGAGAGACGGCTCAGACTGGTATTGGTAGTCGATGGGAGATTCAGAATTGGACAAAAAAAGAATGTTCGTTATTATTGTTTTATTATTGTCATAATATTACGATTATTTGTTATGATGAAGTTAAAAACCCTGGAAGTCAGCACAGCACAGGGATGATGGGAGCCCCTCATAATGAGCACAGCACAGGGGTGGTGGGAGCCCCTCATAATGAGCACAGCACAGGGATGGTGGGAGACCCTCATAATGAGCACAGCAGGGGTACAGCCCCAGGAGGAAGTCAGCACAGCACAGGGATGGTGGGAGCCCCTCATAATGAGCACAGCAGGAGTACAGGCCCAGGAGGAAGTCAGCACAGCACAGGGATGGTGGGAGACCCTCATAATGAGCACAGCCAGGGGTACAGCCCCAGGAGGAAGTCAGCACAGCACAGGGATGGTGGGAGCCCCTCATAATGAGCACAGCAGGGGTACAGGCCCAGGAGGAAGTCAGCACAGTACAGGGATGGTGGGAGCCCCTCATAATGAGAACAGCACAGGGATGGTGGGAGCCCCTCATAATGAGCACAGCAGGGGTACAGCCCCAGGAGTAAGTCAGCACAGCACAGGGATGGTGGGAGCCCCTCATAATGAATGTTCGTAATTGTTACGAAAAGTTAACAAACCTAAAGAACTTTCAAATTTCGTACGAATCCAAATTGAATTTCGGACACGAATTATGAAATACGAATTAACGGGCTACTACAAACCCAGGAAGTCAGCACAGCACAGGAATAATGGGAGCCCCTCATAATGAGCATAATGAGTCAACGACTGCCATATTGAGAAAGGTATTTTTTGCTTTTTAAATTCATCATAACGAATGTTCGTAATTGTTATGTAAAGTTAACAAATCTAACGAAAATTCGTATTTCCCACGAAACAAATCCAAATTGAATTACGAAATACGAATTTTCGTCTAATACGAGACAGAACGAAACAAAACTAATTTATTGGCGGCGCACATGCCTACCCAGGACTGGGTAGGCAGCAGATGCTTGATGGGCAGCTAGCAGGTGGCTGGTGAAGCAGGATTGGTAACAATCAGCAGGTGGAGAACCAGCAGGGACCAGGTAGAATGCAGAGTATGGCTGGCGAATGACTGGATGCAAGGTCAGACAAGCCAGGTTAGCAACAGACAGTCAGATACAGGCATTTATGGCGGGCAGAGAATGGTCAAGGAACAAGCAGGGGTCGGCAACGTAGAATCAGGCAGATGAACAGGAGACAGAGAAAATCCACAGACAGGCCAATGTCAGGGCAGGAAATATTCAAGCAAAGTCAAGGAAAGCCAAGTCAATAACAAGGGTCACAACAGGAACAGATGCAGGAACACAGCTAATAGCACTGCAATGAAGAGCTGCAGTTTAAATAGTGTCATTGACACCAACATTAGCGGTGGGTGCACAGGAAAATGGGCACCTGCACACCTGTGCATGCGCACCTGTGGATGTCTAGATGCTTCAGCTGTACTAGTGTTAGTGCCTTCCTGACACCTTGTTTTTAGCAACTGTAGACTTGACTTTGTAGAGGAAACAGTTAAATGCTGGCTTCCTTCTTCAAAGCAACAAGAACAGAGTCCCTTCACAGTGAACCAAATAGACTGAGCTCCTTAGGACACCAGGTGATGTCCCCATTTAGACAAATACACAGTTGACTCTCTAGCACAGTGGTTCTCAACCTCAGTCCTTAGTCCTCAAGTACCCCCAACAGGCCATGTTTGCAGCTTTTCCTTTATCTTGCACAGGTGCTTTAATTTAGAGTCAATGGCTTGGTATTTCGGACAGCTATTTTATTTTAGAGAAATTCCCAAAACATGGCCTGTTGGGGGTACTTCAGGACAGGGTTGGGAACCACTGCTCTAGCACGAGAGGAGTGGCAGCAGCCCAAAGGTCTCTAAGATCTCTCACAGCAGTCTCTACTCACAAAATGTGCAGGGACAGTTGGTTGCCTCCTTCCAACTTCCAAGCGACACCTTGCTCCAATGATACCAGACTAGATCTTCAGCAGACAGCATCTCAGTCAGCTCTCTGTAGCTTCAGCATCCGGGCCCTCAGGTCGCTCACCTGAGGCCTCACGAACATTGGAGCATTGTCCTGCAGGTCAGCAGCCAGCCAGGCTGGACTGACCCTCTGCAGGCAAAGACCCAAAAGCTCAGTGTCTCAGAGTATTTATGCAGACTCCTAGCAGCCTTCAGGGCCCAGCTCCCTGGGATTGGCCAGGGCTGCATAAATATTCATGCTTCTATTTGCATTGTCCCACACCTACTGTATGTTCCAGAGAATTCTACAGCTCTCTGGAAAGCAGAGGGGGTAGTCAATCCAGCAGCAGCTTAAACACTGAACAGACCTAATAATCAAAATCAGCTGCACTGGTTACAGTGAGCACAACTAAATTTACACATACACATACCGTGTTTCCCCGAAAATAAGCCCGGGTCTTATATTAATTTTGGCCACCAAAAACACATTAGGGCTTATTTTTGGGGTAGGGCTTGCCGTGCAATGTGCCAAGTGTGAATAATAGCAAAAGTGCTTGTAAACTGACAGAATCCTCACCACTACAGCAATATACAATTTAAAAAGGTGTATGTCTCACCTTCCTATAGCGTCGCTTGGCGTTTCTATGACTTGCCTGAGCTGTCTTCCTTGCACCGAGCACTGCAGAAGGGGAGGGGGGCAGAGATCTCCCCTGCTGACATCCACGAGAAGAGAAGGGGAGAGCAGTGAACATAAGCTAAGCGCCGCTTCCGTGGCCCGCTCCGAGCAATGCAGGGGGAATGGGGCCGAGATCCCCCACTGACAGCCAGAAGAAGACAAGGGGAGAGCAGCATATAGCGGCGCTATAAGAAGGCATCTGGATAAACAATACCACAGAAAACACACACCTTTCACAGTATACAACAATCGCAATAATGAGGATTCTAGCAGTTTACAACAACTTTTCAACTAGGGCTTATTTTCGGGTAGGGCTTATATTGCAGCCCTTCCTGCAAATCTAGGTAGGTCTTATTATCGGGGTAGGTCTTATTTTCGGGGAAACACAGTAGCTCCACTGAACATAGTGAGCCAGCACAAAATCCTAGCACCTATCTAGGAGGGTGCTACATCTGACTTTTGTTGAGCACTGAGCTTCTAGGGCAGGGGTCTCAAACTGGTGGCCCTCCAGCTGTTGCAAAACTACAATTCCCATGAGGCAAGGCTGACAGTTACAAACATGATTCCCATAGGCAGAGCATGGATGGGACTTGTAGTTCCGCAACAGCTGGAGGACCACCAGTTTGAGACCCTTGTTCTAGGGGAATGTTTTTATCTATCATGCACAATAGGTGGTTAAACTAAGACTATTTATTTGATTTTAACAGATAGTAGCAAGATGGAGATCATAGCCAACGTCAGCAGTAGTTTCGTGCTCCTGGGGCTGGTAGAGATGGAGATGCAAAAATATCTCTACTTCTCATTTTTTACAGTGATCTATCTGTTTACTCTGATGATAAATAGCATCATTGTGCTGGTGGTGCTGAAGGAAAAGACCCTCCATGAACCTATGTACATTCTCATAGCCAGCCTGGTCTTCAACGGGATTTTCGGAAGCTCCTCATTCTTTCCCAAACTGATAGTTGACTTGATCACCTCCTCAAAGACGATATCTCATAGCGAGTGTCTGATCCAAACTCTTTGTATTACCACTTTTGCAATGTTAGAAATGAGCACTTTTACCATTATGGCCTACGACCGTTATTTGGCAATATGTCAACCTCTTCAATATTCCACCTTGATGACCAATGCCAAGGTCCTGAGGATCACTGCTACATGTTGGGTCACAACCTTTATGTTTGCTTTCATAGCTATTCTCATGGCGTGGCGTCTTTCTCTTTGTGGGAATAAAATTAACAGTATTTATTGTGACAACATGTCTTTCATTGTCCTGTCTTGCCTGGACGCTTTAGTGAATAGAATTTATTCAGCTGTTGTAACCTCTTCTTACTTTTCCATTACTATTTTGGTTACTGTCTTCTCCTACTTCAGGATATTTATTGTCTGCCTGCGAATCTCCAAAGAGTCCCGTCAGAAAGCCATCCACACCTTGGTGACGCATTTACTAAACTTTTCCATATTTTTGATGGGATTTTTATTTGTTTTTTTGAGGTACCGTTTAGAGGCAGTAAACCTCCCTCTTGTGGTCCATGTTCTCCTCTCCGTGACTCCGCTCATGTTCCCACCACTCCTTAACCCTCTGATATATGGAATTCGGACACATGCCTTGAAAATGAAAGTTGTTCAATATTTGCAGATACTAAATGAGGGGCCAAAATGGCCAAACTTTCAGATGAAATTATCTGCCAAATTAGTCAAAATTGTTAAACATAAAGAAGTACACTCAAATGATGCACAGGATAATGTCATGAAATGTTGTGCTGTAAAGAGTGTTGGGAAACTATAGGGCTCATTTAGACTTGCGGTTGGGGGATGTTAAGTAGACATGTGCAATTTGTTTAGTTCCGAATAATTTTAACAAATTTTGTCAAATTCGTTAATTCCAAAATTTCCGGATTTCCGAATTTTTCAATTTCTGGATTTTCGGATTTCCGAAATTTCGAATTTCCGCATTTTTGAATTTTTCCGAAATTCCAGAAATTCGAAATTTTGGAAATTCGAAATTTCAGAATTTTTTAAATTTCAGAAATTTGAAAATTTGAAAATGGGAAACTCAAAATTTCGAAATTTTAAAAATTCAAAAATTTCGAAATTCAAAAATTCGAAAATCAGGGATTAGAAAATCTGAAATTCGAAAATTCCAAATTTCAAAAATTAGAAAATCTGAAATTTAGAAAATTTGTAAATTTTAAAATAGTAAATTTTAAAATTCGAAAATCTGAAAATTTGTTTTTGAATTTCCGAATTTTCAAATTTTCGAATTTCCGAATTCCGAATTTCCGAAAAATGCAAAAAAACGAATGTAACGAAAACAAACAAATTTTTCGGCAGTGCACATGTCTAGTGTTAAGAACAAACTGTTGAGAGCATTTTTGGCATCCATTTTCCACATCACCTTCAGACAGCAGATGGGGGTGTTCACATGCCACTGTCGCAAATGCTTTGCTTCGCACCCATGACAAAAATGTCACGTTCAGCAGGCAGTACCACCAGCAAACTTTTCCTACTAAAGTAATAAGGGATGCAGTGCACTGGTACCTCATTTATGGGGTTAAATCAGGAGGTGGGAAGGTATCATATCACCTCCTCACCACCTGTCAAATCCAATCATGGATCATTTCTCAGAGCTATGGCAATTTAGTCACACATCTCAACCTAGTCATTCTTTTGGGTACATTTTTTGAGTGTGTGTGTGTAGCGCTACCCCTGTAGGAGCTGCTGGATCTTGGGCTCCCCTATTTCTGCACAGCCAAACAACATACATTTTCCGAGACAAGGAAACTGTCCTAGAACTTGTGAACTTCCTTTTGTTGTTTTATTGGGGAAAACAACTTGGATAGGGTATGGGATTTATGGGATGCCCAATTTGACTTGAAGAACAATGATGAGGATAACTTCCTGTGATTTAGAGAAATGAAAATACACTTAACTGTATTCTCTTAAAAACAGGAACAGTCTCCATGAACTTGGTAAAGAAATTCCCCTTTACAGGAGCTCTGTTTCCCAGAGTAGAATGTTAGCAGAATCTCAACTTGCAGGAGCCCTATGTCCCCTTTCCTGAAAATACCAGCCCACCTGGCTGCTCAATGAAATGTCTCAGGACAAGGGATTGGGTCACAGCTTGCCAGCACAGTCCCATAAAAGCTTGCTAAACATTACATCCAGCAGCTTTAACCCTTTCTGGCCCTGGGGAAGGTAGAAGTACCCACACTGTCCCTGAAAATCCTGCTGTCCCAGAAGAGACTACTGTTTAGACCCCCTACTGTACAGGTCCTTCCCTGAAAGCCAGGGTGTCTCCCAATGGAGAACACCGGATAGCAAAGATCCCTCTGTACTTCTTCCTTTCCCAGCTCCCAGCCTGAAGGCAGAGCCTCCATCAACAAGGGGTCCCCTCCCAGGCCACATGACACAGCTTCCTCACTTCATCTTCCACCCGACTCCCCTGCTGGCCAGGCTCCACAATAGTTAAGGGCTGATCCAGCAACCCTGTCAGGCATGGACGTAGCATAAGGGGTTGCAGGGGTCACAATCGCAACCCCGCCCCTAGCTCCAGGGGGCCCCTGAAGCCTCCCTGTGATATTATTATTATATCCTCCAAAAAGTCCAGCTCCGAACTGCCTTAGGGCCCCACAGCAATGCTCCAGTACTGGGCTTCCACTTTGCCTTCCACAGTCCACACCTCTCTGTTCTCATTTTCTGGGGAGAAGCTGTGAACCATTTCCTAACTGGAGAGGTGTACAGGGTGAGAACAGCCCAGCATGGGAAAGTGTCTGTGCTGTGTGTTAGCAACATGGAATGGTAACCAAGCTCAGCAAGTTAAGAGGAGGAGAGTGCCATCCTGTAGCCACGATGGGACCCCTGTCACTGGTGAGGTAAGACACCGCTCAGTGTCTCCTAGTCACCAGCTGGGATTCTCTGTACCCCTCCCACCTGGGGATGTATGCTTACCCCACTTCCCTGACAACTGGAGAAAAGACACACACCTCCAGAAGGTGACCTTCCCCCAACACCTGCCAACACTGACAGAGAAACCTTCAGAAATTGCTAAAACAAATCGCTTAACACCTCCTGAGGGGCCCCTGAGGGGCTGCAAGCTACAGATTTTGTGCCACATGGCTTTGCCCCCCAGATCTAAGTTGCGGCCCCCCCAAAGCCCCCTGACCACCCCCTCCACCCTGGATGCTATGCCCGGCTGCTGATCTCCTTTTCTATTACATCACTCTATACTGCTCCTCATCTGTGCAGGGCTGAAATGACATTCCTTCACAACACAGCCAGTTAGCAATGATCTGCACAGGGTGTATCTGCCTACTGCAACTACACTGCCGTTCCGACCAGAGAATTTTACAGGTCAGAACGGCAACATAAAAGCCAGATACACCCTGTAAAGGATGTGGCCGACAGACTTGTGTAAAGGAATGTGATTTCAGCCCTGTGTACTGTGGGGGAAGGAGGTGTATACAGTGCTGGGATGGGAAAGAAGCTCTGCGAAGTGACCTGCCAGGGGTGATCCCTGTCCTCTGATTCTCCAGCGGTGATCCTTGCCCTCTGATGTAAGGAGGAACTCAAAACTCTTAAGCAACTTTGAGTATCTTTCTATGCGTTGAGTGTATCTGCATGCACAGTGGAAGTGGAGGGTGGTAGTGGGGGGGCCCAGGTCAACTTTTGCATCGGGGCCCACAAGCTTCAAGCTACGCCTCTGCTGCCAGGGCCTTCTGCCTGGGAATTGGCTAGATTCCCTCAAGTATGCAGAATTGCACCTCCTGGCCTCCACCCACTAGCTACCAGAAGCTTCTCCAAGCTTCCAGAACCAGGGTGAAGGTACCCGATGCCTGAACTATACAGACCTACAGTAACCCGATCCAATTACAGACTCACACAACTACCATGAGTCACAAAAACAAATTTACCTACACTAGTCTAGCACTAGAGGATGCTACACACACACACACTGTATATTTATATATAGACTGTGTGTGTGTGTATATATATATATATATATATATATATATATATATATATATATATATATATATATATATATATATATACAATCTTTGTTTACAAGTTGAAATTGAGCACATGATGATAAAGGATTCCTAAAGCACTATGGTTTGTCTAAAACAGTAGAACAGAAGTTTATTGCCATCAGCCAAGACTTGTTTGATTTAAACTCTGGACCGGGCCACCTGATAAGGTAAGAGACACTAAGAGCTAGGAATCACTGTTCTGATTCATTCACTTATATGTGTATATTTCGACTTGAGTTATTGCGGTTTGTAAACTTTTTTTTTTTTTCCAGACCAAAGTATGTGTTTTTGAATGTTCTTTTTTTTAATCCTGACTATAATAAAGGAAAAAAACGACTCATTCTTAACTCTTCAGTTATGAGGATTGAGGTAATAAATCACAAATATCACTCTGAATTTGAGGAATAAAAAGTTGCGCTCATTTTTATTGGGTACATACCAGTGTCCAGCAGAGGTCACACCCAAACTAGAATTATTTCATATAGTATAAGCTTTAATCTATAGCGTCATTCTTATTTTTGCCCAATTACTACACATACACATTTCTTGTCAAAAACACAAACCAATTATTTTTGATAATTACATGCAAGCTAATGAAATGGAACATTCCTTGTTAAGTCTCGGCAGAAGCTTGCAAAACGTAAAACATGGACCTTCCCTGAAGTGTCTCCCCATGGGATGTTTAGGAGGAAATCCAATCTGATGCTTATGCACCTTTTAATACCTCTTTGTGCTGCAAACGTCAGTTAAGGTCCCTTTCACACTTGTGCGACTTGTCCTGGGACTTGGCACTGCAAAGTCGCATGACAAGTCGTACCCCATGATTTCCAATGAGTACCATTCATATCTGTGCGACTTCAAGTCGCACCGACTTCAGAGTAGTCCCTGTACTACTTTGGTCCGACTTTGATGCGAGTTGAGGTCCATAGACCTCAAGTTTACACAGGCATTCCCTGAAATTGTGGCAAAATCGTGTTGAAATCGCAGTACAATCGTGGCAAAACCGCGCTACTTTGAAGTAGCGGTAGTGTGAAAGAAGCCTAAGCTAAAGATTTCTATTTTACATTTGTTTACACTTAACTGAATTACTGCCTGTAAGTTAAGGAAATCTTTCAGTTTAGGTAGCACTTATCCACCAGGGTTTCATGAAAACCTGGGGTTCCTCCAGAGGTTGCTAGGCGTTCAGCTGTGGCTGATTTACCTCCCATCTAAAGGTGACTGTAAAGATGCAGGACCAATGGCACTTGCCAGAGCCAGCAGCATTATCTTAGTTGTCTAAAAGGGTGGAAATCTGACCACTACTATAGGGAGGGCATTATTCCTGCTGACCACCAATGTAGAGAACATTTTTCCCACTAACCACCAATATATGGGGCATTCTTCATATTGACCACTAATCTAAGAAGTATTCTTCCCACCGACCACCAATGTAAAGGACATTATTCCCACTGACCATCTATTTAAGGGTTGCAGTCTTCCCCTTGGCCACCAATGTAGGGGACTTTCTTTCGACTGACCACCAATATAAGGAGCATTCTTCCCACTGATCACCAATGTAAGGAACATTCTTCCCACTGATCACCAATGTAAGGAACATTCTTCTCACTGATCACCAATGTAAGGAACATTCTTCCCACTGATCACCAATGTAAGGGACATTCTTCTCACTGATCACCAATGTAAGGGACATTCTTCTCACTGATCACCAATGTAAGGAACATTCTTCCCACTGATCACCAATGTAAGGGACATTCTTCCCACTGATCACCAATGTAAGGGACATTCTTCCCACTGATCCCCAATGTAAGGAACATTCTTCCCACTGATCACCACTGTAAGGGACATTCTTCTCACTGATCACCAATGTAAGGAGCATTCTTCCCACTGATCACCAATGTAAGGGACATTCTTCCCACTGATCACCAATGTAAGGGACATTCTTCCCACTGATCACCAATGTAAGGAGCATTCTTCCCACTGATCACCACTGTAAGGGACATTCTTCCCACTGATCACCAATGTAAGGAACATTCTTCTCACTGATCAACAATGTAAGGAGCATTCTTCCCACTGATCACCAATGTAAGGGACATTCTTCCCACTGATCACCAATGTAAGGAACATTCTTCTCACTGATCACCAATGTAAGGGACATTCTTCCCACTGATCACCAATGTAAGGAACATTCTTCTCACTGATCAACAATGTAAGGAGCATTCTTCCCACTGATCACCAATGTAAGGAACATTCTTCCCACTGATCACCAATGTAAGGAGCATTCTTCCCACTGATCACCAATGTAAGGAACATTCTTCCCACTGATCACCAATGTAAGGAACATTCTTCCCACTGATCACCAATGTAAGGGACATTCTTCCCACTGATCACCAATGTAAGGGACATTCTTCCCACTGATCACCAATGTAAGGAACATTCTTCCCACTGATCACCAATGTAAGGAGCATTCTTCCCACTGATCACCAATGTAAGGGACATTCTTCCCACTGATCCCCAATGTAAGGAACATTCTTCTCACTGATCCCCAATGTAAGGAACATTCTTCTCACTGATCAACAATGTAAGGAGCATTCTTCCCACTGATCACCAATGTAAGGGACATTCTTCCCACTGATCACCAATGTAAGGAACATTCTTCTCACTGATCCCCAATGTAAGGAACATTCTTCCCACTGATCACCAATGTAAGGGACATTCTTCTCACTGATCACCAATGTAAGGAACATTCTTCCCACTGATCACCAATGTAAGGGACATTCTTCTCACTGATCCCCAATGTAAGGAACATTCTTCCCACTGATCATCAATGTAAGGAACATTCTTCCCACTGACCACCAATGTAAGGGACATTCTTCCCACCGATCACCAATGTAAGGAGCATTCTTCCCACTGATCACCAATGTAAGGAACATTCTTCCCACAGATCACCAATGTAAGGAACATTCTTTCCACTGATCACCAATGTAAGGGACATTCTTCCCACTGATCACCAATGTAAGGAACATTCTTCTCACTGATCACCAATGTAAGGAGCATTCTTCCCACTGATCACCAATGTAAGGAACATTCTTCTCACTGATCACCAATGTAAGGAGCATTCTTCCCACTGATCACCAATGTAAGGAACATTCTTCCCACTGTGATCACCAATGTAAGGAACATTCTTCTCACTGATCACCAATGTAAGGAACATTCTTCTCACTGATCACCAATGTAAGGAACATTCTTCCCACTGATCACCAATGTAAGGGTCATTCTTCTCACTGATCACCAATGTAAGGAACATTCTTCTCACTGATCACCAATGTAAGGAACATTCTTCTCACTGATCACCAATGTAAGGAGCATTCTTCCCACTGATCACCAATGTAAGGAGCATTCTTCTCACTGATCACCAATGTAAGGAGCATTCTTCCCACTGATCACCAATGTAAGGGACATTCTTCCCACTGATCACCAATGTAAGGAACATGACATGTTAAGGACCGATCCTTCGCTTTGACTTACCCTCTATCCAACTTACCCACCCCCTTGTACAATTCTAATAAATAACAACTGACAAGGTTGTGGAGTAAAATTGGCCTTCCGGCCTATTTATTTTAACAACTTTTATATGAAATAAATAACCACTTAAATAACCGTTTAAATAACATTTTTCTTAACACTTAAAATACCCCTGGTGGTCTTATAGACCACCAACTCCAACTTGGGCACTGGGACTAACATATCCCTTAGGCCTCCAGTCGCAAGACACCGACTCGGAGACGGTACACCTGGCCGCAGTGCCCTACCATTTACCCCCCTTCCTGGTTAACCCTTGTTGACCAGAAGGTACTCAATAACCCCATACCACCTATGGGTACCACCTTTTTCTCCAGACTTCCCCTTTTACCTCCTCTTCCAGGAACCAAACCCCGCCTTTTAACAACTTTTATATGAAATAAATAACCACTTAAATAACCGTTTAAATAACATTTTGTTTTTAACACTTAAAATACCCCTGGTGATCTTATAGACCACCAACTCCCAACTTGGGCACTGGTACTAACATATCCCTTAGGCCTCCAGTCGCAAGACACCGACTCGGAGGCGGTACACCTGGCCGCAGTGCCCTACCATTTACCCCCCTTCCTGGTTAACCCTTGTTGACCAGAAGGTACTCAATAACCCCATACCACCTATGGGTACCACCTTTTTCTCCAGACTTCCCCTTTTACCTCCTCTTCCAGGAACCAAACCCCGCCACTTCCAACTAAACACCGCCCATAACCCTCGCCCTTGTCTTACCCCTCACACAGGGAGGGTGGGTGGGAAGCTTTCTACCTCGTGAGTGAAATGGAGGAAGTGAGAAAACGTCACTTCCTCCCTAACTGACTGCGCTCCCCCTCCCCTTTTTCCCCCACGGCCACCCCCCTTTTCTTAAAGGGAACCACAGCCCCTGCTAGGCTACTGCCTGTCCCACCTGTCATGCCGTCCCTCCGCTCATTTCTCTCTTTGTCATTGCTCCAGGACTCTCTTGACATGTTAAGGACCGACCCTTCGCTTTGACTTACCCTCTATCCAACTTACCCACCCCCTTGTACAATTCTAATAAATAACGACTGACAAGGTTGTGGAGTAAATTTGGCCTTCCGGCCTATTTATTTTAACAACTTTTATATGAAATAAATAACCACTTAAATAACCGTTTAAATAACATTTTTCTTAACACTTAAAATACCCCTGGTGGTCTTATAGACCACCAACTCCAACTTGGGCACTGGGACTAACATATCCCTTAGGCCTCCAGTCGCAAGACACCGACTCGGAGACGGTACACCTGGCCGCAGTGCCCTACCATTTACCCCCCTTCCTGGTTAACCCTTGTTGACCAGAAGGTACTCAATAACCCCATACCACCTATGGGTACCACCTTTTTCTCCAGACTTCCCCTTTTACCTCCTCTTCCAGGAACCAAACCCCGCCACAGCTCGCAAGGGGTAAAGCCTTACCCTTGCGAGCAACCCCACACCCTCAGGGCCTGCTGAATTCCCTCCTGCAAACCCAGGTTCCACAGGTCAATGCCCACTGCATTCAGGTGGACCCCATCTCCCCTTAGGTACCTCCACGTATCGACTTCCAACTCACGGTGGCGCACCACCAGGCCACCATTCCTCACAAAAGATCTCCCCACTTCCTTATTGACTTTTATCCGGGCCTTATTAACTTTTTCCACCGACCATGCCCACCGCCAGGATGTCCTGCCTACCATGTCCGACCAAATAACCACCATACCCGGGAATGTAGTGCGCAACCTTAAAAAATCATATTTAATGTCCCGTATCAGTTGGTGCATTGATCTGGCCCCCATGTCGTTACCTCCCGCATGCAGCACCAATACATCCGGTGCCCTCTCCCGACCTGCGAACCTCTGTATCTCCGGCATAACCCCACTCCACGTCATACCCGGCACCCCGATCCAACGGACCCGGGCTTCTTGTAAGGGAATTCCTAACTGCCTTCCATTGGGCCGAACATCGGCCCGTCTTGCCCCCCAGAACACGTACGAGTGACCCAAAATCCAAACTAGTCTGGGTCCACCACCTGAAAAACATGGAAACAAAAATAAAACAACGAATTATTGGCCCGTTCTGACCTGCCATCACACCGACCCCAGACAACCCCTACCCCAAGCACCTTACTCCTGTAACAGCTGAGGGCGAACATAAAGGCGAAACCTATCAGACTCCCACCTCCCAATCTTCCTCACCGCGTCCGCCTTCAGTCCTGCCCTAGCCGCCTCTGTAGCTGCCCCAATGCGGAAGGAGTGAGAGGCATAACCCTTCGGGTCATACCCCGCCGCCACTAAACATTTTTTGAACACCGCTATGAATTGAAACCTCGACAACGCTGCCCCATCCCGATGCATAAGAAAAGAACCTTCAAGTCCCGGACGCATGGAACAAAAGGATTCCACCGCCCGTACAGGACAGATTGACGCCTCTGGGATGCGAAACAACTGAAGCCGCATACCTTTTCCAACTTGATCCGTTTTGGACCTGCTTACCCATATGCCCACCGAATCTCCCGAACACTCCACATCCTGCGCCAACAAACCCCCCGAAGCCCTTCTGGAAGAACTGACCAGCTCTCCTACCCTCAGGGCCCCAAAAAAGGCAAGCGCAAATGCTGCCCAGAATAACTGACACTCATATTCCGAACTGCACACGGAATGTAAATGCAGAAACAATTTCTGCAACATTCCGAACGAGACCGGCCTGCGGCTATCAGCCGCCTTCCGGCCTTTTCTGTACCCCTTCACTGCCTGCTTCACCCAAAATTCTTTTGTATGGTCCTTGCAACCCTGCCATTTGAACAGAAAAGCCAAACCCGCTAGTGTACGGTCCACCACGGACACAGAAACGCCTTGCTCCATTTTCAATGTGAGAAAATAAATCAGAGCCACTCCCTCTTCTCCACCCACCGGGGAAACTCCCAGCCCCCGAACAAACGACCCCCACTCCTGCCACACCTTGGCATAGGCAGTTCACGTGGCCCCACTCACCGACCGTTTTATCCACTGCGCTGTCAAGGCAATGTCCCACAACCAGTCGGGACAGGTAACCCTGCGTTGCTCCGCTGCTGGTGACAACTTCCGGAACCTGTCCCACTGAAAACGAGACAAAGCGTCAGCCAGGGTGTTATCCACCCCAGGAAGATGTACTGCGTACACAAATACATTGAACTGCAAGCAGCGCAAAACCAAATGTCTCAACAAACGCACCACTGGCTGTGACGTGGCTGACAACCTATTCACTACCTGAACCACTCCCATGTTATCACAGTTTAGGCGCACCTTGCTATTCCGGAATGAATCACCCATAGTTCAAACGCCACCACAATTGGGAAAAGTTCCAATAGTACCAGGTTCTTCCAGAACCCCGCTTCCTCCCACTCCTTTGGCCATGGAGCCGCACTCCATTTTCTCTGACAGAACGCCCCATACCCCGTGGAGCCAGCCGCATCCGTAAACAAGTCCAGATCGAAATTGCCAACGGGCCCGGCCATCCACAACGCCCGACCGTTGAAAGATTCCAGAAATCCGTGCCACACTTCCAAATCCTCACAAAGCTCTCTGGTTAGGGTTACAAAATGAGTAGGAACCCGCACCCCGGCTGTCGCAGCCGACAACCTGCGGCTAAATACCCTGCCCATGGGCATTATCCTGCAAGCGAAACACAACTTACCCAATAGTGACTGCATCTGTCGCAGCTGAATCTTACGACGGCCGATAACACCGCGCACTTCCTCCTTCAACGCTTCCAGCTTATCCTCTGGCAGTCGGCATTCCATCTTCTCAGAATCCAGCTCTATGCCCAGAAAAACTAAGGACGACGTGGGGCCCTCCGTCTTTTTCCGGGGGCCAAAGGGACCCCAAAACGACCGGCCACGTATTGCAGCGTCCCCAGCAGGACCCTGCAAGCGTTAGACCCCGGAGGGCCCACGCACAGAAAGTCATCCAGATAATGGATGATCGAACTGATCCCCGACACGTCCCGGACCACCCATTCTAGGAACGAACTAAAAGTCTCAAAGAGCGCGCAAGAGATGGAGCAACCCATGAGCAAACAACGGGCCACGTAGTAAGCCCCCTCCCACATGCAGCCCAAGAAACGAAAGCTGCCGGAACTATTCGTCATACCTCAACCAGGCTACGCCACCATACGTCCTGTACGCTTCGCTAACCGCCTCCAAATAAATGAACAGCCCAGAACAATGTTCCGGGGCCTTCTGCCCTATCACACAAGCCATGATCGCAAAAGCTTGCAACCAATTTGTGAAAGTACGGGGTATAAAACGATAACGCCTCTTTTCCTCATCCTCCTTCCTGCTCTCTTCCGGCTTCACCCTATCCAGGTTGAATTTGTCCAAGGGGAGCAACGTGAAGATCTCCACATACTCACCTTTCCACAGCTTTTCTCTGACCTCCGGCTAGAGGTGAGTTCCTAACGGTGCCTCAAAACAAATGTACCTCTCATTCTTAGCTGCATCCGCCAGCCTGATCACCTCCTAGTTTTTTTTTTTCTTTTCTTTCTCCCGCAGCAACTTGCCCACCTGCCGTGGCCGCCCCCCTTCCAATGGTGTCTGCCCCATCTCTGACACCTCTACCGCTTGCACTCCTGGGGCCACGGGTGCATACGAAGGCCCCGCCACCTGCGATGAACCCCCTGTTTTCCCCCAAGCCGCCGCGGGCGACACCATGTCGCCCCCGCCCGGCTTAAAACGCCTGACCAAATCCTCCAACCCAGACCACAAGTCCTGCGTCTCCCCTGCCACTTTCTTCCCCGGTGGGGAAGAACGCGACCCAGGTGTCGCGCCTAAGCCCCCCCAACACCCCCGTGACCCAATAAATCTTGTAATAAGGAACAAATAACCACAGAAGAGTGGGACTTACCGGGCTGCCTGAGACTGGGTCCACCAGCCGCCGAACTGTTCTCCATCGAAGCCAGTTGTCCCGAGTCCTCGCCACCGTCTGACCCGGACAGCTCCCCCTCAGACCTGTTGTCATCCGATTCCGCCGACGCAAGCGCTGGCTGCACACCGTGCGGACGCGACCCACGTGGCAAGGGCTGTCGTGGCTGAGCATCACGCCCTCTCGATCCTGGCACACCCGACCCACTCGCCGCCTCCACCGACGGACTCCGGGTCCGCCCCCTGGCACGGGTGTCATTCGCTCTACTCCCATCCGTCAGTCTTGGCGCCAAACCCCTCACCGCTCGTCCTGCTGGCTCCGCCGGACCCCTGACCGCCACCGCCTCCCGGCCACTGGCCTGCGAACTGGATTCTCCACGCTGGGCCGCACGGCTGTTCCGGGCATCACCCGCAGCCTCGACCGCGATGTCACCGCATCTCCGACGCGCGGGAGGGGGAGGGGCAAGAGGGCCACTCGTCTCCCCCACCGCCGAACTCCGTCCACGGCGCGGATTCCTCCCGGCCCCCCGCGCCAAGACACGCTGCTTGCGGTCAGGGGATGCGGCCGGAGGGCCCCCAACGGGTCTCCGGACGGAAGTAGATCCACTCGGGGATGCCTCCGGACTGTACCGCTCAGGCGGCCTGGACCGCCTAGCGTGCCCCGGAGCGACCCCCCCGGCGGGCGCCGCCGCCCGCTCGTCTAACACTGCAGACACCTGTTCCTGCAGCCACTCTGCCCCCTGCGTGGCCACCGCGGCCCGCAATTGCGCTAATAGCTCAGCCACATCAGCCATAGCACCGGCTGAGAAGCTTTCTACCTCGTGAGTGAAATGGAGGAAGTGAGAAAACGTCACTTCCTCCCTAACTGACTGCGCTCCCCCTCCCCTTTTTCCCCCACGGCCACCCCCCTTTTCTTAAAGGGAACCACAGCCCCTGCTAGGCTACTGCCTGTCCCACCTGTCATGCCGTCCCTCCGCTCATTTCTCTCTTTGTCATTGCTCCAGGACTCTCTTTCTTCTCACTGATCAACAATGTAAGGAGCATTCTTCCCACTGATCACCAATGTAAGGAACATTCTTCTCACTGATCACCAATGTAAGGGACATTCTTCCCAGTGATCACCAATGTAAGGAACATTCTTCTCACTGATCAACAATGTAAGGAGCATTCTTCCCACTGATCACCAATGTAAGGGACATTCTTCCCACTGATCACCAATGTAAGGAACATTCTTCTCACTGATCACCAATGTAAGGGACATTCTTCCCAGTGATCACCAATGTAAGGAACATTCTTCCCAGTGATCACCAATGTAAGGAACATTCTTCTCACTGATCAACAATGTAAGGAGCATTCTTCCCACTGATCACCAATGTAAGGAGCATTCTTCCCACTGATCACCAATGTAAGGAGCATTCTTCTCACTGATCACCAATGTAAGGAGCATTCTTCCCACTGATCACCAATGTAAGGAACATTCTTCCCACTGATCACCAATGTAAGGAACATTCTTCCCACTGATCACCAATGTAAGGGACATTCTTCCCACTGATCACCAATGTAAGGGACATTCTTCCCACTGATCACCAATGTAAGGAACATTCTTCTCACTGATCAACAATGTAAGGAGCATTCTTCCCACTGATCACCAATGTAAGGGACATTCTTCCCACTGATCACCAATGTAAGGAACATTCTTCTCACTGATCAACAATGTAAGGAGCATTCTTCCCACTGATCACCAATGTAAGGAACATTCTTCCCACTGATCATCAATGTAAGGAACATTCTTCTCACTGATCACCAATGTAAGGAACATTCTTCTCACTGATCACCAATGTAAGGGACATTCTTCTCACTGATCACCAATGTAAGGAACATTCTTCTCACTGATCACCAATGTAAGGGACATTCTTCTCACTGATCACCAATGTAAGGAACATTCTTCCCACTGTGATCACCAATGTAAGGAACATTCTTCTCACTGATCACCAATGTAAGGAACATTCTTCCCACTGATCACCAATGTAAGGAACATTCTTCCCACTGACCACCAATGTAAGGGACATTCTTCCCACTGATCACCAATGTAAGGGACATTCTTCCCACTGATCACCAATGTAAGGGACATTCTTCCCACTGATCACCAATGTAAGGGACATTCTTCCCACTGATCACCAATGTAAGGGACATTCTTCCCACTGATCACCAATGTAAGGAGCATTCTTCCCACTGATCACCAATTTAAGGGACATTCTTCCCACTGATCCCCAATGTAAGGAACATTCTTCTCACTGATCCCCAATGTAAGGAACATTCTTCCCACTGATCACCAATGTAAGGAACATTCTTCCCACTGACCACCAATGTAAGGGACATTCTTCCCAATTTTTCTTTATTAAAGGACTTGCAATCAATAAGCATAAAAACAATATATATACATATTTACATAAAAATGAAAATAAATATAGCAAATCTGCTCTCAAACAAAAAGAACTTTACAGCAAAAGCAAAAATCATGTAATTACTGGAAAATAAATCTTCCTACAACTTACACCAACACAGAAAAAGAAAAGAGCTCCTCACCCAGAGATGGGCAGATCACCAAAGGCAGGTCTGATATGCCATCAGGATGATTGGGGGAGTCGTTTCTTAACCCGTACCACACTCTCATCCCCAGAAACAGCTCTCTTCAGACTACGTGACTCCCCCTCATCCATGGATGATAAAGAGAAAGATATATCAGACATCTCATCACCCGACAGAACAGAAAAAGTGTTGCCAAGAGGAACCCCTCCTGGGTCCGACTCTGAGGAAGAAATGACCGCTTTTCTTGTCTTCCGCTTCTTTTTTTTCTTCCTCCTAATCTTCTCCCACCCCTCATCATCCGAATCCCCATCAACCGAGCGTGAGACATGGGGTATGGACACCCTTCCATCAGCCCCACCCCCCTCCAGCACCCCCACATTCCCCTGACCACGCTTGCGCTGCCGGGGGGCAGGGACTGGAGGCTGAGTGGGAAGATCCGCTAAACCTGCCCCCCCCCCAGCAGCTTCCGCCAGTCTGGAGGATCTACGTACCACAGGAGGGAACGACTCAGGGACCACATTACTAGGGGAAACAGAATTAACAGATGTCACAGAGACAGGAGGGACAGACTCAGGGATCACATTACTAGGGGGAACAGAAACATCAGCTGTCACAGACACAGGAGAGACAACAACAGTTTCAGTGGCCTCATCCTCCTTATCTAGCCTCTGCAGCTCAGCCTCCAATCCTGGCAAGTTATGTAATGCCTCTGGGCATTGACTATATGGATGACCGAGCTTTTGGCACAAATTGCACCGAATTTCGGTACAATCCTTAGCCAAATGGCCCAGCTCCTGGCACATTGAACACTTTTTACGGGTGCAGGTAGATGCAAAATGGCCCTTTTCACCACATTTGTTGCAGACTTTAGGCTGACCTTGGTAAAAAATGATCAGCCTATCCCTCCCAAGTAAGGCTGAACAGGGCAGATGTTGGACTACATTTCCCAGCACCCCTAATTTTAATGACACTGTCCATGCAGATCAAGGACCTTCCGCAGTGGAGCGAGGACCTCACCATATCGGCGTAGCCATACTATTAAATCAGCCTCAGGTATAGATTCATTGCGCACCAGGATCGTGACAGATTTTATCAGAGGCTGCCTGGAAATCACCTTTGGCACCCAACCGTTCCACTGCGGAAGGCCCCCGCACCTCCTAAATCGTTCCCAAAACAAATCCAAACCCTCAGGCTTTACAAAGGACAAATCAAACTCGTAACTCCCCACGGGGCAAATCAAAGCAAAAATATCTGAAACACTAAACCCCATTTCCAGAACCAACTCTGCCACCCTCCCCCTTACTGGTGGGGTCCCCTCCCCCTCCCACTTCAACTGGACCACATTTCTCCTCTGGTACCCACTAACCATCCCCCCACCAAACCTCCTCAAATTGTGACCATTAACATTTGCAGCATTCCCCCTACCCTCCTTGGTGCGACTCCCCAAAACTGACGCCTAACTCCCTGCATTCCCCCCAGCAGATAAACCATCTGTTTGTTTTGAACCATCTGACAGATTTGCAGCAGATATCGATTGTACAGATTTGGTCTGAACAATCGATGAGTCTTTCCTCTGCTGAGCAGGGGGAGGAATGTCATTTTTATTTTTCCCAGCAGCATTAACCCCTTTACCACCACCCAGCACAGTATTAAACCCTTCACCACCACCCACCACATCCATTGTTTTATCATTACTGTCATTCTTAGTACTTGCTGGAATATTCACAGTTCCTGCAGTCTTCCCAGCAGTGTCAGTTCCCTCTGCTGTGCTTGTAGAAGCTTCAGCTGGCCGGTTCTCTTCCATCAGGACAGGACTTCCATCAGGGGATAGTGCAGGCTGGTCTGACACTGCAACAGGTGAAACCTCCATGGCTTCTTCCACTGCACATGGTGCAATATGCTGATCCCCTCCCCCACCACAGGGAGGCTCAGGTGAGGCAATCTCATTGCAAACAGCAGGCATACCTTGTGCAGCAAACTTAGCAGATGAACTACATGTCCCAGCAGAAACTCCAGGCAACTCTTTGCACAAGGCCTTCTCTTTCTGCTCCTCATTCACCACAGCAGGTGGGGCCATGGAACTTGCTGTCTGGCTGGAAAATCTCCTCTCATCACAGTTTTCTTTAAATGCTCCACTTTTATATTTAATCTTTTCCAATAATAAAGATTGTTTCTTCACCTTTTCCTCCAGTTCCTGTAGCTCAGGCTTCATGGCCGAACGATTTTTACTCCAGGCCTGGAAATATTTGGTTTTGAAGGTTTTGTGTTCAGCCTTCAAAACTTTAAGTTTTTCTTCCTCTCTTCCAATTGCCCTAAAACGATCGATAATCTTCTGACTGAAGACATTTGTATCCATAGCAGGGCCTGGACCCACAGACAGGTCCTCCACCTTCTCCTCACTAGGCCCCGTGTCATCAGGGGGATCCCTCCCAGGGCCTCCCCCAGGATCAGGCATTATTCCTGGGCCAAGCTAGCAGGCAAGGCCCAGGCTTGAAAAAGGCTGGTTCTCAGAGAGAGCTCTTTGGGTGTGTCCTCCTCCTTCTTCCCACTGACCTCCAATGTAAGGGACATTCTTCCCACTGATCACCAATGTAAGGAGCATTCTTCCCACTGATCACCAATGTAAGCAACATTCTTCCCACTGATCACCAATGTAAGGAACATTCTTTCCACTGATCACCAATGTAAGGGACATTCTTCCCACTGATCACCAATGTAAGGGACATTCTTCCCACTGATCACCAATGTAAGGAGCATTCTTCCCACTGACCACCAATGTAAGGGACATTCTTCCCACTGATCACCAATGTAAGGAGCATTCTTCCCACTGATCACCAATGTAAGGGACATTCTTCCCACTGATCAGCAATGTAAGGAGCATTCTTCCCACTGACCACCAATGTAAGGGACATTCTTCCCACTGATCACCAATGTAAGGGGCATTCTTCCCACTGATCACCAATGTAAGGGACATTCTTCCCACTGATCACCAATGTAAGGGACATTCTTCTCACCGATCACCAATGTAAGGGACATTCTTCCCACTGATCACCAATGTAAGGAACATTCTTCTCACTGATCACCAATGTAAGGGACATTGTTCTCACTGATCACCAATGTAAGGAACATTCTTCCCACTGATCACCAATGTAAGGAGCATTCTTCTCACTGATCACCAATGTAAGGGACATTGTTCTCACTGATCACCAATGTAAGGAACATTCTTCCCACTGATCACCAATGTAAGGGACATTCTTCCCACTGATCACCAATGTAAGGGACATTGTTCTCACTGATCACCAATGTAAGGGACATTCTTCCCACTGATCACCAATGTAAGGAACATTCTTCCCACTGATCACCAATGTAAGGAGCATTCTTCCCACTGATCACTAATGTAAGGAGCATTCTTTCCACTGATCACCAATGTAAGGAGCGTTTTTCCCACTGATCACCAATGTAAGGAGCATTCTTCCCACTGATCACCAATGTAAGGAGCATTCTTCCCACTGATCACCAATGTAAGGAGCATTCTTTCCACTGATCACTAGGGATAAGCTTCGTGTTCGAGTCGAACATACGTTCGACTCGAACATCGGCTGTTCGATCGTTCGACGAAGATCGAACGATTTGGGCCGTTCGCGCCAAATTCGAGTGACGCGAACGGCCCACAATGCACTACGCCATCGCAGTGTCATCCAGGCGCTGTGATTGGCCAAGCATGCACTGTGACCCCGCATGCTTGGCCAATCACAGCGCCGGCAGCGAGGAGAGCAATGATTGGCCACAGGCAGGATGCCTGTGGCCAATTATTGCTGAGGGTGTTTAGTACACGCCCCACACTATAAAAGGCCGCCAGCACGGCGGCCTAGTGTAGTGTGTTCCGGAGCAGGGAAAGAGCAGCATAGGCAGGGACAGTGACATTTATTTCTTTCTTGCTTAACCTGGATTCCTTTAGTTTAGGGAAAGAGAAGGATAGGTAGGGAGAGTGTCAGTGTGTTTTACTGTTCGAGTCCTTGTTTCTAGGGACAGGGAAGGACAGTGAGTGAATTCTCCTTGTGCTATAGTGTGCTTTAAAAAAACATTTTTTCTAGGGACAGAAAACTCTAGGTAGGGAGAGTGTCAATTTCTTTCACTGTGCAAGTCCTTGTTTCTAGGGACAGGGAAGGACAGTGAGTGAATTCTCCTTGTGCTATAGTGTGCTTTAAAAAAACATTTTTTCTAGGGACAGAAAACTCTAGGTAGGGAGAGTGTCAGTTTCTTTCACTGTGCAAGTCCTTGTTTCTAGGGACAGGGAAGGACAGTGAGTGAATTCTCCTTGTGCTATAGTGTGCTTTAAAAAAACATTTTTTCTAGGGACAGAAAACTCTAGGTAGGGAGAGTGTCAGTTTCTTTCACTGTGCAAGTCCTTGTTTCTAGGGACAGGGAAGGACAGTGAGTGAATTCTCCTTGTGCTATAGTGTGCTTTAAAAAAACATTTTTTCTAGGGACAGAAAACTCTAGGTAGGGAGAGTGTCAGTTTCTTTCACTGTGCAAGTCCTTGTTTCTAGGGACAGGGAAGGACAGTGAGTGAATTCTCCTTGTGCTATAGTGTGCTTTAAAAAAACATTTTTTCTAGGGACAGAAAACTCTAGGTAGGGAGAGTGTCAGTTTCTTTCACTGTGCAAGTCCTTGTTTCTAGGGACAGGGAAGGACAGTGAGTGAATTCTCCTTGTGCTATAGTGTGCTTTAAAAAAACATTTTTTCTAGGGACAGAAAACTCTAGGTAGGGAGAGTGTCAGTTTCTTTCACTGTGCAAGTCCTTGTTTCTAGGGACAGGGAAGGACAGTGAGTGAATTCTCCTTGTGCTATAGTGTGCTTTAAAAAAACATTTTTTCTAGGGACAGAAAACTCTAGGTAGGGAGAGTGTCAGTTTCTTTCACTGTGCAAGTCCTTGTTTCTAGGGACAGGGAAGGACAGTGAGTGAATTCTCCTTGTGCTATAGTGTGCTTTAAAAAAACATTTTTTCTAGGGACAGAAAACTCTAGGTAGGGAGAGTGTCAGTTTATTTCACTGTGCAAGTCCTTGTTTCTAGGGACAGGGAAGGACAGTGAGTGAATTCTCCTTGTGCTATAGTGTGCTTTAAAAAAACATTTTTTCTAGGGACAGAAAACTCTAGGTAGGGAGAGTGTCAATTTCTTTCACTGTGCAAGTCCTTGTTTCTAGGGACAGGGAAGGACAGTGAGTGAATTCTCCTTGTGCTATAGTGTGCTTTAAAAATACATTTTTTCTAGGGACAGAAAACTCTAGGTAGGGAGAGTGTCAGTTTCTTTCACTGTGCAAGTCCTTGTTTCTAGGGACAGGGAAGGACAGTGAGTGAATTCTCCTTGTGCTATAGTGTGCTTTAAAAAAACATTTTTTCTAGGGACAGAAAACTCTAGGTAGGGAGAGTGTCAGTTTCTTTCACTGTGCAAGTCCTTGTTTCTAGGGACAGGGAAGGACAGTGAGTGAATTCTCCTTGTGCTATAGTGTGCTTTAAAAAAACATTTTTTCTAGGGACAGAAAACTCTAGGTAGGGAGAGTGTCAGTTTCTTTCACTGTGCAAGTCCTTGTTTCTAGGGACAGGGAAGGACAGTGAGTGAATTCTCCTTGTGCTATAGTGTGCTTTAAAAAAACATTTTTTCTAGGGACAGAAAACTCTAGGTAGGGAGAGTGTCAGTTTCTTTCACTGTGCAAGTCCTTGTTTCTAGGGACAGGGAAGGACAGTGAGTGAATTCTCCTTGTGCTATAGTGTGCTTTAAAAAAAAAAAAATTCTAGGGACAGAAAACTCTAGGTAGGGAGAGTGTCAGTTTCTTTCACTGTGCAAGTCCTTGTTTCTAGGGACAGGGAAGGACAGTGAGTGAATTCTCCTTGTGCTATAGTGTGCTTTAAAAAAACATTTTTTCTAGGGACAGAAAACTCTAGGTAGGGAGAGTGTCAGTTTCTTTCACTGTGCGAGTCCTTGTTTCTAGGGACAAAGAAGGAAAGTGAGGGAAATTCTCCTTGTGCTATAGTGTGCTAAAGCATTCCTCATCAACCATCTTTGAAATCCTTGTTTTTTGGACAGTCAGGGAAATTGTCGTTGTGCTATTCTGTGCAAAAGCAATCATCCTCAACCATATTTAGAAATCCTTAAGTAAAGGGACAGAGAAGGACACCTGAAGGTAGCCCTTATTGCTTTTTTCCCATCTCCCTGCAGGCCATCTATTAGAATGTCTGGAAGGCAAACAAGGAGAGGCAGACAGTCAGGAGGCAATAAAAGAGGGCAAGCAGGCTCTGTGTCTGGGGGCAACAGTGCTGCTGGTCATGGACGCGGTGCATTGTCATCAGCACATGGCCATGGGACACGCTTGTCCTTCTTTTCGGCAGCTGGACATGTTGAGCCACATCATGCCGAAGACTTGGTAGAGTGGATGACCAAGCCCTCCTCCTCCTCCTCATCCTCTCTCACCCAGGCTCAGGGTACTGGCAAAGCAGCTGCCAAAGCGTCCTCTTCCCTGGTATCAATGTCAGACTCATCATCAGTCACTCCTTCCCTAGACCCACCATGTCCTCCTCCTGAGGAGTCCCCCGAACTGTTTGAGCACAGTGTTGGGTACATGCTCCAGGAGGATGCCCAGCGTTTCGAAGGGTCTGATGATGAAACCCAGCTACAGGAAGGCAGTAGGGTGAGAGCAGACAGAGGGGATGCTCAAGAAGGACACCAATCTGGCAGTCATGTTCCAGCAGCTGCAGCATACTGCAGGTGTTGGCTCCAGTGATGAGGAGGGAGGGGATGATGAGGTCACTGACTCCACGTGGGTGCCTAATAGGAGAGAGGAGGAGGATGAGGAGGAGGCACATCTCCAACGAGGCAGGATGCCCTTTGGTGGCCAGCGTAAGGGCAGTACACCGACGGAATCACACCGCAGAGCTCCGCCTGTGTCGGGGGCGCTGCCTCTGCCCGTCATTCAAAAAGTTCTTTGGTGTGGGCCTTTTTTGAGGCTAGTGCATCAGATCGCACAGCTGCTGTTTGCAACATATGTCTCAAGCGTATATCGCGTGGCCAAAACATCAGCCGCTTGGGTACCACATGCCTGACCAGACATATGTTGACCTGCCATGCAGCTCGTTGGCAAGCCTACCTCAAAGACCCACACCAAAGAACAAAGTGGACCTCTCCTTGCACCGCATCAGCTGGGATCTCCAACCCCACTATAACTTCAGTCCTCTCTGAAACATGCACTGAGAGGAATGAAGGTGTAGAATTAGGTGTGTCCCAGCCAAGTACTTGCGGCCACTCTGCTAGCAGTACACCGACGTCCGATTCTAGCAGGCAAATTTCCCTGCCCCAGCTGCTGGACCGTCGAAAGAAGTTCACTCCCAGCCATCCACATGCCCAGCGGTTGAATGCTAGCTTGGCTAAATTGCTAGCGCTTCAACTGCTGCCTTTTCAGTTGGTAGACTCGGCCCCCTTCCGTGAGTTTGTGCAATGTGCGGTTCCTCAGTGGCAGGTTCCCAAACGCCACTTTTTCTCACGGAAGGCTATTCCGGCTCTCTACCGGCATGTGGAAGGCAATGTCTTGGCCTCGCTGGACAGGGCGGTCAGCGGTAAGGTGCATATTACCGCTGACTCATGGTCCAGCAGGCATGGACAGGGACGTTACCTTTCTTTCACGGCCCATTGGGTCACTCTTTTGGCAGCTGGGAAGGATGCAGGACAAGGTGCAGTAGTGTTGGAGGTTGTTCCACCGCCACGCCTCCAAAATGCTACTACTGGTTGTGACACACCTCTCTCCTCCACCCCCTCCTCTTCTTCTTCCTCCATGGCCTCTTCCTGTGGTTTGTCCTCGGAACCAGCGGTGCTCCGTAGGCGTTCAAGGGGCTACGCAAGTACGCAGGCAAAAAGATGCCATGCCGTGCTTGCGCTGGTGTGTTTGGGGGACAGAAGCCACACTGGGGCAGAGGTCCTGTCTGCTCTGCAGGGCCAGGCCGAGAGGTGGTTGACGCCACGCCAGCTTAAGCCAGGAATGGTGGTTTGCGACAATGGCACCAACCTCCTCTCCGCCCTCCGACAGGGACAACTGACCCATGTGCCCTGTGTGGCTCACGTCCTTAACCTGGTGGTGCAGCGGTTCTTGGGCAGGTACCCGGGCTTACAGGATGTCCTGAGGCAGGCCAGGAAAGTCTGTGTGCATTTCCGCAGATCTTATAATGCCAGTGCTCGCCTGGCTGAGCTGCAAAAGGAGTTGAACCTGCCCAAGAACCGCCTTATATGTGACATGCCCACCAGGTGGAACTCAACGTTGGCCATGCTGCAGCGGCTGCACACGCAGCAGAGGGCCATCAATGAGTACCTGTGTGACTACGGCACCAGGACAGGGTCAGGGGAGCTTGGTTTTTTTCTCCACGCCAGTGGGGCATGATCAGGGATGCATGCACTGTCCTGGCACCATTTGAGGAGGCCACGAGGATGGTGAGCAGTGACAGTGCATGCATCAGTGACACTGTACCTCTTGTCCACCTGTTGGAGCACACGCTGCGTGGAATAATGGACAGGGCACTTGAGGCAGAACAGAGGCAGGAAGAGGAGGACTTCCTTGCCTCTCAAGGCCCCCTTTACCCAGACAGTGTTCCTTCTGTCCCACCCATCGCACAGGAAGAGGAGGAGGAGGAGGAGGAGGAGGAGGAGGAGGAGGATTGTGTCAGCATGGAGGTGGAGGCTGGCACTCAGCATCATCAGCAGCAGTCTTTTAGGGATGATTTACAGTCCCAAGAAACCAGTGGACTTGTACGTGGCTGGGAGGAGGTGACTGCGGATCATGTCGTCCTTAGTGACCCAGAGGACTCCGGAGCGAATGCCTCAGCAAACCTACGCTGCATGGCCTCCCTGATCCTGCAAAGTCTGCGGAAGGATCCTCGTATTCTTCGGATCAAGGAGAGGGACCATTACTGGCTGGCCACTCTCCTTGATCCACGGTACAAGGGTAAGGTTGCGGACCTTATGTTACCGTCGCAGAGGGAGCAGAGGATGAGACAACTCCGGGAGGCCTTGCAGAAAGGTCTGTGCAACGCGTTCCCAGAGACTGGGAGGTTACAAACTCCTGGTCCTGGACAACGAGTTGCTGAGGCTTCGGCCAGTCAAAGAAGGAGCGGTGGGGAAGGTGGCCGTCTGACCGATGCGTTCAGACAATTCTTTAGTCCGCAGCCCCAAAGTATGATCGGTTCCAGCAACCATCGCCAGCGTCTGATAAACATGGTGCAGGAATATCTAGGGGCAAGGTCAGACTTGGACACCTTCCCCACCGAAAATCCTCTGGCTTACTGGGTCTTGAGGATGGATCACTGGCCAGAGCTTGCACAGTATGCAATTGAGCTACTGGCCTGTCCTGCATCCAGCGTTCTTTCGGAACGCACATTCAGTGCTGCTGGAGGATTTGTCACGGATCACAGGGTGCGCCTGTCCACCGACTCGGTTGATCGACTGACTTTCATCAAGATGAACCAGTCTTGGATCACCACCAGCTACCACACACCTGATGCTGATATAACAGACTAATTGATTTTAACATGTCACATCCCTTCAAGACTGATGCTGATGCTGAGTGCCTGTGCTGTTATGTTGACTGGCTATCCTCCTCCTCCGAGTCCTCAATGATACGATTGATGATGATAGCTTGGAAGATCATTTTTGTTTATGGGTGCCGCCACCAGTGGCTAAGGCCCAATTTTTCAGCCCCTGTTTTACAGGGGCGTGTAATTACAATTTTTTTAGCAATAATTTGCCATAGGGCTCATTGCTGTGCTCCAAGTACAGTATCTGTGAGGGGTTGGAGTGTTGTGGCACCAGTGCCTAAGGCCCAATTTTTCAGCCCCTGTTTAACAGGGGCGTGTCATTACAATTTTTGAAGCAATACTTTGCAACAGGGCTCATTGCTGTGCTCCAAGTACAGTATCTGTGAGGGGTTGTAGTGTTGTGCCACCAGTGCCTAAGGCCCAATTTTTCAGCCCCTGTTTAACAGGGGCGTGTCATTACAATTTTTGAAGCAATACTTTGCAACAGGGCTCATTGCTGTGCTCCAAGTACAGTATCTGTGAGGGGTTGTAGTGTTGTGCCACCAGTGCCTAAGGCCCAATTTTTCAGCCCCTGTTCAACAGGGGCATGCAATTACAATTCTTGATGTAATAATTCACAGCAGGGCCCATTGCTGCACCCACCAAGAGTAACTCTGAGGGCTTACAGTGTTGTGGCAACGCCACCACCACCACCACCACGAAAGGCCCAATTTTTCAGCCCCTGTTCAAAAGGGGCATGTAATTACAATTCTTGATCTAATAATTCACAGCAGGGCCCATTGCTGCACCCACCAAGAGTAACTCTGAGGGCTTACAGTGTTGTGGCAACGCCACCACCACCACCACCACGAAAGGCCCAATTTTTCAGCCCCTGTTCAAAAGGGGCATGTAATTACAATTCTTGATCTAATAATTCACAGCAGGGCCCATTGCTGCACCCACCAAGAGTAACTGTCAGGGCTTACAGTGTTGTGGCACCAGCACCACCATCAAAGCCCCAATTTTTACTACCACTGTTCAACAATTATATGTAATTAAAATTCCTGATATAATAGTTGACAGCAGGGCGTTCCAGCACCAACCAAGAGTAACTGTGAGTGCTTACAGTGTTGTGCCAACACCAACAACTAAGGGGCCTATTTCTGCAGAGTATATACGGCAGGTCCCTACTTTCAAACATCCAACTTACAAACGACTCCTACTTGCAAACGCAAGAAGACAACAGGAAGTGAGAGGAAATCTACCCCTAGGAAGGAAAATTCTCTCCTGTAAGAATAAATATGGGAGAAAGGTGTCTCCTCTGTACTGATGCTTTATCAGCAATCCTTGTTTCAAGAAAAACACCACATTTCAAAAACAGTTGACATTGGGACGGAAAGTGAGGTGAAATGTTCTGAACAGGGGCACAGACAGCAAAACAAATGTTACAGGGGTGATAACCCTTACCTATGTTTTCCAAAAAGTTTAAAAATAGATTTTTGGGCTGGAGCTACACTTCAACAATGTACCTGTTCAAAATTACAAACAGATTCTACATAAGAACAAACCTACAGTCCCTGTCTTGTATGCACCGCCTGTATACGGCTGTTCAGAGTATATAGGGCCTTTTTTTTTTTATGTGCGGGGTTCCCCTTAATATCCATATAAGACCCAAAGGGGCTGGTAATGGGCTGGGGTGGGGGGGGGGGGGGGGGGGTGACGGGGTAGCTATGCCATTTTTCTTAAAGATTTTCATCCATATTACCGGGACCAGACATTACATTAAAGCCGCAAGCAGTTTTAAATGGCTTTTTTTTTCCTTTAGAAGTGTCATTTTGTGCAGGGACAGTTCTAAACACGGGAAACACGTGGCACTTCACAGGCATACTTTAGACACCCCCCAGGTACGATATTTAAAGGAATATTTGACTTTTTTTTTTTCACTTTATGCATCATTAAAATGACTGCTCCCGAAAAACGACCGTTTTTAAAACTTCTTTTTGCATTGATACATGTCCCCTGGTGCAGAACCCGGGTTCCCAAACCCTTTTTAGGACAATAACATGCATAATAGTTGTTATAATTAGCACTTTAGAATTCGAACGTTCGCATCCATTGTATTTAATAGGGTTCTAATGTTCGTACAAACTTTCGGTCCGTTCGCGGGTTCTGGTGCGAACCGAACCCGGGGGTGTTCGGCTCATCACTACTGATCACCAATGTAAGGAGCATTCTTCCCACTGATCACTAATGTAAGGAGCATTCTTTCCACTGATCACCAATGTAAGGAACATTCTTCTCACTGATCACCAATGTAAGGAGCGTTCTTCCCACTGATCACCAATGCAAGGAGCATTCTTTCCACTGATCACCAATGTAAGGAACATTCTTCTCACTGATCACCAATGTAAGGAACGTTCTTCCCACTGATCACCAATGTAAGGAGCGTTCTTCTCACTGATCACCAATGTAAGGAGCATTCTTCCCACTGATCACCAATGTAAGGGACATTCTTCCCACTGATCACCAATGTAAGGGACATTGTTCTCACTGATCACCAATGTAAGGAACATTCTTCCCACTGATCACCAATGTAAGGAACATTCTTCCCACTGATCACCAATGTAAGGGACATTCTTCCCACTGATCACCAATGTAAGGAACATTCTTCTCACTGATCACCAATGTAAGGAGCGTTCTTCCCACTGATCACCAATGTAAGGAGCATTCTTCCCACTGATCACTAATGTAAGGAACATTCTTTCCACTGATCACCAATGTAAGGAGCGTTCTTCCCACTGATCACCAATGTAAGGAGCATTCTTCCCACTGATCACTAATGTAAGGAGCATTCTTTCCACTGATCACCAATGTAAGGAGCATTCTTCCCACTGATCACTAATGTAAGGAGCATTCTTTCCACTGATCACCAATGTAAGGAACATTCTTCTCACTGATCACCAATGTAAGGAGCGTTCTTCCCACTGATCACCAATGTAAGGAGCGTTCTTCCCACTGATCACCAATGTAAGGAGCATTCTTCCCACTGGTCACCAATGTAAGGGACATTCTTCCCACTGATCACCAATGTAAGGAGCATTCTTCCCACTGGTCACCAATGTAAGGGACATTCTTCCCACTGATCACCAATGTAAGGAGCATTCTTCCCACTGATCACCAATGTAAGGAGCATTCTTCCCACTGATCACCAATGTAAGGAGCATTCTTCCCACTGGTCACCAATGTAAGGGACATTCTTCCCACTGATCACCAATGTAAGGGACATTGTTCTCACTGATCACCAATGTAAGGAACATTCTTCCCACTGATCACCAATGTAAGGGACATTCTTCCCACTGATCACCAATGTAAGGGACATTGTTCTCACTGATCACCAATGTAAGGAACATTCTTCCCACTGATCACCAATGTAAGGAACATTCTTCCCACTGATCACCAATGTAAGGGACATTCTTCCCACTGATCACCAATGTAAGGAACATTCTTCCCACTGACCACCAATGTAAGGAACATTCTTCCCACTGATCACCAATGTAAGGAACATTCTTCCCACTGATCACCAATGTAAGGAGCATTCTTCCCACTGATCACCAATGTAAGGAACATTCTTCCCAATGATCACCAATGTAAGGAGCATTCTTCTCACTGATCACCAATGTAAGGAACATTCTTCCCACTGATCACCAATGTAAGGAGCATTCTTCCCACTGATCACTAATGTAAGGAGCATTCTTACCACTGATCACCAATGTAAGGAGCGTTCTTCCCACTGATCACCAATGTAAGGGACATTCTTCCCACTGATCACCAATGTAAGGGACATTGTTCTCACTGATCACCAATGTAAGGAACATTCTTCCCACTGATCACCAATGTAAGGAACATTCTTCCCACTGATCACCAATGTAAGGGACATTCTTCCCACTGATCACCAATGTAAGGAACATTCTTCTCACTGATCACCAATGTAAGGAGCGTTCTTCCCACTGATCACCAATGTAAGGAGCTTTCTTCCCACTGATCACTAATGTAAGGACTATTCTTCCCACTGATCACCAATGTAAGGAGCATTCTTCCCACTGATCACTAATGTAAGGAGCATTCTTACCACTGATCACCAATGTAAGGAGCGTTCTTCCCACTGATCACCAATGTAAGGGACATTCTTCCCACTGATCACCAATGTAAGGGACATTGTTCTCACTGATCACCAATGTAAGGAACATTCTTCCCACTGATCACCAATGTAAGGAACATTCTTCCCACTGATCACCAATGTAAGGGACATTCTTCCCACTGATCACCAATGTAAGGAACATTCTTCTCACTGATCACCAATGTAAGGAGCGTTCTTCCCACTGATCACCAATGTAAGGAGCATTCTTCCCACTGATCACTAATGTAAGGAGCATTCTTTCCACTGATCACCAATGTAAGGAGCATTCTTCCCACTGATCACTAATGTAAGGAGCATTCTTTCCACTGATCACCAATGTAAGGAACATTCTTCTCACTGATCACCAATGTAAGGAACATTCTTCTCACTGATCACCAATGTAAGGAACGTTCTTCCCACTGATCACCAATGTAAGGAGCGTTCTTCCCACTGATCACCAATGTAAGGGACATTCTTCCCACTGATCACCAATGTAAGGAGCATTCTTCCCACTGGTCACCAATGTAAGGGACATTCTTCCCACTGATCACCAATATAAGGAGCATTCTTCCCACTGGTCACCAATGTAAGGGACATTCTTCCCACTGATCACCAATGTAAGGGACATTGTTCTCACTGATCACCAATGTAAGGAACATTCTTCCCACTGATCACCAATGTAAGGAACATTCTTCCCACTGATCACCAATGTAAGGGACATTCTTCCCACTGATCACCAATGTAAGGAACATTCTTCCCACTGACCACCAATGTAAGGAACATTCTTCCCACTGATCACCAATGTAAGGAACATTCTTCCCACTGATCACCAATGTAAGGAGCATTCTTCCCACTGATCACCAATGTAAGGAACATTCTTCCCACTGATCACCAATGTAAGGAGCATTCTTCTCACTGATCACCAATGTAAGGAACATTCTTCCCACTGATCACCAATGTAAGGAACATTCTTCCCACTGATCACCAATGTAAGGAGCGTTCTTCCCACTGATCACCAATGTAAGGAGCATTCTTCCCACTGGTCACCAATGTAAGGGACATTCTTCCCACTGATCACCAATGTAAGGAGCATTCTTCCCACTGGTCACCAATGTAAGGGACATTCTTCCCACTGATCACCAATGTAAGGGACATTGTTCTCACTGATCACCAATGTAAGGAACATTCTTCCCACTGATCACCAATGTAAGGAACATTCTTCCCACTGATCACCAATGTAAGGGACATTCTTCCCACTGATCACCAATGTAAGGGACATTGTTCTCACTGATCACCAATGTAAGGAACATTCTTCCCACTGATCACCAATGTAAGGAACATTCTTCCCACTGATCACCAATGTAAGGGACATTCTTCCCACTGATCACCAATGTAAGGAACATTCTTCCCACTGACCACCAATGTAAGGAACATTCTTCCCACTGATCACCAATGTAAGGAACATTCTTCCCACTGATCACCAATGTAAGGAGCATTCTTCCCACTGATCACCAATGTAAGGAACATTCTTCCCACTGATCACCAATGTAAGGAGCATTCTTCTCACTGATCACCAATGTAAGGAACATTCTTCCCACTGATCACCAATGTAAGGAGCATTCTTCCCACTGATCACTAATGTAAGGAGCATTCTTTCCACTGATCACCAATGTAAGGAGCGTTCTTCCCACTGATCACCAATGTAAGGAGCATTCTTCCCACTGATCACCAATGTAAGGAGCATTCTTCCCACTGACCACCAATGTAAGGAGCATTCTTCTCACTGATCACCAATGTAAGGAGCGTTCTTCCCACTGATGACCAATGTAAGGAGCATTCTTCCCACTGATCACTAATGTAAGGAGCATTCTTTCCACTGATCACCAATGTAAGGAACATTCTTCTCACTGATCACCAATGTAAGGAACATTCTTCTCACTGATCACCAATGTAAGGAGCGTTCTTCCCACTGATCACCAATGTAAGGAGCGTTCTTCCCACTGATCACCAATGTAAGGAGCGTTCTTCCCACTGATCACCAATGTAAGGAACATTCTTCTCACTGATCACCAATGTAAGGAGCGTTCTTCCCACTGATCACCAATGTAAGGAGCATTCTTCCCACTGATCACTAATGTAAGGACTATTCTTCCCACTGATCACCAATGTAAGGAGCATTCTTCCCACTGATCACTAATGTAAGGAGCATTCTTACCACTGATCACCAATGTAAGGAGCGTTCTTCCCACTGATCACCAATGTAAGGGACATTCTTCCCACTGATCACCAATGTAAGGGACATTGTTCTCACTGATCACCAATGTAAGGAACATTCTTCCCACTGATCACCAATGTAAGGAACATTCTTCCCACTGATCACCAATGTAAGGGACATTCTTCCCACTGATCACCAATGTAAGGAACATTCTTCTCACTGATCACCAATGTAAGGAGCGTTCTTCCCACTGATCACCAATGTAAGGAGCATTCTTCCCACTGATCACTAATGTAAGGAGCATTCTTTCCACTGATCACCAATGTAAGGAGCATTCTTCCCACTGATCACTAATGTAAGGAGCATTCTTTCCACTGATCACCAATGTAAGGAACATTCTTCTCACTGATCACCAATGTAAGGAACGTTCTTCCCACTGATCACCAATGTAGGGAGCGTTCTTCCCACTGATCACCAATGTAAGGGACATTCTTCCCACTGATCACCAATGTAAGGAGCATTCTTCCCACTGGTCACCAATGTAAGGGACATTCTTCCCACTGATCACCAATATAAGGAGCATTCTTCCCACTGGTCACCAATGTAAGGGACATTCTTCCCACTGATCACCAATGTAAGGGACATTGTTCTCACTGATCACCAATGTAAGGAACATTCTTCCCACTGATCACCAATGTAAGGAACATTCTTCCCACTGATCACCAATGTAAGGGACATTCTTCCCACTGATCACCAATGTAAGGAACATTCTTCCCACTGACCACCAATGTAAGGAACATTCTTCCCACTGATCACCAATGTAAGGAACATTCTTCCCACTGATCACCAATGTAAGGAGCATTCTTCCCACTGATCACCAATGTAAGGAACATTCTTCCCACTGATCACCAATGTAAGGAGCATTCTTCTCACTGATCACCAATGTAAGGAACATTCTTCCCACTGATCACCAATGTAAGGAACATTCTTCCCACTGATCACCAATGTAAGGAGCGTTCTTCCCACTGATCACCAATGTAAGGAGCATTCTTCCCACTGGTCACCAATGTAAGGGACATTCTTCCCACTGATCACCAATGTAAGGAGCATTCTTCCCACTGGTCACCAATGTAAGGGACATTCTTCCCACTGATCACCAATGTAAGGGACATTGTTCTCACTGATCACCAATGTAAGGAACATTCTTCCCACTGATCACCAATGTAAGGAACATTCTTCCCACTGATCACCAATGTAAGGGACATTCTTCCCACTGATCACCAATGTAAGGGACATTGTTCTCACTGATCACCAATGTAAGGAACATTCTTCCCACTGATCACCAATGTAAGGAACATTCTTCCCACTGATCACCAATGTAAGGGACATTCTTCCCACTGATCACCAATGTAAGGAACATTCTTCCCACTGACCACCAATGTAAGGAACATTCTTCCCACTGATCACCAATGTAAGGAACATTCTTCCCACTGATCACCAATGTAAGGAGCATTCTTCCCACTGATCACCAATGTAAGGAACATTCTTCCCACTGATCACCAATGTAAGGAGCATTCTTCTCACTGATCACCAATGTAAGGAACATTCTTCCCACTGATCACCAATGTAAGGAGCATTCTTCCCACTGATCACTAATGTAAGGAGCATTCTTTCCACTGATCACCAATGTAAGGAGCATTCTTCTCACTGATCACCAATGTAAGGAACATTCTTCCCACTGATCACCAATGTAAGGAACATTCTTCCCACTGATCACCAATGTAAGGAACATTCTTCCCACTGATCACCAATGTAAGGAGCATTCTTCCCACTGATCACCAATGTAAGGAACATTCTTCCCACTGATCACCAATGTAAGGAGCATTCTTCTCACTGATCACCAATGTAAGGAACATTCTTCCCACTGATCACCAATGTAAGGAGCATTCTTCCCACTGATCACTAATGTAAGGAGCATTCTTTCCACTGATCACCAATGTAAGGAGCATTCTTCCCACTGATCACCAATGTAAGGAGCATTCTTCCCACTGATCACCAATGTAAGGAGCATTCTTCCCACTGACCACCAATGTAAGGAGCATTCTTCTCACTGATCACCAATGTAAGGAGCGTTCTTCCCACTGATGACCAATGTAAGGAGCATTCTTCCCACTGATCACTAATGTAAGGAGCATTCTTTCCACTGATCACCAATGTAAGGAACATTCTTCTCACTGATCACCAATGTAAGGAACATTCTTCTCACTGATCACCAATGTAAGGAGCGTTCTTCCCACTGATCACCAATGTAAGGAGCGTTCTTCCCACTGATCACCAATGTAAGGAGCGTTCTTCCCACTGACCACCAATGTAAGGAGCATTCTTTCCACTGATCACCAATGTAAGGGGTTTCTTCCTAATGACCACCAATGTAAGTAACATCCTTCTCACTGACCACTAATTTAAAGGATGCATTCTTCACTTGACCACCCAAGTAGGGGTTGCATTTTTCCCACTGACAGTCAATGTAAGGGTTGCATTCTGCCCCCATTGACCACCAATATAAGGGACATTCTTCCCACTGACCGCCAATGTAAAGGCCCATACACACGATCTGACTTTTTGACAACAACGGTCCGACGGACGTGTTTTATCGGATAATCCGACCGTGTGTATGCTCCATCAGACAATTGTTTGCTGTGCATGCTCTCAAACTTTCCGACAACAAATGTCCGATGGAGGAAAATCCTATCGTGTGTACACAAATCCATCGGACTAAAGTCCAAAGTACAAACACGTATGCTCAGAACCCATGCTAAAGATCAGACAACAATAGCAGAAGTTGCCCAAAGGGTGGCGGTAAAGAGCTGAAAAACCATGTGATTTGGTGAAAGTTGGCTGAAAATGTTCTGCCGTGTGTATGCAGAACAAGTTCACGGCCAACGCCCCGTCGGACAAAAATCCAAGGGAAAGTCTGATGGAAGTCTGATCGTGTGTATGAGGCTTTAGGAGCATTCTTTCTACTGACCACATATTTAGGGGACCTTCTTTCCACTAACCACCATTTTAAGAGCCTATTTTTTGCACTTCCAATAAATTGGTTTTAGCAGGGGTTCCCCAAGACCTAAAATTATTTTTAAGGGTTCCTCTGGAGTAAAAAGGTGGAGAAAAGCTAATGTGGGTAATGGTAAAGCCCCCATGTTTTTTTTTTTACCATGTCTATTAGAGAGATTTTTCTTCACTTCCTACCCCAGAGACACAATGGCAAGTAAGTGGGAACCTCTTAATTGTGAGGGGAAATCTCTCTTATGCCTTGTACACACGATAGGAATTTCCAATGGAAAAAGTCCAACTGACTTTTTCCATCGGAAATTCCTACCGTGTGTGTGTGCCCCATCTGAGAAATTCCAACGAATTCCATCGGAGTTTAAATATAGAACATGTTCTATTTTTTCCAATGGAATTCGGTCGGAATTCCGTTGCCAGTTTGGTCGGACAAAGGTCCGATCGTGTGTACGCGGCATAAGATCGTTGTGACCAGAATGTCACCAGAATGGATGTTAAACGATTTCCCCTCACCTCCTACTCCGATGACAACTGTAACATTTTGGAAATCCCATCACTTTTTCTCTCAGTAACAATGGTTCTAACCTAAATCAGAACATAGCCACGCAGGGTCCATTCCTCAACTATCATTATGTTACCATGAGAAAGGGACTCTGGATGGCTTCAAGATGTTGGCTTACTTGACTGAGGTGACATTGCACTAATAAAAGAGTGTACAGTATATGTTTGCAGCGGAGAGCTGATGTTGTCTCATTGTTTTACAGAGGCTCTAATGCAGGGGTCTCAAACCTGCGGCCCTCCAGCTGTTGCGGAACTACAAGTCCCATCATGCCTCTGCCTATGGGAGTCCTGCTTGTAACTGTTTAGCCTTGCAATGCCTCATGGGAATTGTAGTTCTGCAACAGCTGGAGGGCCACCAGTTTGAGACCCCTGCTCTAATGCCTTGTACACGCGGTCGGAATTTCCGATGGAAAAAGTCAGACAACATTTTTTCATGGGATATTCCGACCGTGTGTGTGCCTCATCTGACTTTTTCCTTTGGAAATTCCGACGGAGTTAGAAAGAGAACATGTTTTTTTCCGACGACATTTTTTTTAGCGGAAATTCCGTTCGTCTGTATGGAACTCCGACGGAGAAAAAAACACGCATGCTCAGAATCAAGTCGACACATGCTCGGAAGCATTGAACTTCATTTTTCTCAGCTCGTTGTAGTGTTGTACGTCACTGCGTTCTTGACGGTCGGAATTTGGTGTGACAGTGTGTATGCAAGACAGCTTGAACGGAATTCCGTTGGAAAAATCCGTCGGAGTTTATCCCGACGGAAAATCCGATCGTGTGTACAAGGCATAACCTTTCTAATACTCCATTTAAAAATATAAAAAAATGTTTGCCTTTAGAAATACTTTAACCACTTTGCGCCCGCCATACGACAAATGACGGCCGCAAAGTGGTTCTAAAATGCCGGGTGGCCGTCATTATACGGCCTCCTCTCCTCCAACCACTGGGGGGCGCGCGAGTGCTGCCGGCGGCGCGCGTGCCCGGCGCATCACTGAGATGCCGATGCGCGTGCCTGGCGGCCGCGATGTCCGCCAGGTACCCGCGATCGGCCGGTACACAGACAAGGACATGGATCTGTGTGTGTAAACACAGAGATCCACGTCCTGTCAGGGAGAGAGGAGACCGATGCTGTGTCCCTTGTACATAGGGACACAGATCGGTCTCCTCCCCCAGTCAGGCCCCTCCCCCCACAGTAGCAATCACTCATAGGGCACACATTTAACCCCTTCCTCGCCCCCTAGTGTTAACCCCTTCCCTGCCAGTCACATTTATACAGTAATCAGTGCATATTTATAGCACTAATCGCTGTATAAATGTGAATGGTCCCAAAAATGTGTCAAAAGTGTCCGATATGTCCGACGCATTATCGCAGTCCTGACAAAAATCGCAGATCGCCGCCATTACTAGTAAAAAAAAAAATAATAAAAAAAATGTCAGAATTCTATCCCCTAATTTGTAGGCGCTATAACTTTTGCGCAAACCAATCACTATACGCTTATTGGGATTTTTTTTAACCAAAAATATGTAGAAGAATACATATCGGCCTCAACTGAGAAAAACATTGTTTTAAACAAAAAAAATGGGGATATTTATAATAGCAAAAATCAAAAAATATTGTGTTTTTTTTTTCAAAATTGTCGTTCTATTTTTGTTTATAGCGCAAAAAATAAAAACCGCAGAGGTGATCAAATACCACCGAAAGAAAGCTCTATTTGTGGGAAAAAAAGGACGTCAATTTTGTTTGGGAGCCACGTCGCACGACCGCGCAATTGTCATTCAAAGCGTGACAGTGCCGAAAGCTGAAATTTCGCCTGGGCAGGAAGGGGGTTTATGTGCCCAGTAAGCAAGTGGTTAATATATATATATACTTTAGTAGACTGGCTTCTATAAATTTCCTTGCGGAGACCCACTATGCAAAACCTTCTGCCAGTTCCTCCATCTGCTTGAGGGATTTTCCATCCCTGGGGATTAAATAGGACAAAGGCTCACCACCTACAATGCTTCATTGTAATACTATGTATTGAGAGCACACCGACGATTCCAGGCTCTGCCGCAGATCTTTAGAGTATCAGTTACAGTACATAATAAAGTATATACAGTGCCTTGAAAAAGTATTCATACCCCTTGAAATGTTCCAAATTTTATCGCGTTACAACCAAAAACGTAAATGTATTTTATTGGGATTTTATGTGATAGATCAACACAAAGTGGCACATAATTGGGAAGTGGAAGGAAAATGATAAATGGTTTTCAATTTTTTTTACAAATAAATATGTGAAAAGTGTGGCGTGCATTTGTATTCAGCCCCCTTTACTCTGATACCCCTAACTAAAATCTAATGGAAACAATTGCCTTAAGAGGTACCCAAATTAGTAAATAGAGTCCACCTGTGTGTAATTTAATTTAAGTATAAATACAGCTGTTCTGTGAAGCCCTCAGAGGTTTTTTAGTGAACCTTGGTGAACAAACAGCATCATGAAGGCCAGGGAACACACCAGACAGGTCAGGGATAAAGTTGTGGAGAAATATAAAGCAGGGTTAGGTTATAAAAAAATATCCCAAGCTTTGAACATCTCACGGAGCTCTGTTCAATCCATCATCTGAAAATGGAAAGAGTATGGCACAACTGCAAACCTACCAAGACATGGCCGTCCACCTAAACTGACCGGGCCGGGCAAGGAGAGCATTCATCAGAGAAGCAGCCCAGAGGCCCATGCTAACTCTGGAGGAGCTGCAGAGATCCACAGCTCAGGGGGGAGAATCTGTCCACAGGACAACTATTAGTCGTGCTTCTCCACAAATCTGCCCTTTATGGAAGAGTGACAAGAAGAAAGACATTGGTGAAAAAAAGACATAAGAAATCCCATTTGCAGTTTGAGAGAAGCCATGTGGAGGACACAGCAAACATGTGGCGGACACAGCAGACATGTGGGGGACACAGCAAACATGTGGGGGACACAGCAGACATGTGGGGGACACAGCAGACATGTGGGGGACACAGCAAACATGTGGGGGACACAGCAAACATGTGGGGGACACAGCAGACATGTGGGGGACACAGCAAACATGTGGGGGACACAGCAGACATGTGGGGGACACAGCAAACATGTGGGGGACACAGCAGACATGTGGGGGACACAGCAAACATGTGGAAGAAGGTGCTCTGGTCAGATGAGACCAAAATGTAACTTTTTTGTCTGGGTTTGGCGGTTGCCAGGAGAATGGTACTTGCCTGACTGCAATGTGCCAAGTTTAGAGTTTGGTGGAGGGGGGATTATGGGTGTGGGGTTATTTTTCAGGGGTTGGGCTTGGTCCCTTAGTTCCAGTGAAAGGAATTCTTAAGGTGACATTTTGGACAATTTCATGCTCCCAACTTTGTGGGAACAGTTTGGGGACGGCCCCTTCTTGTTCCAACATGACTGCGCACCAGTGCACAAAGAAAGGTCCATAAAGACATGGATGAGCGAGTTTGGGGTGGAGAAACTTGACTGGCCTGCACAGAGTCCTGACCTCAACCCGATAGAACACCTTTGGAATGAATTAGCGTGTAGACTGCGAGCCAGGTCTTCTCATCCACATCAGTGCCTGACCTCACAAATGCGCTTCTGGAAGAATGGTCAAACATTCCCATAGACACACTCCTAAATCTTGTGGACAGCCTATCCAGAAGAGTTGAAGCTGTTATAGCTGGAAAAGGTGGGCCAACTCAATATTGAACTCTACAGACTTAAGCCGTGTACACACGATCGGATTTTCTGACGGGAATTGTGTGATGGCAGGCTGTTGGCCTAAAATCCGTTTGTACGCTCCATCATACAATTGTTGTCGGATTTTCGGCAGACAAATGTTGATTGGCAGGCTTTTAAATTTTACGCAGACAACGGTCTGTTGTCAGATTTTCCGATCGTGTGTACACAAGTCCGTCAGACAAAAGTAAAAACACGCATGCTCGGAATCAATGCTTGCCAAACACGACTTTAGCAGAAGGTGCCCAAAGGGTGGAGCTCAAGAGATGAAAAAACACGTAGTACGTCACTACGTTTGTGTTTGTTGGCCGGCAATTGTGTGCCGTTTGTATGCAAGACAAAATCCAGGCACACGCCCTTCGGACAAAAGTCTGATGCTTTGTCTGCGGAAAATCCGATCATGTGTACGAGGCTTAAAGCGAGTTCAACCCAAAAATGGAACTTCCGCTTTTCGGAACCCTCCCCTCCCTCCGGTGTCACATTTGGCACCTTTCAGGGGGGGGGGGGTTGCAGATACCTGTATAAAACAGGTATTTGCACCACTTCTGGCCCCTTCGCGTCACCCCCCACCCCTGCTGTCTTCTTGGAAACACACTGTTCCCAGGAGAGAGCGGGACCAGTGACGGTGCGCCGCGCTACTCGCGCATGCGCAGTAGGGAACCGGGCAGTGAAGCCGCAAGGCTTCACTGCCCGATTCCCTCACCAAGCATGGAGGCGGCAGCATCCGAGGACCGAGCGATTGCTCAGCCTCGTCTGCCGACATCGCGGGTGCGCTGGACAGGTAAGAGTCCATTTTTTTAAATGTCAGCATCTGCAGTATTTGTAGCTGCTTGTTTTTCTAAAAAAAAAAAAATTTGGGTGGACCTCCGCTTTAAGACTGGGATGCCATTAAAGTTCATGTGCGTGTAAAGGCAGACGTCCCAATACTTTTGGCAATTTAGTGTATCTTTTTTTGGGGGGGTTGTGTTTTGTTTTTTGTTTTTTCTGGGTTTCTTTTAGATCTATTTTTGTCCCAAGCATGTTCCAATCTACTTACTGTTGACTGACTCACCATCTTCATCAATCAACTGGAAATTCACAAACTGTAAAAAAGTAAAAGATTGTCAAATCTGAAAAATAATAATCCAATGAGTGAAAATAAAGGCCCATACACACGATCTGACTTTTTTACAACAACGGTCCGACGGACGTGTTTTATCGGACAATCCGACCGTGTGTATGCTCCATCTGGCAATTGTTTTCGGTTTTTCATCGGACAAATGTTCGCTGTGAATGCTCTCAAACTTTCTGGCAACAAATGTGCTACGTCGGCTCGTCCGATCTTGTGTACACAAGTCCATCGGACTAAAGTCCAAAGTATAAACACGCATGCTCAGAAGCATGGACCACCTGGAAGCGTTCGGTCTTGTAAAACTATCGTTCGTAATGAAGATATCACCTTCGTGACGCGGCAAATTATGAAATCTCCGAAATGCAGCGCACATTGTCTTCTTTATAATGGGATAATAATAAAGCTGCTTTGCTGGTGATATTGACGGAGTAATGACAAACGTATTTACAAAGGACTGGTGTTCTAGTGATATCAAGAAGATAATTTTTTTTTTTTGTGTCAAGTTAGCACAACCCCATTATCCCCTAGTATTTTTGAAGCTCAAAGCTCCAACTCTGTTTGTGTCCCATGTTCTTAAATTTAGAAATGTAGCTGCCTACTCCCAAACTGTCATTAGAAGTTAAACACATAAGCAAGTATTTTTTGTATTATTTTTTTATTTTGAATAGTAGGCGCAAGAAGGGCATATCAAAATCAAGAGGAAGGCAGCAATGGATCAACTGGTGGAATTGGTGAAGCCTCTGTACTCCAGGGCAGACATCAATAACGTGTAGCGGAGCCTCACTCTCCCTCTCCGCTTCTATCGCCTGGTTGGCTGGTGTGGTCTAGGGGTACCTGGGAGAGGAGAGTGCAGGAACACTACGCCAAGCTCTCCCCTCGTATGTGTATGAGGGTTGAGCAAAGTCACTTAAATTACCTCCGGGTCTGCTCATTGCATACGAAGCTTCCACTTGTTCCGTGGAGGTGTGTCTGCCAGTAACAGAGCCCCACACCAAATAAAAGTCCAACACTCTTTATTTTTCCATTGCAGGGTGAACATAATCAGTTGACCTTTCAGTAACAGACAGACAGGGGTGTGGATACGAGTAGGCCCCGGCACAAATTAACTCTCCTATTCCTTTGCAAGCGAATAGGCCTGGCGCACGGTCTCTGCCACCGACCGTGAGATTGGTCGCTGCCACCGACCGGATGAACCGTTGAGGCCCCTGCCACAGGCCTAATAGCAGGTCTCTGCCACTGACCTGAGTTGACTTGTTGGACCGCTGCCACCGGTCATTGAACATGAACCACAGAGGAAGGTGGTTCATGTTCAATGACCGGTGGCAGCGGTCCAACAAGGGACTGTCCTAGGGTGCCCCGGGTGTTGGGCACCCGAATCCAGAGGCATAAGGGACCAGAGGAGGGATTCATCCGAAGACCTGGTGCAGCATATTGCCAGTGATGGGTGAACCTCTCGAGACCGCCCGGAGGGATGTCTTTCCCGAACAGGGGCCAAGTTCATAGAGGAATGTCTTTCCCGAACAGGGGCCAAGTTCATCGAGGAATATGAACTTGGCCCCTGTTCGGGAAAGACATCCCTCCGGGCGGTCTCGAGAGGTTCAGCTATCACTGGCAATATGCTGCACCGGGTCTTCGGATGAATCCCTCCTCTGGTCCCTTACGACTTTGGATTCGGGGGCTCAACACCCGGGGCACCCTAGGACCATCCCTCCCGGGCGGGACCCAGCGGAAGGTACTACTCCTGCCGAGTACCTCACCCCAGACTGAAGGTGTCTGGGATAGAACACGAACTCCAAGTGTCCAGGCCTAGGCCGCCTGGATACCGACCGCGAACAGCAGCCCTCAGGCTGAAGGTGCCTGGGACTCAAACCTCGTGGCGAAGATGTCCGCCCCCTTTATACCCTCTCCCAGCAAGCACAGCGGGGTTCCCCGCCCCGCCGTACAACCGCTGCGAGAGGTCACAAAGGGTGCGGCACTGCAGCGATGGTTCAACTCCGGCCCAAAGTGACAGCGCCACCTGCTGGGCCGCAGGGAAACTATGCATCACTGGTGTCCTCACCAGAATTAAACACTCTGAAAGTACATGCCCGCTACAAATGTGAAGAGTAAAATTGGGAACCTGAGGAGTGCATACAATAGGGAGCACAAGAAGATCGTGGACTCGAGAGATCGGGAGCAGCAGATGACATATATGTCCCCAGGCTGTGGTACTACAACAGGCTGCGATTTTTGACAGACCACACTGAACCACGCCCATCGCTCTCCACACTTCTTTCCACATCAGCTGAGTCCATTTTCGTTTCTTGTGCATTCAGAACAAAAAAAAATTTAAAAATTAGTAGACATATTCTCTGTCATCAAAATTAACAAACTGAAACCAAAAGAGCAAATGATACACAGAAAAGGAACTAAAGTATAACCTAGAAAATCATACTTAAATAAAAAAGAAAATATCCAAATTAGTAGCCCCGAAACTCCCCAGACCAGTGGCTTTGTTGGGGATCCTGGGGCTGAATTTGCCACTGACCACCATGCTGCTGGGGTGGGTGGGGTTGCTGGGCTGGGTGGGGTTGCTGAGGTTGGTAGGTTTGCTGAGGTGGGTAGGGTTGCTGAGGTTGGTAGGTTTGCTGAGGTGGGTAGTGTTTTTGGGGTGGGTAGGCTTGTTATGGAGGAGGTGGAGGTGTGTGCTCCAAATCACACACATGTGTTTTTGGGGTTAGATCACATTTCCTCGCCTTGCTAAAGGAGCTGGATGATTAGGCCCTCACATAGCTCCCTTTGCTCCTCCTCCACCTCCCGGAGCTTTTTAGCTGTGAAACAGCCAAACCCTTCAGCACTTCGGGTGCTGTTATGATGGCTGATGTTGCCCGAGTAAGGAAGTCAGCCGTGGCCTCATCCAGGTTGTGGCTCTTCCTGGCCCTTTTGGTAGGAGGGCGCAGGGGAGGGATTTGACACTCTGTTTGCCTGCTGGGTCCCTCCTCTTCTTCGCTCAAACTTTCCTGTGTGTGAAAATGGAACATCATTTTAGTTTTTTGTCATCAATCACATAGTTGCCAACATTGCAAAAAAAACATCTGGGACACTTTTTTTGTATTGAGGCGGAGCCTTGCTATAATCAGGGGGCGGGGCATTCGTTTGTAGGCGTGTCATGCCGGAGTGAAAAATGCGGCGCACGAAGCGCGCTGCGGCGAAGAATGGGCGTGGTTTACGCACGATAGTGGGTGTGGTTTAAATGGGCGTGGTTCATAGGGGTGTGGCTAGAGTCCGAGGTGAGAGAAAGAGAGAGAAAGAAATAGAAAGAAAGAAGCCAGATCCTACACCACAATAGTAATGTGTAACAAAATTGGCAGATAAGGATACTCCAAAACACCTGTTGGCGCTTCAATCATCCCGGCACCATGGTTGTTACGGTGTCAGGATGATTGAAGTGCATTATTTCTATTTTTACATTGTAATATAAAATGAAATCATTCAACTCACCATAATGCCGAATCAGTGGAAGCCCTGAGCGTGTTACCTGCCACGTCGCCTGCCACCAGATGGCCTCCCCAGCAGTCCGTCCTTGCATCAGGTGCCTCCCCAGCAGTCCGTCCTTGCATCAGGTGCCTCCCCAGCAGTCCGTCCTTGCATCAGGTGCCTCCCCAGCAGAGCCCCCTCCACACTTGTGGACAAGGGTCCAAAAATCATGATTGTCCCGGGAAATTCGGGACTGTTTGGCAACTATGCACTACACTGATTACCCCGACCACCCACTACACTGATTACCCCGCCACCCACTACACTGATTACCCCGCCACCCACTACACTGATTACCCCGCTACTCACTACACTACACTGATTACCCTGCCACCCACTACACTACACAGATTACCCTGCCACCCACTACACTGATTATCCCACCACCCACTACACTACACAGATTACCCTGCCACCCACTACACTGATTACCCCGCTACTCACTACACTACACTGATTACCCTGCCACCCACTACACTACACAGATTACCCTGCCACCCACTACACTAATTACCCCGCCACCCACTACACTACACTGATTATCCCACCACCCACTACACTACACAGATTACCCTGCCACCCACTACACTGATTACCCCACACTGATTACCCCACCACCCACTACACTACACAGATTACCCTGCCACCCACTACACTAATTACCCCGCCACCCACTACACTACACTGATTACCCCGCCACCCACTACACTGATTACCCCGCCACCCACTACACTGATTACCACGCCACCCACTACACTGATTACCCCGCCACCCACTACACTGATTACCCCGCCACCCACTACAATGATTACCCCGCCACCCACTACACTGATTACCCCGCCACCCACTACACTACACTGTGATTACCCCGCCACCCACTACACTACACTGTGATTACCCCACCACCCACTACACTGTGATTACCCCACCACCCACTACACTACACTGTGATTACCCCACCACCCACTACACTAAATTACCCCGCCACCCACTACACTACACTAATTACCCCACCACCCACTACACTACAATTACCCCACCACCCACTACACTACAGTGCAATAGTACGGTACCTGCGGTGCGTGAGGATGTGCTGGTGGTCCGAGGGGTCTGCCAAATGGAGTGAGCCAGGACCATCACAGTGTCCCCAGCCAGCGGTGCCCCGGTCCTTCCATCAGTGTCCCCACTCGTCGGACACACGGGGGCGGGGCGGAGGGTTGTTGGCAGCGGCGGCGCCGGGTGCTGATAGGCGTCAGTGTCCCCAGCCAGTGGAGCCCCGGTCCTTACATCCGTGTCCCCGCTCCTTGTCGGACACACGGGGGCTGGGCAGAGGGTCGTTAGCGGCGGCGGCGGCGGGTGAAGCATGCTGCTTCCTTGTGCCTCTCCTTGCGTTCAGTGGAGAGCGGGGAGGAGTCGCCAATCCGAAGCCGATTGGCTGCCCCAGGCTCTGCACTGAACACAAGGGGAAAACGTAAACAAATATGGTGGTGGCAGCGGCCATTTTTGTGTAGCCGCTGCCGTTTTTAGCTAAAGCATTCCCGAATTTACCGGGACAAAACGGGACAAAAAGAACTGGGCTTGTCCCGAATCGGGACAAGCCCAATTCGGGACAAGGGTCCAAAAATCGTGCTTGTCCCGGGAAATTCGGGACTGTTGGTAACTATGCAATCACAAACACTTTTCAGCTCATGACTTTTTAAACTTGAATGTGTCCAAATAGCAAAGACTATCATTCTGACTCCAGCATTTATCATTCTTGTCCTAATGCTTTTTGGCCACTACTGTCTATTGATTAGGGATGAGCTTCGAGTTCGAGTCGAACTCATGTTCGACTCGAACATTGCCTGTTCGCCCGTTCGCCGAACAGCGGACAAATTGGGGTGTTCGCGTTAAATTCGAAAAATCTATGGGAGAAATCTAAAGTGCTAATTATAAAGGCTTATATGCAAGTTATTGTCCTAAAAAGTGTTTGGGGACCCGGGTCCTGCCCCAGGGGACATGTATCAATGCAAAAATAAGTTTTAAAAACGGCAGTTTTTTCGGGAGCAGTGATTTTATTAATGCTTAAAATGAAAAAATAAAAGTGAAATATTCCTTTAAATTTCGTACCTGGGGGGTGTGTATGATATTCATGTGAAGTGGCGCATGTTTCCCGTGCTTAGAACTGTCCCTGCAAAAAATGTCATTTTTGAAAAGTTAATTTAAATATACATAGTGAAGGAAGTTCCCCGCTCAAGCCAATGACGTAGGCGGGTCCGACATACCGAGGGGGCGGACCTGATGGGGAACTGCTCTCACTTTGGTAATACATGTATAGACCCGCCCCTTCTCATGTTCCGCATCTGGTCTGCTGAGCGGACCTGATGGGGAACTTTAGAAGGGGCGGGTCTATACATTTAAAACACTGAGAGGGAGTTCCCCATCAGGTCCGCTCAGGCACAACCAATGAAGGACAGCGCTGGACATCGGGATCGCCGCGGGACACTGGATTTCACAGCTGGAATGTTTTTTTTTTTTTTTTTAAATAAAGGACTTTTTCAAGGTGTTTGTGTGTTTTTTTTAAACATTTTTTTACACTTTCTTTGTGAAATGGTAGGGGTACAATGTACCCCTTACCAATTCACATAGGGGGGGGCCGGGATCTGGGGGTCCCCTTTGTTAAAGGGGTCTTCCAGATTCCGATAAGCCCCCCGCCCGCAAACCCCCACAACCACCGGGCAAGGGTTGTGGGGATGAGGCCCTTGTCCCCATCAACATGGGGACATCCTCCCCATGTTGAGGGCATGTGGCCTGGTACGGTTCAGGAGGGAGGGGAGGCCGCTCTCTCGTCCCCCCCTTTTACCCTGCGGCCGGCCAGGTTGCGTGCTCGGATAAGGGGTCTGGTATGGATTTTTAGGGGGACTCCACGCCATTTTTTTTTAAATTTGGGGTGGAGTTCCCCTTAAAATCCATGCCAGATCTGAAGGGCCTGGAATGGATATTTGGGGGAACCCCACGTCAATTTTTTTTTAAAATTTGCGGCGGGGTTCCCCTTAATATCCATTCCAGACCTGAAGGGCCTGGTAATTGAACTCTGGGGAACCCCACGCTTTTTTTTTTTTTTTATCAATGACTTTTGTATGTATTGCCGGGAGCCGACAATTCATTAATAGCCGCGAGTCAGTTTTAAATGACTTTTTTTCTTTCAAAAATGACATTTTTTGCAGGGACAGTTCTAAGCACGGGAAACATGCGCCACTTTACATGCATATCATACACACCCCCCAGGTACGAAATTTAAAGAAATATTTCACTTTTATTTTTTCATTTTAAGCATTATTAAAATCACTGCTCCCGAAAAAACGGCCGTTTTTAAAACTTTTTTTTGCATTGATACATGTCCCCTGGGGCAGGATCCAAGTCCCCAAACACTTTTTAGGACAATAACTTGCATATTAGCCTTTATAATTAACACTTTAGATTTCGAACGTTCGAGTTAATTGTATTTAATAGGGTTCTAAAGTTCACACGAACATTTTGTCTGTTCGCATGTTCTGGTGTGAACCGAACAGGGGGGTGTTCGGCTCATCCCTGCTATTGATATGGAAATCACTTTGTTAACGCAGAAAATTATCATCCATAATAACATCTGTAGCGGCCTCACCCCATATCTTTTGTCTAGGGGTATGTCACACGACAGGGTGAGATGCGCTACGGCCCATGTCCTTCCCATAGCTGTGGGTGAGGTGAAGGCCAGCACCAGATATTTCCTCGGGCCTATGTGCTTATGTCTAGAATTGAGTCCTGCTGTGTCAACACTTCCCTCTGCTCCCATTAACCAGAGTTCCACACACCGATCACAGTCCAACTCTTGCTTTATTGTACATCTCACAATAAACAGTGCTTCAGTAGCCAACTGGTTGCGACTTGATAACATTTTGATACGGGGGATGAGCAGGTCGAGGCACTATCCTGGTTGTCAACGAAACCACTGCGATCGCACCAGCAGTTACTATAGAATTTAGCTAGAAAGGACTTAGAATCTGAGAGTCTCTACCAGCGACTCAAGAGAACATAGATAGGAGTACCTTCGCTGCGCTGCGGCCCCTATCAGGGGAAGATGTCCCTCCAAGGGAGTTACCAGAGGCCCATCCGTCACTGGGTTGATGCTGCTCCAGACTCTCCGAATGGGTAACCTCCCTGGCCTCCTCGCCTCAGACATGGGCCCCATCCACCTCAGTGACCCTCGGACTTCTCCACCCTCGCGGGACCCAGTCGAAGTCACTGGGCCCCAGGCCTCCTGGTTTAGTACCTCACCCCAGGCTGAAGGTGCCTGGGATGGACTCCAACTCCATTCCGGCCAGGCCTAGGGCGCCTGGGCCGGAATCCAGAACCGCCCGCACCCAGGCCTAAGGTGCCTGGGTGCGTGAAGAAGATCCTCCAGAAGACAGACCTTGTGGTAAGGGCGTCTCCCCCTTTTATACCCTCCCATCGACACCACGGCAGGTTCCCCCGCCCTCGCCGTACCATCTCTGGAAAGGGACAAAAAGGGTAGCACTGTAATGGCAAATCTACCTTGAGCCTCCAGGTACCCCGCCACCCAGAGGCCAAGGAGATTATTACACCATCCAATCCTCCACGAACACAAGGGGTCCACTGTTTCCATACTTACACACCTGGGTGTCCCACCTAAATTTAGAGACCCCGCTACATACTCCCCCCTGTGATTTGACGCTGGTCCCCAGCGTCTGGTGCAAACCCATGTCTCCCATGGAGTGAGGACACAAGCTTAGCCCCAGAGGCTATCCCTAAGTTTTTGAATCTCAACCATACCAAGACCTGCTCAAAGGGGAAAGGGAATATAAAACAATAAAACTTTTCCCTAAAAACATCTATCATGTACACATATACAATCCCTCCCTTCACTGTCTAAGAACCGCCCCATACTCAGCAGTCTTGACAGACGAATCTCCTGCAGAAGGGAAGAAAAAAAAAAACACAACACACAAAATAAAATCACATCCTGACATTTTTGTGTTATTTTGGAATGAATGGGTCCATCAACCAATGGACCCACTCGCTCCAATGAGTAAAGTGATGCGCGTGTAAAAAAAAAAACAGCCGTTGCACAACACTGCCACCTGGTGACAGCGCCGCGGTAATGACACTTGGTGCAATCTTCATTCTTCCTGCGTCCCTACACTGACTCTACCCCCAAAGTCTGTCTTCGAGCTGTGAGGAAGAGAGAACAAACAAAAACTGCTCTCATTCCTCCTGAAGAGTAGAAAACAAAAGCCCAAATAAAAAACTAGGGCACAGTTCGGATGCTCCGGCAAGAACACCTCTGGAAGATTGTAGGAAAGGAAACAACAAGTGAGTCTCTTCTCACAAATAGAACTTCGGGTCAGGCAAGAACAAGGGCTTCAGATGTTTATCAAAAACCTCAATTGAATAGTCAGCATCCTCTCCATCTTTACTGCAGATGCGCACCTTGTCTGCGTGGATATGGCGGCCCCACATCCAGTCTGCTCTGCAGTCCCGAAACTTTTTCGACACGGATGGCGAACAGGACAAATATCTTCGTGCATGGGGTACTTTGAGCTTTTCCCAAACAAATTCATCATACCATCTCTGGCGTATGACCTCAACTTCAAAAAGTAAGTCCCGAGGCAAGTAGGGATATTCCCACCCATACTCACGGGCGACTCTCTGTGAGAAAAGTCGTTGCAATCTGGCCAAAGGAGGCATGGCTTCCCGCTCACCTTCTACGGGTTGAACGATGGCCTCCGGGTGCCGAGGTACTTTCACTACCTCTGATGGCTTTTCTCTCGGTGCTCGTAATGAGGCTCGCTGCATCCCCACCACCAAGATGGGCGATGTTGTAGATTGTGGGAAGGTACTCTGAGGATTAGACTTCCTCGTAGAATCCGGGGCTTGTACCCGGGGCGTGCTGTCTCCTATTGACATAGGGGAATCCTGCGGTACGCGTAACACAGGCAATGGGCGTTTGTCCCAGCCCTTCCGATGAAACAGTTCATCAATCTCCCCGTCATCTCCACAATCTGACAGCGACTCTAGGTCGGAAGAGTCATACATCTCGTGGGAAGGTAGTCTCTAGTAGACGTGGTACTACCCTCCCTTGCGGGCTCCCCTGGCTGTGGACCCCCGACACCTCCAACCACCACCACAGTCCCAGCCCCTGGCTCACCTTGACATTTTGTAGAACTGGGATGTCCAGGACTCTTCCAACCGGATCCATCCAGGCCAGGCAAGCGACAGGGTGAAGCTCGACCACGACCACAGGAGGCCTGCACCAGGCCAACTTTCCTCTTCGGAGGTGGGAGCAGAGAATCTGTGGTGACCGAAGCAGCATCCTCTGATTTTTCTCTCTCAGTCTCTGATTGGGCAGTCACATCGCCCTGGTCAGTGCGTACGGGAACCTCCGCAAAGGCCTGGATCTCTCCTTCCAGAGTAGCGGTACCTGTGAGGCTGTTGAGGCGAAGGGCCCGGGGCCTTACTGTGGATGGCTCCACCTCGAACAAGAACTCTTTGCATGCTTCGCAACGCCCGAATGGCTTCAGGTGGACCACCAGTCCCGAGCATCCGGGACAGATCACATCGAGGGCCTCCGTGTCTCTGCATGAGTACAGAGCCAACTGCCCTCGGGGCCTGAGTCTTATCCCCGTGTCTGTAAGGGGAGCAGCAAACGTAGTCATCTTCATGGGGTAGGGAACCGGAATCCACGGGGAGCTTGAGGCCATCCCGACTATCTGCTGCTCGATCACGCACTGACCACGCGCCGAAGTCTCCACGTGAGTTCCTCCACATGGCCAGACTCCTCCCATGACTTGCACGTTTTCGCGGGCTTCCTTCAAGCTCCGCCCACGAACTGTACAGTCACGGGGTGCCTCGTGGCGCAGTGCAATAAAAGCCCCCACATGTAGTACTTCACACGGCTGGACTCCTCCCTCTTCTCGCTCCTCTGCATGGGCCTTTCCCGTCCTAGGGTCATTTCCACGACTTTGAGCAGGGATGCACTTTGGCCAATCACATGGCCGACCTGCTCGGAACTCCTCCGGGCAGCAAAGTCCAGACACAGCCATTCCTTCTTCCAAAGTTAAAACACATATCATCCCGGACTCACGAGCCCCCACGTGTAGCGGCCTCACCCCATCTCTTTTGTCTAGAGGTATGTCACACGACAGGGTGAGATGCGCTACGGCCCATGTCCTCCCCATAGCTGTGGGTGAGGTGAAGGCCAGCACCAGATATTTCCTCGGGCCTATGTGCTTATGTCTAGAATCAAGTCCTGCTGTGTCAACACTTCCCTCTGCTCCCATTAACCAGAGTTCCACACAGCGATCACAGTCCAACTCTTGCTTTATTGTACATCTCACAATAAACAGTGCTTCAGTAGCCAACTGGTTGCGACTTGATAACATTTTGATATGGGGGATGAGCAGGTCGAGGCACTATCCTGGTTGTCAACTAAACCACTGCGATCTCGCCAGCGGTTACTATAGCATTTAGCTAGAAAGGACTTAGAATCTGAGAGTCTCTACCAGCGACTCAAGAGAGCGTAGATAGGAGTACCTTTGCTGAGCTGCGGCCCCTATCAGGGGAAGATGTCCCTCCAAGGGAGTTACCAGAGGTCCATCCGTCACTGGGTTGATGCTGCTCCAGACTCTCCGAATGGGTAACCTCCACGGCCTCCTCACCTCAGACATGGGCCCCATCCACCTCAGGGACCCTCGGACTTCTCCACCCTCGCGGGACCCAGTCGAAGTCACTGGGCCCCAGGCCTCCTGGTTTAGTACCTCACCCCAGGCTGAAGGTGCCTGGGATGGACTCCAACTCCATTCCGGCCAGGCCTAGGGCGCCTGGGCCGGAATCCAGAACCGCCCGCACCCAGGCCTAAGGTGCCTGGGTGCGTGAAGAAGATCCTCCAGAAGACAGACCTCGTGGTAAGGGCGTCTCCCCTTTTATACTGTTAAGGTATGTACTTACGGAGGCCGAGATGCCGAGAGTGGTTCACCTTTGCGACTTGACGCACTCCACTCCCTGGAGGTGAGACAGGGAGTGGATGGCGAGAAGCAGCACCGGCTACCAGCAGGTGGTGGGTACTTGTAGATGGTCCGGTAGTGCTGAGTGGACTGAAGAGCGGGCTTCTAGCAGGAACTAGCTGGATCAGTATAGTTCAAACAGGAAGAGTCAATAGAAGCCGGTGCAGGCTGAGTCCGGGTAGCAACTGCAGAGGTAACAGTCCCGGCTGGGGGTCTAGCACAGCAAAAGGTAACAAGTCCAAAGGTACAAGCAGGAGGTCAAGGATTGTAGACAGGCAGCAGATCCGAGTCACAGGCCGAGGGTCAAACACAAGAGAAGGCAGAAGTCCGTATAACAAGCCGAGGGTCAGGTCCAGGAGAGAGATCAGAGGAATCAAGCCAGTCCGGGTCACAAGGAGATTTTCAAGGTAGTTTTCCAGAATCTTGGGTACACAGGAAAGCTGACAAACCAGCAACTTGTCAGTGCAACTGGGTTTCTTTAAATAGGCCCGCCTGGATTCCTATTGGTGCGCCGCCGCGCATGCGCACGCGACGCTGCGTCAGCGCGCACACCCGAGAACGTAGAAGCGCCGTCCCGCGCACGCGCATGCGCCGAAGCGTCATTCCGCCGCGCGTGCGCAATGGGCGCTGATTGCCGCTGTTGGACGGAAGATTTCCCTGACATATACCCTCCCATCGACACTACGGCAGGTTCCCCGCCTTCGCCGTACCATCTCCGGAAAGGGACAAAAAGGGTAGCACTGTAATGGCAAATCTACCTTGAGCCTCCAGGTACCCCGCCACCCAGAGGCCAAGGAGATTATTACACCATCCAATCCTCCACGAACACAAGGGGTCCACTGTTTCCATACTTACACACCTGGGTGTCCCACCTAAATTTAGAGACCCCGCTACACATCTAATTAACATCATTGTATTTTTGTCTTCAAATCTTTTCAACAATGCTATACCTGGGTCAAGCTGAGATACTCCTCCTCCTCCTCTTCATCCTGTGTAGGATCAGGCTCAGTATCGGTGGCCTCAGCTGATGTGGAAGGTAGTGTAGAGAGATCTGTGTGGTACAGTTTGATCTGACAAAAATTGCAGGCTGTTTAAGTACCACAGCTTGGGGATATAAACGTCCTCTGCTGCTGCTCCCGATTGTTTGGATTCCTCAATCTTCTTTCGCTCCCTGTTATACATGCTCCTGAGGCCCCAGTTTTTGTCTTCACCAAACTGTGGGTTTCCCTGGGGTACACAGTCTTCGCCAATTCCACCAGTTGATCTATTGCTTCCCTCCTCTTGATTTTATTTGAATAATCTTTATGTTTTACTTGCCACAGACAGATGAGCTCCCTGTATTTTTGGATAAATTGCATCAAGAATTCGTGGGAATTCAACTTTTCCTTCATTTTGTTGGCAAGTATCAGATGGCTGCAAGACAGAACACAAGACAAACCATAATGGGTGTCTTATAACTCATAATCTGGTCACAATATAGGCCTCTATCTAAGCAGTATATGCCACTAACCACCGGTGACCCAATTTTCAAATGTACCTTTTTTTCGTGGCTCCTTTTGGCTTGTGTTCGTCTCTCAACTATCGGAACGTTCCTACGGGCGTTACATCAACCGCTCGTTATGGATTGATATACCCTGCGCATGCGTGAAACTCCGCTCTCATAGCGTCATGACTCTTGGGCGTGACCAGATTCCCTATTCTGCATGCGACATACATGAACATTCGGGAGGGACGACATGATGGCGGAATCACCGAAATCGAGCAGGCCCCGCGGTGGTGGAGCTTATAGAAAACATAAGGCCACCCTCATGAGCAAGGGGGAGATGGTGGAGATGGTGCGCATAAGCTGCAGAACTATGAAAGGCCCAACAGCCCGAAAAGACTGGATTCTGGAGAAGGTCATCGCGGTATTGGAGAGAGAATATTCGGTGCACCGAACGAAGGATCGAATCCGCAAGCGCTGGTCGGATTTAAAGCACCACGAGAAAGACCAGATGGACTCCATCCATCGCATCATAAAAAAAAGTAAGCCAGATTATAATAACTAAAATAATTATGTAGATGTTGGAATTAGCTGTCTGTATATTTGCTTTATACAAGTAGGTCTTCAAAAATAGACATAATGTTTTCTCTAATCTAGGTATGAATATTTTGTGTAAAGATGAAGTTAAATTTAAAGCAGATATGAACTATACTTGTTTTTTTTTTTGGAGTACCCTTTTTTGGTGTACAAATTTTTATGGTATTTTATTCTTTCAACAGGAAAAATGAAATCAAAAAGTCACCAGACAAGCCACCAGAGGGGACAAAGGGAGGCTTCCCTTGGCCAGGCCCCAACAGGGGAGACAACAGGGCCATCTTCCCCCCAAAATCGTAAGTGACAACTTCAAACACACTAATTTTTAGCCACCGACAGGGGTGTTTCTAGGTGGGCCAAAGGCCATGGGCTTAGGGTGTAACTTAAGGGGTAAAGAACACTTTATGTTTGCTGCGTGGCTCATCAGTGCCCATTAATGACGCCTTGCCAGTTGCCAGGGTAGACATGGGTAGAGGAGATGCCCTGGGGATCACAGTCGTGCAGAGTCATGCCTGCTAGAATGATCACATATCCCCTATCCTATAGGAGACAAGAGGGGTGGGTGGCAACTGCATAAGTTGTTTAATGTGGGCATTTAGCCATTTTTTTTCCGTTTAAAAATGACATCACCTTCCCTTTTCAATGCATTTTTCAATGTGTGATAAAGCAAAGTGCAGCATGTTGGAGTCCACTAGTCAGTGCAAGGTTGGTCAACTAATTCAACAGATGTGACTTGGTGTGGCTTAATGTTGTATTGTTTATTTTTAGAGGAACGTCAGTGTGATCACCTCCCACATTTGGAGGAGTGGGATCTGAGAGCTGGACACAGCACAGAGCCTCCACTGGACAGAACATCCCCTGACGCAAGACAGACAGAGGGTGGAAGAGTGCAACAAGTTGAAGAAACTACTTTAGAGCCTCTTGTTTGCCCCAGTAAGTATTTTTGTAATCTGGCTTCAAATGTATATACATGTCAAGTGTTTCGCCGAACAGCGAACAATTTGGGGTGTTTGCGGATAAATTCAAAAAGCCGCGGAACACCCTGTAAAAGTCTATGGGAGAAATCTAAAGTGCTCATTGTAAAGGCTTATATGCAAATTATTGTCATAAAAAGTGTTTGGGGACCCGGGTCCTGCCCCAGGGGATATGTATCAATGCAAAAAAAAAGTTTTAAAAACGCCCGTTTTTTCGGGAGCAGTGATTTTAATAATGCTTTAAGTGAAACAATAAAAGTGAAATATTCCTCTAAATTTCGTACCTGAGGGGGGTGTATAGTATGCCTGTAAAGCAGCACTTGTTTCCCTTGCTTAGAACTGTCCCTGCACAAAATGTCATTTCTGAAGGAAAAAAAGTCATTTAAAACCACTCGCGGCTATAATGAATTGTCGGCTCCCGGCAATACAGAGTAAAGTCATAGATAAAAAAAAAATAAAAAATTATGTGGGGTTCCCCTCAAATATCAATACTAGACCCTTCAGGTCTGGTATGGATTTTAAGGGGAACCCCACCCCAAATTTTAAAAAAAAATGGCATGGAGTTCCCCCAAAAATCCATACCAGACCCTTTATCCGAGCACGCAACCTGGCAGGCCACAGGAAAAGAGGGGGGGACGAGAGAGCGCCCCCCCTCCTGAACCGTACCAGGCCACATGCCCTCAACATGGGGAGGATGTCCCCATGTTGATGGGGACAAGGGCCTCATCCCCACAACCCTTGCCCGGTGGTTGTGGGGGTCTGCAGGCAGGGGGCTTATCGAAATCTGGAAGACCCCTTTAACAAAGGGGACCCCCAGATCCCGGCCCCCCTATGTAGGGCCTCAGCCACTTGACCATCATTCACATTTAATATTTTTTTCTCTTCTTCCAAGGCCACGAACTTCCAAGATGCTCCCTCTCCTGGACACACATTCGCTGTCGATCCTACACAGCCAGCCGACCACTTCCCCTAGGAATTAATCCTTCTGGAAGAACGAGACGTACTCTGTATCTTCCAGGATCAAGTCTCTTTATTGAAGAAGATATTGTAACTTTTATACACATCTACTACTGCATTAGTTTAACACGAACAATGGCCCAGCTCCACCCACACATAACAAGGCCCAATACCCATTATTTTGACGTCTGTTAGGCTTCAAAAGACTTTACACAATAGAACGTAACGACCTTCAATACACATCTTATAATGAAAGGGTTGGTAGACGGTCCGTCTGGCGAGTACAATGCACACAGGCATAGAGTTAACTATCCTTTTCACACCAAAAGGGTCTCCAGACCCTCCTAGACTCATTTACAACACAAGCAGGCAGGTGATTAACCTGTCTGCTGCTAGTTCCACAACCTATAATTATAGGCTTAATTCCCACAAGCCACAATAGACAATAGAATGCAAATCACCTTAACTCCTCACAGCAATGATTACACAACCCCCCCCCCCCCCCCTCACAGTACACATCCAGTCTAGATACAATGTATGTGCAGCATTGAATATGGCTATCATAGACCATATTGGGGTTTTCATTCACCCTGTGCCCCTAATAGAGACACAGGGTGGTTGACACATAAGAGGCATTGGGGAAGCTGAAGCAAGGGTATCTCATACTTTCTAAGCGATTCTGAGTTCCCCGGGCCTTCCCGTTACAGGGACCCAAACATTAAATTTCCCTCATGATCACATGCCTAAAATAGAGTTTGCAAAAGCCACAAAACACACAGTGGGGGTTATTTACGAAAGGACAATCAACTTTGCACAAGTGCACTACAAGTGCAGTGGAAAGTGCACTTGTAGTGCAAATTGGATTTCCATTTTGGAAATAACCCCCACTGTGACAACATGTGCTATCTCCCATCATGTGGTATCAATGGATGTGTTTTGGGGGTTAAAACCCTTACTCTTATCTACTTTAGTTTTGAGGAAGGAGTTGCACCCCCAAAACGCGTACATTGATATCTCGTGATGGGAGATAGCACATGTTGACACACTGTGTTTTGTGGCTTTAGCAAATAACCTGTTTGTACCTACATACATTTTAGGCAGGGTATCATAAGGGACATTTAACAGTTATGCCTCTTCAAAATTTGGCTTTGAAAGGGATGAGACATCCCACCTGAGGAAGGCAAGATATTCACAACTTGAGAATACTAATATTAATGGCTCATATGGCCTTCAAATTCAAAAAGTTGAACTTTGTAGGTTCCAGAGTTGGGGATGTGTATGCTCTGCTTTCAAACATGCCTGTTTAGCCACTACAAATGCTAAAGAAGGGCAAATATACATGTTATACACAAATAACGATGTTGGTTTGTTCTAAAACCATAAAACGCACATGTGAAAGTGCTTGTAGTAAATATATTTTTTCTAAACAATGTGTGGCTTCTTATTTCAATGCTCAATACCAGTGTATTTGTTAAGTTGGTGCCGTTCCAGTCACAGTGTACTCTAAAATCTGTGTAGCAGAGCCACAGCACAAAATAATAGTTATCTCAAGGCGAGATTGTCACCTCATGTTGCACATAAGGTACGTTTGTACTATTGGAGAAAATTACAACAATTAAGGCCATTTGCAAACCTAGTAAACACAGACAACAGTAGTTCAAATGAAATAGTAGTTTATGAACAATTCAAAGATTTCGTTATGATCAAGTACATTTTGCTGCCAAGCCACTGCCCCTCTACCCACAAAGTAGTCCAAATATTGTTCACAGACAAGACGGGCATTCTGGGAGGGCAAACCAGCACGTCCACTTTCTAGAGCTGGCATCACAGCCTCTTCAGCTGTGCGTAAAACAGAAGGGTCATCTGTTTGCCCTGAGGCAATGTAGCTGCTAGCATTCCTCCTTAAAAAATTGTGGAGGATGCAGCAGCACAACACAATATGGTTTAGTTTATACTCGGCCAAGTTTATGGCGGTTAAAAACAGCCTAAATTGACTGGAAAGGATGCCAAAGGTGTTTTCCACCACCCTTCTGGCATGAGAGAGCCGATAATTAAAAATGCATTGCTCTGGGGTGAGGTTCTTCATAGGAAAGGGCTTTAGAAGATGTTCCCCCAGAGTAAAGGCTGCATCTGCCACAAAAACAAAATTGAGGCCCTCGACATTGTCCTGAGCATGTGGCAAATGTAAGATGCCATTCTGTAGCCGATGGTAGAATTCGGTATGCATTATGACACCTCCATCCGAGTGGCGGCCATTCTTCCCCACGTCCAGGAACAGGAACTCGTATGTTGCAGACACAACAGCAAGCAGAACTAGGTTGCAAAAGCCTTTATAATTGAAGTAATACGATCCTGAGTTGGGTGGTGGGACAATCCTCACATGCTTCCCATCAATGGCACCACCACAGTTGGGGAAATTCCACAAATTTGCAAACTGGGCTGCCACATCCTGCCATTGGTGTGGGTTTGAAGGAAACTGGGGAGTCAAACAAGGCAAAAAAAATTATTACTTGAGCACAAAAAATTGCAAGCATATTTGACACAAACATTCTTGGGCAACATAAAAGTAAAACATTAAAATGAGTATTTAAAATACAAACAGGAAGTTCTACTTATATGATTCCTCACCCCCTCTGGTGGCAAATTTAAAAAATGTTAGGGTTGGGGGGGGGTGAAGGGGTAGATGTTTTGGACAGGTAACCCTCTCCTCTTCCATTAGGGCTAAATGTATAAAAAATTAAGCTGGACACGTAAGAAGTGTCATAATCCAAAAAGAAGAATACACCCTGTCCAAATAGAAGCACATTTTGACATACATAACTTACCATTAACAAGATAACAGGAAACCAAAAATGTATAGTGTACAATTTGAAGGTAATCAGGCAGGCCCTTGCACTACATGCTTTGGAGAATTCATGCAGAAATCTGACCACAAAAGAGGTATACTGTGTATGGGTTTTGCAAAGTCAGCAGATAGAGTAGTTGTATCAGTTGACTCTGCATTTTGGGGTGGGAGGGAGGGTTACACAATAGTTTGTGCACCCAAAAAAAGGGACTTTTGCACTCTGCATGAATTTGAAGACAACAAATAAGATTGTGACACATTTTAGGGGGTGTTTAGGGTAAACATAAATATGAAGCATCAAAAAAAAAAACATTGTTAAGTTACTAGGCTAGGTGTGTATGGGCCCAGGGTAGCATGCTGGGGAGGTTAGTGAAGGAAAATATGCATGTTGGCCAAGAAAAAGCTTACAGCATGCATGAGGACAAAGAGGACATTCACAGCATATTACAATAATGGGAATGATGGAATCCAAAAATTATTAAAAGACATTAGAAACCATTAAGGGCCGCTTACACCATAGAAACGCAATTCGGATGCGTTCCATGTGCTTTTTTGCATGCACGTTTTTGACGCGTATTTGATGCGTTCCAGTGCTTTTTTGGTACGTTTTTAATGCAGTCCAGTGCTTTTTTCACCCCTCTTTTTTTATTAACCTTAGATAAGGACAAGTGTGTTCCAGTGCATTTTTGGTGCATTTAGGTGCGTTCCAGTGTGTTTTTGATGTGTTTTACAGCGTTCCAGTACAGTCCAGTGCAGCATGTTCTACTTTTTTTTCTGGAACTAGAACGCACTAGAACTGCAAGCACTGGTGTGAACTATGCCATTGAAAACCATATAACCTACTTTCCATGCGTTTTTGATGCAGAAAAAAAACCGCACTGGACTGCATGTGGTGTGAACTGGCATGGAAGTACATAGAATGTGATATTAAAGAATAAAACTTACCCGAATATAGTCCTTCTGCAGGACTTGTATGATGGCACAACAGGTCTCTGGAATAATGACTCCCAGAGCCTGGGGAGAGATCCCAGTGGTAAAATTAATATCCTGGAGACTTCTCCCTGTCGCAAAGTACTGCAAGGTGGCTATGAGCCTTTGCTCTGCTGGAATAGCAACCATCATGCAGGTGTCCTGCTTACTAATATAGGGGGACAGCAAGGACAAGAGTTGCTGAAAACAGGAGTCTGTCATCCGGAGATAATTCCTAAAATCATTAGGATTATTCTCCTGGAGCTCCCGCAGCAAAGGCATATGACAAAATTGGTCACGATTAAGCAACCAATTTTTGTTCCAACAACTCCTCCTCCTCCTCCTGTTTCTGGACCGGGCTAGAGTCAAAGCAATAACTCCACGCCCATAAATAGCACGCTCTCTCGTAGGATTGCACAACATGGCTAGTTGACGAACCACTGCTCAGAAACTAACTGAAAAGCACGAAACTGAAAAGCGCGAATCAACACTGACCAAATTTCTACTAACACGAGATTAGCAGAAGGAGCCCAAAGGGTGACGCATGAGAATTGAACTTCCTCTTTTGAAGTGTCGTAAGTACGTTGAAACGTCACTACGTTCGTGTTTGTAGGCTGAAAATGTTCTGCTGTGTGTATGCATACCAAGTTCACGGACAACGCCCTTCAGACAAAAATCCACGGAAAAGTCCAATGGAAGTCTGATCGTGTGTATGAGGCTTAACGATCACAGTGCTTGGCTGTTCTTCCCTGTATAGCGACTCCGGACCCTGGCCCTCTAAGGCCCTTTCCTCTGCCCGAGTCTTTAGACGAAATCGAAATTTGACGTTAAAATTAACACTAGTCAAGAAGCAAATTTGATGTTACTTGATATTTGTTTTCATTATTAGCAGAGAACAGTTTTTAAATCCAGGTAATATGTGCAATCGCATTACAGCCAACAGAAGTTACATTTTTTTGGGGGGGGTTTATATTTTAAAGATGCACTTCTGTTTGTCAAAAAGCAATGTATTTTAGTTTGCTACTGGAGATTTTAGTCAACTAACATAGGACTAAAACAATTCAGATGACTAATATACAACCAAAACTAAAATGGCATTTTAGTCAAAAGACTAAAACTAAATCGAAATTTGATGCCAAAATTAACACTGCACAGATATTTATAATAAAATTGATATGCAATCTCCCTTTTTTGTGACTTGTTTTCTTAGAGTCTTACTAGAGAATAGGGATGAGCTTTGAGTTTGAGTCGAGCTCATGTTCGACTCGAACATTGGCTGTTCGACCGTTCGTCGAATTTCGAACATTATGGGCCGTTCGCCTTCGAGTGACGCGTCACGGCCCATAATTCACTGCGGCATCACAGTGCATTGCTGGCTGATGATTGGCCGAGCATGCACTATGACCCGCATGCTTTGGCCAATCACAGCGCGGTAAGAACGGAGAGCCATAATTGGCCAAAGCCAGGGTGTCTTTGGCCAATTATGTCTCAGGGGGTTTAGTACACGCCCCACACTATATAAGGCCGCCTGCGTGGCTGCCTTGTGTAGTGTGTTGCGGTGGTGAAAGAAAGACAGAGAGAGAGAGAGAGATAGTGTCATTTCATTTGAGTTAGATAGAGCAGGCAGGCAAGTCAGTTAGCTGCAGTTACAGTGTGTAGAGGATATATATGCATCCTAGGTGTTGTGTGTGTATATATATATATATATATATATATATATATATATATACTGTATTCAGTTTAGCTAGATCCGTTCCTGTTATTCTCTTCATAATATACTGACAGGCAGGTAGGTGATTGTGGTAGCTGCAATATTTTCAGTTAGTGTACTGTGTCCTTTGCACAGTGTGCACCTAAAGCTACCTGAATACAATTGCTGGTGTTCTCATTATAATACCACAGGCAGGGAGCTGCAAGTATTTTCAGTTAGTGTACTGTGTCCTTTGCACAGTGTGCACCTAAAGCTACCTGAATACAATTGCTGGTGTCCTTATATGACTACCACAGGCAGGGAGCTGCAGTATTTTCAGTTAGTGTACTGTGTCCTTTGCACAGTGTACATCTAAAGATAACTGAAGACAATTGCTGGTGTTCACTTACTAATAATACTACAGGCAGGCAGTTGATTCTGCTAGCTGCAGTATAATCAATATATATATATATATATATATATATATATATATATATATATATATATATATATATATACTGTGAGGGGGTTAGCTCGGCAGCGGGTGTGTGTGACCCCCGGGATGGGCTCCCCACACAAAAACAGGCCCAGCAGACGGAGGTTGTGGTTTTCAAAATCAAAAAGGTGCGGTTTATTTTCTATTTACAGTGACAAAAACACAGCAAAGCAAAAGAAACATAAACAAAATAAATCCTGGTCAATTTGACCTCTGACTAAACATACAGGTTTCCTAACTAACAACTGGGATCAGCCTAGTGCTGTCCTAGTCCCTAAGTCCCTGGTTTTAAATGTCCAAGCAAATAGCCACACAGGCTTTGTCTCACCGCACAAGGGTTCACTCTCTCCAGGAAGTCCACACAGGTCTGCTTCCAGGCATGAGCTAACATCTAATGAAGCTGGGAGTTCTTATAGAGGCCTAAATGAGCTGACAAGCTTCAGCTGGTCTCATCAACTCCCTGTCTGCACGACGCCCCACACTCTCCCTAGAGGTATGAGTCATCCATGAGCCCACTATCCTCAGCTGGGCTTATACAACTCTCCACCTAGTTGTATAAGTCGGCGTAAAGCCTGAATCTGGGCGAAATATATCTACCCCCCTGGATGCAACCAGGTGACTTTACCTTCCTGCTGTCACATACCCCCCCCCTCTTGTTTTAACCTCGGGGTTGGAACACCAGCAATCAGGCATTCATGTACTCGAGACAAAGCATCCACATTCCCCATTTGAACGCCAGGGCGATGCTTTACTGTGAAGTTGAATTCCTGGAGGGCCAGGAACCACCTATTCACTCTTCTATTTGTTTCCTTGTTTTGAGCCATCCACTTTAACGGAGCGTGATCCGTAACCATGTCAAAGTGCCTACCTAGCAGGTAGTACCGAAGGGAATCTAGAGCCCACTTCACCGCTAAACACTCCTTTTCAACGGTGGCGTAATTTACCTCATGGGACTTCAACTTCCTGCTGAGGTAAATGACTGGGTGCTCTTCCCCGTTCCAGACCTGGGACAATACTGCTCCTAACCCCACATCTGACGCATCACTTTGTACGACAAAGTCTTTAGAGAAGTCGGGTGAGTACAACACTGGCTGGCTACATAAGGCTTGTTTCAAGAATTGGAATGCTGCCTCAGCCTCGGGGGTCCATTTAATCATGACCGACCCTTTCCCCTTCGTCAGGTTGGTTAGGGGCACAGCCTTAGAAGCAAAGTGGGGAATGAATCGCCGATAATACCCAGCGATTCCCAGAAAGGCTCGTACCTGCTTCTTGCTGTTGGGACGTGGCCAACTCTGGATGGCCTCGACTTTGTTGAGTTGGGGTTTTATTACTCCCCTCCCAATGGTGTACCCAAGATATTTGGCCTCCTCCTGCCCAATGGTACACTTCTTGGGGTTAGCCGTAAACCCCGCTTCCCGAACAGAGTCCAGGACTGCTTGCACTTTTGGCAGATGTGAGGCCCAATCTGTGCTATGGACAATTACGTCATCCAGGTAAGCCGCAGCATACTTCCGATGGGGCCTCAGCATCTGGTCCATTTTCCGCTGGAATGTGGCCGGCGCATTCTGTAACCCGAACGGCATTCTTTTATATTGGAACGCCCCGTCTGGGGTTACAAATGCGGTTTTCTCTTTGGCCGACTTGGCCAGGGGGATTTGCCAATACCCTTTTGTGAGGTCAAGAGTCGTCATGTATCGGGCTGTTCCCAGCCGGTCGATCAACTCATCTATACGTGGCATGGGGTAGGTGTCAAATTTTGTAACTTTGTTCAACTGACGAAAATCGTTACAAAATCGCCAGCTCCCATCCGGTTTAGGCACCAACACAATGGGACTAGACCAATCACTTTGGGACTCCTCTATCACCCCTAAGTTCAGCATTTTCTGTACTTCCTCCCGTATTGCCTCCCGTCGGGCCTCTGGGATCCGATAGGGTTTTAACTTCACCCTTTCACCGGGCGGGGTAATAATGTCATGCTCTACCCCAGATGTTTGTCCCGGCAGCTCAGAGAATACCTCCTTGTTGCGAAGCACAAACTCCTTAACCTCCTGTTGTTGGGGTTGTGACAATGTGGCTGCGATTCCAACCTCAGGAATCACGCAACCAGTTTGAGCTGGTGACCAAGTGTCTGCGACTAGGGACTCTCTATCCCTCCAGGCTTTCAACAGATTAACGTGATAGATCTGTTCGGGCTTTCGCCTTCCTGGTTGTCTGACCTTGTAATTCACTTCGCTCACTTTTTCCATTATCTCGTAGGGGCCTTGCCATTTGGCAAGGAATTTACTTTCAACCGTAGGGACCAGTACCAGTATCCTATCCCCCGGGGAAAAGGTACGGGTCTTGGCTCCACGGTTGTACACTCTCTGCTGTGCTAACTGCGCTTGGGCCAAATGTTCCTTCACGATGGGCATTACCTGTGCAATTCGGTCTTGCATCAGGGCGACATGCTCAATCACACTCCTGTGGGGAGAACTCTCACTTTCCCAAGTTTCCTTGGCAATATCCAACAGCCCTCTTGGGTGTCTCCCATACAGTAACTCAAAGGGGGAGAATCCCGTAGAGGATTGGGGCACCTCCCTAATAGCAAACATCAGATAAGGAAGTAGACAGTCCCAATCCTTTCCATCTCTATCCACCACTTTCTTCAACATTTGTTTTAGGGTTTTGTTGAATCTTTCAACCAGCCCATCGGTTTGGGGGTGATACACAGATGTACGTAATTGCGTCACTTTGAACAATTTACATAGCTCCTTCATAACCCGGGACATAAAGGGTGTACCTTGGTCCGTAAGCAGTTCTTTACAAATACCCACCCGGCTAAACACAAGAGATAGCTCTTTGGCTATGGTTTTGGCCGTGGTATTTCGGAGAGGGATCGCTTCTGGATAATGGGTGGCATAGTCCATTATAACTAATATGTACTGGTGCCCCCTAGCGGACTTGATTATAGGACCTACCAAATCCATGGCGATCCTCTCAAACGGGACCTCAATGATGGGTAGAGGGACCAGCGGGCTACGGAAATGTGGCATCGGGGCCGACCTCTGACACACAGGGCAGGAGGAACAATAATTTTCTATGTCCTTCATCACCCCCGGCCAATAGAATCTCTGTAATACCCTCTCTCGGGTTTTCTCTGTCCCCAGATGACCTCCAAGAATGTGCCCATGGGCCAACTCCAACACCAACTTCCTGTACGGTTTGGGCACCATAAGCTGCTCAACGGTTTCTTCTGCCCTTTTTGCCACCCGATACAGTAGGTCCTTCTCTACGCTGAAGTATGGGTAAGTGCAGGTATTATCTGGGTTCACTAACTCGCCATCTATTTTCACTACGTTTTCCCGTGCCTTTATTAGGGCGGGGTCTTTCAACTGTTCTGTGGCAAAGTTTTCCCTGTGAACCTCAAGATCAGAAAACTCCACAGACGGTAGGTTTTCGTCTGAGGAGGTGGGCTCCTCTCCAGTTTGAGTCTCCCCTGCCAATACTGACAAGGGAAATTCCGGAGAGTCCTCACCACTCTCAGGGGAGTTCTGGCTATCACATTCCTGGTACATAGAGGCACCAGTGGGGGGCTCAGGATCATCCCACAGTTCCCAGAACTTCGGAAAATCCCTTCCCACAATGGCGTCATGCGGTAACTGAGATACTAAGCCCACTGGATGAGAGAGGGTACCTTTGGGGGTCTCGAAACACACTGTAGTCACTGGATACTCTCGGGTGTCCCCATGCACACAAATAACAGCTACCTTGCTATTCCCAGAGACCTCTGTTTTAACTAACTCAGCCTTTATCAGGGTCACAAGGCTACCTGAATCCAGCAATACCACAACATTTCTACCATTAACACACATTTTGCATAAATGTTTCTCAGTTCCTCGAACGGCAGTGCATGCGACTGTCGCACACAGCGACTGACGTCTGCCCGTCAGAAAGTCACACTGCATGGGTTCCTCCACAACCGGGCAATTTGCTGCAATATGTCCCGCTTGCCGGCAGCGGTAGCAAACGATCCTTCTTGCCGCCTCTTGAGCCGCTGATTTCCCAGGCTGTTCTCGCCAAACTTGGGGTAGAGCTCCCACCCTCTCACTCTCTCCACCCTTACCCCTTGGAATCATCTTATCCGCCCCTGGGGATGGTCTGGTCTTAGGGTGGAAAGTCCGAGTGTCTCTGGAAGAGACCGTCAGGTTCTCTGTAGCCAAGTATTTCTCCACACGATCCACAAGACCATCGGCCGTCTCTGGGTCTCCATGGCTTACCCACTTTTGGATGGCAGTAGGAAGAGCTCTCAAAAACCGATCCATTACAACACGTTCCACAATCTTTGGTGCGGACAAAGTCTCTGGCTGTAGCCACTTTCTGCTCAGGTGAATGAGATCATACATTTGAGACCTGGGGGGTTTTCCAAGCTGGAAAGTCCAGTTATGCACACGCTGAGCCCGGACAGCCAGGGTGACACCCAGCCTTGCCAATATTTCAGCTTTTAGCATCACATAGTCTTTTGCTTGGTTAGGCTCTAGGTCATAGTAAGCTTTCTGCGATTCACCAGTTAACAGAGGAGCCACTAGTCCAGCCCACTGCTCCTCAGGCCACTTTTCTCTTTCAGCGGTCCTTTCAAATGTGGTCAAAAATACCTCTGGATCATCCTCTCCAGTCATTTTTGTCAATAAACGACTCACCCCAAAGGACGCGGTATTAGTGGGACGGCTTTCCTCACTGGTCTGCGGACGTTGCTGCATTACTGCTTCCATCTGTTGTTGTAGTCTCTGCTCTTGCTTCTGCAACAGGTCTATGAAGCGGGCCTCAGATTGCTGCTGGGCTTGTTGCTGAGCCTCCAGACTCTGTTGCAAAGTTGCGTTTGTCTGCTGCTGGGCTGCAAGGCTCTGTTGATGAGCTTGCTGCTGGGCTGCGAAGTTCTGTTGTTGAGCTGCAAGGCTCTGTTGATGAGCTGCAAGGCTCTTTTGCAAACCTGCATTTGTCTGCTGTTGATTGGCATTTGCTAGAGCCAGCTGTTTCAGTATCTCCTCCATGCTGGCTTAAAAAAAACTGCCCGCATTCTCCACCAACTGTGAGGGGGTTAGCTCGGCAGCGGGTGTGTGTGACCCCCGGGATGGGCTCCCCACACAAAAACAGGCCCAGCAGATGGAGGTTGTGGTTTTCAAAATCAAAAAGGTGCGGTTTATTTTCTATTTACAGTGACAAAAACACAGCAAAGCAAAAGAAACATAAACAAAATAAATCCTGGTCAATTTGACCTCTGACTAAACATACAGGTTTCCTAACTAACAACTGGGATCAGCCTAGTGCTGTCCTAGTCCCTAAGTCCCTGGTTTTAAATGTCCAAGCAAATAGCCACACAGGCTTTGTCTCACCGCACAAGGGTTCACTCTCTCCAGGAAGTCCACACAGGTCTGCTTCCAGGCATGAGATAACATCTAATGAAGCTGGGAGTTCTTATAGAGGCCTAAATGAGCTGACAAGCTTCAGCTGGTCTCATCAACTCCCTGTCTGCACGACGCCCCACACTCTCCCTAGAGGTATGAGTCATCCATGAGCCCACTATCCTCAGCTGGGCTTATACAACTCTCCACCTAGTTGTATAAGTCGGCGTAAAGCCTGAATCTGGGCGAAATATATCTACCCCCCTGGATGCAACCAGGTGACTTTACCTTCCTGCTGTCACAATATATATATATATATACACATACAGTACATATATACACACATCCCAGCTTTGTGCAGCTACATCTCACTGCAGGCCATTAGTATGTCTGGAAGGACAACAAGGAGAGGCAGACAGTCATGCGCCAATAAAAGAGGGCAAGCAGGCTCTGTGTCTAGAGGCAACAGTGCTGGTCGTGGACACAGTGTATCCTCATCAGCACGTGGCCGTGGGACATGCTTGTCCTTTTTTTCGGCGGCTGGCCGTGTTGATCTGCAACATGCCGAAGACTTGGTAGAGTGGATGACCATGCTGTCCTCATCCTCCTCATCCTCTCTCACCCAGGTTCAGGGTACTTTGTCTGGCAAAGCAGCTGCCAAAGCGGCCTCTTCCCTCGGCTCAATGGCATCAGTCCTTCCCTCTTCCCTCCTTCCCTAGCCCCACCATGTCCTCCTGAGGAGTCCCCCGAACTGTTTGACCACAGTGTTGGGTACATGCTCCAGGAGGATGCCCAGCGTTTTGAAGGCTCCGATGATGGTACCCAGCTAGAGGAAGGCAGTAACGTGAGCCCAGAGAGAGGGGGTGCCCAAGAAGGACAGCAATCTGGCAGTCATGTTCCCCCAGCTGCAGCATACTGCCAGGACTGCTACAGTGATGAGGAGGGAGGGGAGGATGAGGTCACAGACTCTACATGGGTGCTTGATAGGAGAGAGGAGGAGGAGCAGGAGGAAGCACATCTCCAATGAGGCAGGATGCCCTCCAGAGGCCATCTTAAGGACAGCACACCGACAGCAACACACCGCAGAGATCTGCATGTGCAGGGCGCTGCTGTCTCTGCGCGTTATCCCAAAAGTTCTTTGGTGTGGGCCTTTTTTGAGATGAGTGCATCAGATTGCAGTGCTGCTATTTGCAACATATGTCTCAGGCGTATCGCACGGGGCCAAAACATCACCCGCTTGGGCACCACATGCTTGATCAGAAATATGTCGACCTGCCATGCAGTTCGTTGGCAAGCATACCTAAAAGACCCACACCAAAGAACAAAGCGGACCTCTCCTTGCTCCTCATCAGCTGGGATCTCCAACCCCACTATACCTTCAGTCCTCTCTGAAACCTGCACTGAGAGGAATGAAGGTGTAGAATTATGTGTGTCACAGCCAAGTACTTGTGGGCAATCTGGTGCACCAACGTCAGATTGTACCAGGCAAATTTCCCTGCCCCAGCTGCTGCACCGCCGAAAGAAGTTGGCTCCCAGCCATCCACATGCCCAGCGGTTGAATGCTAGCTTGGCTAAATTGCTAGCACTTCAACTGCTGCCTTTTCAGTTGGTAGAACTCTGCCCCCTTCCGTGAGTTTGTGGAATGTGCGGTTCCTCAGTGGCAGGTTCCCAACCGCCACTTTTTCTCACGAAAGGCGATTCCGGCTCTCTACCGGCACGTGGAAGGCAATGTCTTGGCCTCGCTGGACAGGGCGGTTAGCGGTAAGGTGCATATTACTGCTGACTCATGGTCCAGCAGGCATGGACGTTACTTATCAGTCACAGCGCATTGGGTGACTCTGCTGGCAGCTGGGACGGATGCAGGACAAGGTGCAGTAGTGTTGGAGGTTGTTCCGCCACCACACTTCCAAAATGCTACTACTGGTGATTCTGACACACCTCTCTCCTCCACCCCCTCCTCTTCTTCTTCCTCCATGGCCTCTTCCTGTGCTTTGTCCTCGGAACCAGCGGTGCTCTGTAGGCGTTCAAGGGGCTTACGCAAGTACGAAGGCCAAAAGATGCCATGCGGTGCTTGAGCTGGTGTGCTTGGGGGACAGGAGCCACACTGGGCAGAGATTCTGTCAGCTCTGCAGGGGCAGGCTCAGAGGTGGTTGACGCCACGCCAGCTTAAGCCAGGAATGGTGGTTTGCGACAATTGCACCAACCTCCTCTCCGCCCTCCGACAGGATGTCCTGAGGCCGGCCAGGAAACTCTGTGTGCATTTCCACCGGTCATATAATGCCAGTGCTCGGCTGGCTGACCTCCAAAAGGAATACAACCTGCCCAAGAACCGCCTAATCTGTGACATGCCCACCAGGTGTAACTCAACGTTGGCCATGCTGCAGCGGCTGCACATGCAGCAGAGGGCCATCAATGAGTATCTGTGCCAATATGGCACCAGGACAGGGTCAGGGGAGCTTGTTTTTTTTTTTGCCACGCCAGTGGGTCATGATCAGGGATGTGTAGAAAGAATATTTAGGGGGCGCTAATAGGTGCAATTAAAAAACAATAGTGATGAATTAGTTATACATGTACCAATACCTCAATTTATATAAATGCAATATTGAATATTGTATATAAGTGTCACAATATATTATATAGACAAAAGTTCAACATAAAAAATGTCCAAAATTTGCTGCTGAAAAAGAAATCAAGTTTTCATGTGACTCCAATACTCAGTGCTGGCAACTCAGTGCTGACAATCAAAAACTTGAGGTGATGAAAATTGTGCTCCTTCACCAAGGAAAAAACGTACACCCAACGTGCTGTAGTAAATCCTGCTTACCAGAGGTAGTTGACCACTTTAACTAAAAAGTAGGTCAAAATCGCTTGTACAGGGTAGTGCCTGTCCACATGGATTGGACCTGGAAAAAATCCTTCCTCCTCATAAAGCCATAACCGGAAAATTAAGATGCAATGTGAGTAGCCATTTGGCTCTTTTTATGTTTTTTACGAATTAAAAAACAGTTTTACACTATGGAATGTTTCCATCTTAATTTTCCGGTTATGGCTTTATGAGGAGGAAGGATTTTTTCCAGGTCCAATCCATGTGGACAGGCACTACCCTGTACAAGCGATTTTGACCTACTTTTTAGTTAAAGTGGTCAACTACCTCTGGTAAGCAGGATTTACTACAGCCTGTTGGGTGTACGTTTTTTCCTTGGTGAAGGAGCACAATTTTCATCACCTCAAGTTTTTGATTGTCAGCACTGAGTTGCCAGCACTGAGTATTGGAGTCACATGAAAACTTGATTTCTTTTTCAGCAGCAAATTTTGGACATTTTTTATGTTGAACTTTTGTCTATATAATATATTGTGACACTTATATACAATATTCAATATTGCATTTATATAAATTGAGGTATTGGTACATGTATAACTAATTCATCACTATTGTTTTTTAATTGCACCTATTAGCGCCCCCTAAATATTCTTTCTACACATCACTGGGAGTTATTCACTTCTCAGGGGAGCAGCTTCAGTTTTAGTTTTGAGGTCAATATATCTGACCTGGGTGATCCTACACTTATTATCTATTATATCATTTTGTCGCGGAGTCTACTTAAAAATTACACATGATCAGGGATGCATGCACTGTCCTGGCACCATTTGAGGAGGCTACGAGGATAGTGAGCAGTGATAGTGCATGCATCAGTGACACTGTCCCTCTTGTCCACCTGTTGGAGCACACGCTGCATGGAATAATGGACAGGGCACTTGAGGCAGAACAGAGGGAGGAAGAGGAAGACTTCCTTACCTCTCAAGGCCCCCTTTATCCAGACAGTGTTCCTGCTGGCCCGCCTATCACACAGGAAGAGGAGGAGGAGGAGGGTTTTGCCAGCATGGAGGTGGAGCCTAGCAATCAGCATCAGCAGCAGTCTTCAAGGGATCAATTACAGTCTCAAGAAACCCATGGACTTGTACGTGGCTGGGAGGAGGTGGCTGCGGATCATGTCGTCCTGAGTGACCTAGAATACCTAGGGGCAAGTTCAGACTTGGACACCTTTCCCACCGAAAATCCTCTGGCTTACTGGGTCTTGAGGATGGATCACTGGCCAGAGCTTGCACAGTATGCAATTGAGCTACTGGCCTGTCCTGCATCCAGCATTCCTTTGGAACGCACATTCAGTGCTGCTGGAGGCTTTGTAACCGATCAGAGGGTGCGTCTGTCCACCGAATTGGTCAATCGGCTGACCTTCATAAAAATGAATCAGTCTTGGATCACCAGCTACCAAGCACCTGATGCTGATGTAACCAAATATTTTTTTTTGAATGGGAGATCCCTTCAAGACTGCCTATGCTGATGCTGAGTGACTATACTGTTATGCTGAGTGACTATCCTCTTCCTCCTCAATGTTCATGCTGATAGCTTGTAAGAACATTTTTGGTCCTGGGCACAGCCACCAGTGGCAAAGGCCCAATTTTCAGCCCCTTTTTAACAGGGGCGTGTAATTACTATTTTTGATGCAATAATTTGCAGCAGGGCTCATTCCTGCGCTCAAACTAGAGTATCTGTGAGTGGTTGCAGTGTTGTGGCACCAGTGCCCAAGGCCAAATTTTTATGCCCCCGTTTAACAGGGGCGTGTAATTACAATTTTTGATGCAATAATATGCAGCAGGGCTCATTTATGCGCTCCAACTAGAAATTCTGTGAGGGGTTGCAGGTTTGTGGCACCAGCACCTGTGCCTAAGGCCCAATTTTTCTGCCCCTGTTTAACAGGGGCATGTAATTACAATTCTTGATCTAATATTTCACAGCAGGGCCCGTTCCTGCGCCCACCAAGAGTAACTGTGAGGCCTTACAGTGTTGTGGCAACACCAACACCTAAGGCCCAAATTTCTGCAGAGTATATACGGCAGGCCCCTACTTTCAAACATCCAACTTAAAAACAACTCCTACTTGCAAACGGAGGGAGACAACAGGAAGTGAGAGGAAATCTACCCCTAGGAAGGGAAATTCTCTCCTGTAAGAGTTAATATGGGAAAAACGTGTCTCCTCTCCACTTATGCTTTATCACCAATCCTTGTTTCACTAAAAACCCAACATTTTCAAAAACCAATTGTCATTTGGACATAAAGTGAGGTGAAATCTTCTGAAGAGGTGCACAGACAGCAAAACAAATGTTGCAGGGGTGATAACCTTTCCCTATGTTTTCCAAAAAGCTTAAAAATAGTTTTTTTGGCTGGAGCTACACTTTGTAATTTGGACCTGGTACATTTTTAAACAGATTCTACATAAGAACAAACCTACAGTCCCGGTCTTGTTTGCCCCACGCCTTTCCTTTTTTTAATTTGAGTATGGGGTTCCCCTTAATATCCATACAAGACCCAAATGGGCTGGGGGGGGGTACCCATGCCGATGTTCTCAATGATTTTCATCCATATTGCCGGGACCAGACATTACATTAAAGCCGCAAGCAGTTTTAAATGACTTTTTTCCTTTAGAAATGTCATTTTGTGCAGGGACAGTTCTAAACACGTGTGAAGGACTAGCATCAAGTGTAGAGCTTGAAGGACACCGCCACTCGCTGGTTCTTCTTTTTAAGGGCTTTGTTTGCCCATTTTTATTAAAAGAAGTCAAAACAAAATGAAAGGTTTCCCTCGCAGGGGTTTCAGTACTCCTTTTCAACAACAAAATGACATTCAGCCTCCTGGCTTATACATACAGCAGTGCTGCTTAGGCCTTCCACTTCAGGCTCTTGTCTGTCTCCTATAGACTATTCCATCTGCAACACCATCCATTTGGATAGCAGCCCCTTGCTGCTCTGACCCTCAGACCTGGGTCTCTGGCTTCCACTGTGCACACAAGCACTCCCTGACTTCTCCAGTGCACACTTGCACTCTATGGCTTCCCCAGTGCACACCTGCACTCGTCGGGAGGGTGGGGCCCAGAATGTTGGTCCTGATTCTACTATCAGGCCCACACACACCTGAACAATCAGTGTGCAGTTGAGTCTCAAAACCCGGATCCAGGACTGGGGATTTCATCCCACCCGGATCTCTAAGAAATCCCCAAGCTCCGGGTCCCAAAGTGGATTTTAGTAAATCATGAGGAAACTGAAAAGCCAGTTTCCTCCCAAACAAGCAAATACCCTGGAGCCCCTCAACCTGCCTGGTTGAGAATCCTGTATTCATACACTGGTGGGGTACCACACTACCACATACCCTCCCCCCTTGTTTCGACCCGGAGGGAGGAACACCAGCACCCATTATTATGGTTGGGACACCTCTGTGCTGGCTGTCAGCCACGTAGGCCCAACCTTTTTTCCGGGTGCGCTTCCAGGTATGTCCCACCCTGGATCTTAACAAGGTCCTATATTTCCCTATACTCAGCCTTCTCCCTCTTCTTTTGGGGTTCCATAAGCACTGCCTCTCCTGAAATTTTAACAGGGCACCCCTGGTCTTTCTACCAACCCTTCTGCCTCCACGCTTCAGGTTCCCAGGTTTCCCAATACCTTTGGACATCACACTGTCATGTACCTTTAACAAACTATTTGGTTCATCATTGACAGACATATTCAAACCAACATTACACCTCTCAACGTTGCACAGATCACCAATGCCTTTTTTTTCAGCATTTGCTAGGGCAGCGTCTGCAGAGGGCACACATAATGGAGGGCCGCCATTACCCACGGGAACCTCACAGGACGTCACCTCCCCTGGGTTCACGCACTCTGCAGGCAGCTGTCCTACCACTTGACCTGTTCTGATGCAATCTGTATTTTATCCACCTGAACAGACAAGCTCTTGTCTGATCCACATACCATTTTTACCGCACTTCTTATCCGTTTCCCTGTCTCGGGGGACCTTATTAGGTTTGTCACCTAAACCAAACATCGGACTGGGGACCCCAGTCTTTTTAACCACCTTCGGTTGAGCCCCGGTCAGGATTTCTGCTGCTTTCTGGTCCACACTTGGCCCTTCCATCTCATGTGATTCTTCCACTGGTACAGCATACACACCCTTCACCGACAACTGACCAGTACTACCTTGGACCATAGCAGCAGAAATGCCTTCCACCTGGCTGTTAGGTGGTGAAACCTCAGACACTTTTTTTTTCACCAAAGCCTCTCCCATATACCTCTTTCTGAGTGATAGAAAGCATCTCTGCTAGTGCTGCATCTATTCTGGGTCCTTCCTTCTCATGAGATTTAGCTGCCGAGACAGTATCTGCGCCCTCTACTGACCACTGCTCAGCTGCACCTTGGAGCACACCCGCAGAGATGTTTCCAGTCACTACACCAGCCGGAGAGACCTTTGATGACTCCAACAGTTCTGAGCGCCTTCCAGGCCACTCAGTAACTGGGAGCACCCTCTTAGAGAACCTCAGAACTATTTGCCACACTGTTAACAAGCTTCCCAGCACAGCCTGTACCACCTGGCTCCACCTATTGGTACCACGCAGCACCACCTGGTCCGACTGCGGTGGAGACACCCAAGTGTACAGTGAGGGCACTTTTACCAACTCCAGCATTTCTAATAAAGTTTTTGTCAACTCTATGCAACCAATGTCTAAATGCGTGACCTTTTTGGGAACCTTTCCCCTGTCCGAGACATGGAGGGGCTCATCCATTGCAGCTTGTGAGGTTGAGACATTTGAAGAGACCACCATCTCCTTGAAGGTACCCCTCATCCCAGCCTGTTGCTCCCCTGGAGCGCTGTCAGACACATGTCTCCTCTTCACCTCTAACGCTACACCAATGAGCCTCTGCGAGTCAACATTAGTCACATTGTCAACTTGACACTTGCCATTATTTAGTTGCTGGGCCGTGGACAACCCATCTGCCATGCCTGCGCCCAGAACCGTTCCTTTATACTGGAGGGCATCAGCCTTTGCAGGGGCTGGCGTGCCCTTGAGCACTGGCCATTCTGCGATCCCTCCACTGGGCACAGCAGGTGGTCTGTCCACAACTCTGTCACACATCATTGCTTCGTAATTCCTTGTCACTTGGCCTAGTGCCGCAACTGCTTCCTTACACCAATCATCCCAGTCTCCTGTGGTTCCATCACTGGTGCTCCACAGCACTGCATCACCTGCTCTAGGAGGCCCAACAGGAACCTGGGATTCACTAGCCAAAACACCACACTTGTCACTTCTATCTACCTCACATTGTGACAATATTTTTTTTTTCACATCACACTGGGAGATTGCATCCTCAACCAAGGCAAGGTGCAATACCTTATTTTGAACACCTTGCTTTGGTGGCGCTACAGACACATACAGCTCTTCACTTTCAGTTTTTGCAGGCTGATCTAACCCCTTGACAACTGGGTTACACTTAGTGAGTGTGTGTGGGCGCAGCCCCACAACCCTATGTAAGACAGTCTTCTCTTGTTTCACCAGAGTAGCACCACAGCAATCCTGGAAAACCTCTGGCTCCAACACATGGGGGCCCCATGAGAGTTCCATGGACAATCCTGCGCTTCTGGTTGTCATGGGAGATATCCTACTCCCATCATTGGTAGTAAACACATTTCCAACATTTTCAGACATGACACTAAAGGAAACACATTTTTCAATGTCATGATCACCAATACCATCACATTTGCCAACAGTAACACTTTTGTCAGCATAACCATCAGAATTTTCACTACGTGTAGACATAACTGCTACTTTTGTGGATTGTCTATTACCCACCAAAGCCTCTGAGTGACTCCTCACAGCGCCCTCCATTTTTAAAGGGGCACCCTTTCCTACATGGGCAGCTCCAAAGTTGACCTGGGAAACGCTCGGCTCCGTCACTGCGGGCTTCTTGGAAGTCTCCCTGGGCAACCCTGCAGTACTTGTCACTAGGGAACATGGCACAAGCACTGTTTTGGTCACCCCTAACTCTATTTTCCCAGCCACCTGCTGGACTATAGCAGGCACATGCAGAGTCCCCATGTCCTTTCCAGTCTTTAGCCCTGCGGCTAGTTGGGCTTTATTCTGTGCCTCCCCACTGCTCTGGGTAGCACACTGCCGCAAGTCTATGTCCATTGGCACTGCGGATCTCCTCACTGGATCTACTCCCACTTCACTGGGTTCAGTACCATAAACTGGAACAGTCTTACCATTTTCAGTGGCTGGCATCATAACCTTCACTTGAGTGCGCTGTCTCTCAGCTGTATCCATACCAGTTACTGTCTCTTTGGGGCCATATGGCGACACTGCAGCCTTTCCAGACTCTTCAGCGGTGTTCCAGAACCTTGGGCAAGTAAAGATCCCATGCCCCACTTGACCACATTCCAAGCACGGTACTGGACGACTTTTCCCCAGTGCGTTTCTTTCCTGATGATTCTTTCCAAGCATAACTTCCACTCTCGTTGCCATGGGAGATCGCAGTCTCCCAGCAGAGCTTTGCTGGCTCTCTCCAACATGCTGTATTGGCTCCTCCGGAAGCCACTTGTCACGACCCATGGGAGGCACACCCCTTGGTCCACAGACAGCCCGACTGGCCTCCTCTGTGTTTCTATGGGCAACCACTCTCTGTCCTGGCCTTTGATCAGCCTCTCTTCTGGTATATAACACAGGCTTCTCAGACCTTTGTTTTGCTAGGTAGCTTTGCACTGGAGCCAGGGACAAAAGGCACTTGGAGACTGCATGCCCCCACTCACTGCACCGCAAACAGCGCACTTGGTTCCATGTCTTGTCAGGGTTTCCCACCCTGCATCTGCTGGACCCTGTCTCAAGCTGTGTCACTTTCACACTTTTCGCAACAGCTGCTGGTTTAACTGCAGCAGCGTTGCCAGGGGCAACAACACCCCTCTCCCAGGCATGGACATTCGGCAGCTCTCTTTTTGTATGGAAGGTTGGCTTGCCTTCCACTTTAGCTTGGTCCAATCCTGCCAGGTGTCGCTTGCACCAGTCCACTGCAGATTCAAACGCTGGTGGACTCTCCACACTAGCCGTCATCTGTGCATTCATTGCACCAGGGTTGCTAGGGACAACAGCAGCCCTCTTTTCCCTTGGAAAACTCTGTTTAGGCATGTATGGGGTTCGATCAGGCGGTAACAACCCCTCCAGCCACAGAGCTCTATCCCCCATCTCAGCCATCCTTGCTTCTTTTAGGCGTTTTGATCGCCCCATCCTTGCAGTCTTGCACACAGCAACTTGTAACAGTTCTTGGCGGAGAAAAGGGGAAAAAAATAAAAAATCTGTTTGTTTCTCCTTTCACAGGCACACAACCTGCATGCAACAGTCCATCAAATAAACTTCTGCGCAATGCAGTTTGCCTGGCTGCCACACACAGCTAGCAGCAGTTCACTGCAGAGAAAAAGAAAATTGACTTTTTGTTCACAGGTACACCACCTGCAACAAATTGGAGCACTGTCTCTTCAAGGCTAGTTACCTTTCGCTTGCAGGGTCTCCTCACCTGCACACACACAGATTATGCAGTCTCATGCACCAAAAACACAGTTCATATAACAGATGAACTTACTTGATTGTAGGGATCTCAGATTGTGCCCGCATTCTCCACCACTTGTGAAGGACTAGCATCAAGTGTAGAGCTTGAAGGACACCGCCACTCGCTGGTTCTTCTTTTTAAGGGCTTTGTTTGCCCATTTTTATTAAAAGAAGTCAAAACAAAATGAAAGGTTTCCCTCGCAGGGGTTTCAGTACTCCTTTTCAACAACAAAATGACATTCAGCCTCCTGGCTTATACATACAGCAGTGCTGCTTAGGCCTTCCACTTCAGGCTCTTGTCTGTCTCCTATAGACTATTCCATCTGCAACACCATCCATTTGGATAGCAGCCCCTTGCTGCTCTGACCCTCAGACCTGGGTCTCTGGCTTCCACTGTGCACACAAGCACTCCCTGACTTCTCCAGTGCACACTTGCACTCTATGGCTTCCCCAGTGCACACCTGCACTCGTCGGGAGGGTGGGGCCCAGAATGTTGGTCCTGATTCTACTATCAGGCCCACACACACCTGAACAATCAGTGTGCAGTTGAGTCTCAAAACCCGGATCCAGGACTGGGGATTTCATCCCACCCGGATCTCTAAGAAATCCCCAAGCTCCGGGTCCCAAAGTGGATTTTAGTAAATCATGAGGAAACTGAAAAGCCAGTTTCCTCCCAAACAAGCAAATACCCTGGAGCCCCTCAACCTGCCTGGTTGAGAATCCTGTATTCATACACTGGTGGGGTACCACACTACCACACACGGGAAACACGTGCCACTTTACAGGCATACTTTAGACACCCCCCAGGTACGACATTTAAAGGAATATTTCACTCTTTTTGTTTTCACTTTAATCATCATTAAAATCACTGCTCCCGAAAAAAACGGCCGTTTTTAAAACTTTTTTTGCATTGATACATGTCCCCTGGGCCAGAACCCGGGTCCCCAAACCCTTTTTAGGACAATAACTTGCATATTACCCTTTGAAATTAGCACTTTTGTTTCCGAACGTTCGAGTCCCATAGACTTTAACAGGGTTCGATAGTTCGCGCAAACTTTCGGTCCGTTCGCAGGTCCTGGTGCAAACCGAAACCGGGGGGGGGGGGGGGGGGGGGGGGAGGTGTTCGGCTCATCCCTACTAGAGAATCAATTTGGCTGAAACTCAGGAGCCCTCTAGTGTTTTTTTTTCTATATTATTTTTATCAAGAATAATGTATGATGTTATATACAGTGCCTTGAAAAAGTATTCATACCCCTTGAAATTTTCAACATTTTGTCATGTCACAACCAAAAACGTAAATGTATTTTATTGGGATTTTATGTGATAGACCAACACAAAGTGGCACATAATTGTGAAGTGGAAGGAAAAAGATAAATGGGTTTAAATTGTTTTTACAAATAAATATGCAAAAGTGTGACATGCATTTGTTTTCAGTCAATACTTTGTAGAACCGCCTTTTGCTGCAATTACAGCTGCAATTCTTTTTGAGGATGTCTCTACCAGCTTTGCACATCTAGAGAGGGACATTTTTGCCCATTTTTCTTTGCAAAAAATAGCTCAAGCTCTGTCAGATTGGATGAAGAGTGTCTGTGAACAGCAATTTTCAAGTCTTGCCACAGATTCTCAATGGGATTTAGGTCTGGACTCTGACTGGGCCATTCTAACACATGAATTTGCTTTGATCTAAACCATTCCATTGTAGCTCTGGCTGTATGTTTAAGGTCGTTGTCCTGCTGGAAGCTGAACCTCCGCCCCAGTCTCAAGTCTTTTGCAGATTCTAACAGGTTTTCTTCTAAGATTGCCCTGTATTTGGTTCCATCCATCTTCCCATCAACTTTGACCAGCTTCCCTGTCCCTGCTAAAGAAAAGCATCCCCACCACATGATGCTGCCACCACCATGTTTCACGGTGGGGATGGTGTGTTAAGGGTGATGTGCAGTGTTAGTTTTCCGCCACACAGCATTTTGCTTTTAGGCCAAAAAGTTTAATTTTGGTCTCATCTGACCAGAGCACCTTCTTCCACATGTTTGCTGTGTCCCCCACATGGCTTCTCACAAACTGCAAACAGGACTTCTTATGTATTTCTTTCAACATTGGCTTTCTTCTTGCCACTCTTTCATAAAGGCCAGATTTGTGGAGAGCACGGCTCCTCCATAGTTACCATGGACCTCTTGGCTGCTTCTCTGATGACTGCTCTCCTTGCCCGGCCTGTCAGTTTAGGTAGACGGCCATGTCTTGGTAGGTTTGTAGTTGTGCCATACTCTTTCCATTTTCAGATGATGTATTGAACAGAGCTCCTTGAGATGTTCAAAGCTTGAGGTATTTTTTTTACAACCTAACTCTGCTTTAAACTTCTCCACAACTTTATCCAACTTTATCCCTGACCTGTCTGGTGTGTTCCTTGGCCTTCATGATGCTGTTTGTCTCGTAAGGTTCTCTAACAAACCTCTGAGGGCTTCACAGAACAGCTGTAATTATACAGAGATTAAAATTTCAAGGGATATGAATACTTTTTCAAGGCACTGTAAACATTCTCTACTAATAAGGTTCTTTTAGGGATACCTTTTGCTGTTATTACATGCTTCCTCATCGTTTCCTGTGGTCCACTGCTTGCTACTGTGTCTGGATATTGCTGGGGTGTCCGGGGACCTTCCTTCGTGGTCAGTCTTGGGGGTTTCTGGGGGCGTACATGAGTATGGGCAGACTTGGCACATCCTTTTTCTCCCCTCTTGCTATGGCACACACACAAAGTTTTGGTGATAATATGGATGATGATAATAATAAAAATTGTATTGTATGATCTTTAATCGACCTTTTTTTTGTGCAATATTTTAACAAAGTCTGTGGTTTTCTGATAGCAAATAATGATAAAACCACGAATGACAAGTAGAACTTTGTAACTGCCTGTGATGGATAATTTTGAAGTTTTGTATGACATTTGGAGTCCACCGCTGAACAAATGTATTGATATTCAAGTGTCCACTATCGTCAGCTTTAAAAGTTTGCATATAATATTTGTATTTCTTTTTTTTGTAATAAAAATCTTTTTTATTGTAATTACCTGTATGTGTTTAATGGCACCTTTAAAAGTCCCATTCAATTTTTTTCTGGTTTGTAACTTTTTGACAAAAAATGTGAATGTGGTGCCGTGGTCTAGCTTTACCTCATTCACACTTTGTTTAAATCAGCAGATGGAATAGTGTCCCATCATTGATGTCAGTGGGAGGAATAGTGCCCCATCATTGGTGTCAGTGGGAGGAATAATGCCCCATCATTGGTGTTATTGGGAGGAATAGTGCCCCATCATTAGCATCAATTGGAGGAAAGGTGCCCCATCATTGGTATCAATTGGAGGAATAGTGTCCTATCATTAACATCAATAGGAGGAATAGTGCCCCAACATTGGTATCAATGGAATGAATAGTGTCCCATCATTGGTATCAGTTGGGAGAAATAATGCACTATCATTGGTGTAAATGGGAGGAATAGTGCCCCATCATTGGTGTCAGTTGGGAGAAATAGTGCACTATCATTGGTTTCAATGGGAGGAATAGTGCCCCATCATTAGCATCAATAGAAGGAATAGTGCCCCATCATTAGCATCAATTGGAGGAATATTGCCCCAACATTGGTATCAATGGGAGGAATAGTGCCCCATCATTGGTATCAATGGGAGGAATAGTTCCCCGTTGTTGTCAGTGGGAGTAATAGTGCCCCATCATTGATATCAGTGGGAAGAATAGTACCTCATGACTGGTGTCAGTGGAAGGAATAGTGCTCCATCATTGGTATCGGTGGGAGGAATAGTTCCCCATTGTTGGTGTCAGTGGGAGTAATCTTGCCCCATCATTGATATCAGTGGGAAGAATAGTGCCCCATGACTGTTGTTAGTGGAATGAATAGTGTCCCATCTTTGGTATCAATGGGAGGAATAGTGCCCCATCATTGGTGTCAGTGGAAGGAATAGTGCCTCATAGTTGGTGTCAGTGGAAGGAATCAAACCCAAGGTATAATGCACCCTACCCCGTACACTCCCTCACTCCCATTTACTTCCCCATCCCTACTTGCAGGTCACCTCCCCATAATCACCATCCCATATACATACTAATAAACACTATAATCCCAAATTTTCACAAACCAAGGAGAAGAAAAAAAAAAAAAAAAAAAAAAACCATCAACCCCCAAAAACAAACCCCCCTCCCCAAGCTTTATACCAATGGCATCTGTACTCCCCCCATTCGCTGCCTTTGCAGTCTGAGGAGGATGGGTGCTGGTAAAAAATCTCAACTGTATGTTTTTTACCCCCCCCCAACAAGTCAAAACGAGCCCTTAATCAGTCTACCCTTTGACTAGAACCATGCATGCATTATACCAGTGTTCATCAACCCTGTCTTCAGGACCCACTAACAGGCCAAAATTTTATAATATAACTTGGGGAGATGCAGAGTAGAATACTGAAATCACTGAGCAGGAAATTATATCACCTGTGATGTATTTCAGTTATCTTGCAAACCTGGCCTGTTAGTGGGCCCTGAGAAAAGCCCGGAGCAGAAAAGAAAGAATGCCATAGGCGGAGGGCTGGCATGACTGAGTGAACAGGGTATGGAGATGTGAAGAGATTAATGATTGGCTTAAATTAAGTGTAAGGGGGAGGGGTTAAGGCTAGATAAAAAGGTAATCCCCGCCCCCTAAGTCAACACAGCGTGGGGGAAAGTTCAGATAGCAGCAGCATGTCAGTGGTGGAGAATCTTCTGGCCCAATTGTGGGCAGAGGCCGTGACACGAGGCGAGGATTGGCTCCAAGAGACCCTGGGGTCAGTGCTTTCGGGTCTGTCAGTGACTGCAGGTACCGCGGGTAGAGAGGCTGGGCGATCGGAGCTCGGCGGGGGGCCGCGCCGGGAGTTCCGGTGCGGCCGTTAGGCCCGCGCGGCGCATGGAGTCAGAGAGGGCAGGCTCCGCCCCCCGGGGGTTCTCGGCGGGATCGGAGCCTCAGCGTGGGTTTTTGGGGGCCGTGGTGACCGGGCCACCGACCTCCTCGGCCGGTCATCAGGGGCAGGGGCGGTCCGGTACAGGCATGGTGGAGCCTGGGAGAGAAGACGGCGGTGCTGCTGGCTCGCTCCAGCGTGGTCGCAAGTCGGCGGGGAAATCTGTGGGCGGGTCCGGTGCGCGGAGGACGGATCGATCGGGCGCCGGGCCCTCGGCTTACAGGGAGAGGTTGCCTGGTGAGATTTCTTCCGGTGGAGAGGAGCAGGCTGGTGTGCTGTTCGAAGGGGAGCTGTGCAGCTTGGAGGAGGATCGGAGACCCGGACGGTCGGTGGCTGCGGTGGAACCTGGTCGATCGGCTGGTGGGACTTCTTCCAGGCAGCCCGGTAAGTCGGCTTCCTTTACTCATTCCCGGGGTCATGCAGGGGGTAGTGGCCGGGGTGGTGGGCCTGCAGTTAGTGAGGGGTTGGTGGCTCTGGGACAGGACCCGGTGAGTGGGCAGGCTGGGGGGAGTATGGTCCCCACTGGAGGTGGCACACAGCAAGAGGGGTTGCAGGCATTAAGAATTTTGTCAGCCAGTTTGAAAACGGGACAGCGGGAATGTCAGCCCGGCCGTGGCTTGGGTCCCGCCGGCAGGAACGGCGGGGTCCTCCGCAGCGGTGGTGACACCGGCTCCTTCTGCTGCTACTAGTGCAGTGGGGGACAAGGCAGGGTCGGTTGGCGGGTCTCTGGGGGCCTCACAGGTGGGTGGTGCGGTGGAGCAGGCTGCTCGGCAGGACATCATTAGGTTGGCAGATGCCGCAAAATAAATACGAGTTGGACCTTTTCAGTGTGTGGAACTCTGGTTACTGGGAGCAAAGGGAGTCATTTCGGAGAAAGGATTTGACTCTGAGACATACACACAAAACCCGATAGTTTTGGCTTTCACCTCCAGTCTCTCTGGAGGACATGGACCGTGGTGTATCTAGGGTTGCCACCTGTACGGGAATGACCCGGACAGTCCGATTTTTGATTCTCTGCCCAGGTTTCTGTTCATCTGACACCCGGACACAACATCAGTCAGTCCCTGCCAATTTGTCAGATCTGTCCTCCTAGGATCGGAGCTTTTTCCCAGCTTGTCTCCCAGAGTGCAGTACTGTCATGGGCCAGAGGGGGGGGGCCGGAAGGTAGGCTGCACCTTCTCTGATCCTGGTGCCTGGATGCCGACACCCACGGGACGATCTGGCTGCAGAGAGGCAACGCTTGTAGTGTGGGGGGATGTGCTGGCCAGGAACTTCACTTTAGTACAGCAATGGTAAGGCATGTGCACTTGTGCAGGATGGTGAAGCTTTTAAGGGAGGGGGGAGAAGATTTATTGAAGGCAGTAGTGGGGATGTAAACATGGCTCAGAGCTGAGGAGAGGGGGATGGGGGGTCAGGTTCATGTGGATGAGAATGCAATGGAAAGGAGTAGTGGGAGAGAACTGATCCCTGCACTCTCTATACTGTACCCTGATGATTCCTGCACTCTATATACCGTACCCTGATGATCCCTGCACTCTATATACTGTACCCTGATGATTCCTGCACACTATATACTGTACCATGATGATCCCTGCACACTATATACTGTACCCTGATGATTCCTGCACTCTATATACCGTACCCTGATGATCCCTGCACTCTATATACTGTACACTGATGATCCCTGCACACTATATACTGTACACTGATGATCCCTGCACTCTATATACTGTACCCTGATGATTCCTGCACACTATATACTGTACCCTGATGATCCCTGCACTCTATATACTGTACACTGATGATCCCTGCACTCTATATACTGTACCCTGATGATTCCTGCACACTATATACTGTACACTGATGATCCCTGCACTCTATATACTGTACCCTGATGATCCCTGCACTCTATATACTGTACCCTGATGATTCCTGCACTCTATATACTGTACCCTGCACTCTATATACTGTACCCTGATGATCCCTGCACTCTATATACTGTACCCTGATGATTCCTGCACTCTATATACTGTACCCTATATACTGTACCCTGATGATTCCTGCACTCTATATACCGTACCCTGATGATCCCTGCACTCTATATACTGTACCCTGATGATTCCTGCACTCTATATACTGTACCCTATATACTGTACCCTGATGATTCCTGCACTCTATATACCGTACCCTGATGATTCCTGCACTCTATATACCGTACCCTGATGATTCCCGCACTCTATATACTGTACACTGATGATCCCTGCACACTATATACTGTACCCTGATGATTCCTGCACACTATATACTGTACACTGATGATCCCTGCACTCTATATACTGTACCCTGATGATCCCTGCACTCTATATACTGTACCCTGATGATTCCTGCACTCTATATACTGTACCCTGCACTCTATATACTGTACCCTGATGATCCCTGCACTCTATATACCGTACCCTGATGATCCCTGCACTCTATATACTGTACACTGATGATCCCTGCACACTATATACTGTACCCTGATGATCCCTGCACTCTATATACTGTACACTGATGATCCCTGCACACTATATACTGTACACTGATGATCCCTGCACACTATATACTGTACCCTGATGATCCCTGCACTCTATATACTGTACCCTGATGATTCCTGCACTCTATATACTGTACCCTGATGATCCCTGCACTCTATATACTGTACCCTGATGATTCCTGCACTCTATATACTGTACCCTGCACTCTATATACTGTACCCTGATGATTCCTGCACTCTATATACCGTACCCTGATGATTCCTGCACTCTATATACCGTACCCTGATGATTCCCGCACTCTATATACTGTACACTGATGATCCCTGCACACTATATACTGTACCCTGATGATTCCTGCACTCTATATACTGTACACTGATGATCCCTGCACTCTATATACTGTACACTGATGATTCCTGCACTCTATATACTGTACCCTGATGATCCCTGCACTCTATATACTGTACCCTGATGATTCCTGCACTCTATATACTGTACCCTGCACTCTATATACTGTACCCTGATGATTCCTGCACTCTATATACTGTACCCTGATGATTCCTGCACTCTATATACTGTACCCTGATGATCCCTGCACTCTATATACCGTACCCTGATGATCCCTGCACTCTATATACCGTACCCTGATGATCCCTGCACTCTATATACCGTACCCTGATGATCCCTGCACTCTATATACTGTACCCTGATGATCCCTGCACTCTATATACTGTACCCTGATGATCCCTGCACTCTATATACTGTACCCTGATGATCCCTGCACTCTATATACTGTACCCTGATGATCCCTGCACTCTATATACCGTACCCTGATGATTCCTGCACTCTATATACCGTACCCTGATGATTCCTGCACTCTATATACCGTACCCTGATGATCCCTGCACTCTATATACCGTACCCTGATGATCCCTGCACTCTATATACCGTACCCTGATGATCCCTGCACTCTATATACCGTACCCTGATGATCCCTGCACTCTATATACTGTACCCTGATGATCCCTGCACTCTATATACTGTACCCTGATGATCCCTGCACTCTATATACTGTACCCTGATGATCCCTGCACTCTATATACCGTACCCTGATGATTCCTGCACTCTATATACCGTACCCTGATGATTCCCGCACTCTATATACCGTACCCTGATGATTCCCGCACTCTATATACTGTACCCTGATGATCCCTGCACTCTATATACCGTACCCTGATGATCCCTGCACTCTATATACCGTACCCTGATGATCCCTGCACTCTATATACCGTACCCTGATGATCCCTGCACTCTATATACCGTACCCTGATGATCCCTGCACTCTATATACCGTACCCTGATGATCCCTGCACTCTATATACTGTACCCTGATGATCCCTGCACTCTGTATGTAACGCACTCCTGAACCCTGCACTCGTTTTGTAGCACACTCATGACCTCTGAACACTTTAAGACCCTCCCACCGCACTTTAGCCAAACACGCTATTTAATGTGGAATGTTTGGGAAGAAGAGGGGCGGGGGTGCGTGCTTGAGCTCCTGCACATATTCTGTGAGAAAAAAAGCCCTGCCTGGGATGCAGCCAGCCAGTTCAGGAACTCAGCAGGGGTATCGTAGAACCCAGTGATGATTCCTGTCGCGCCTGCCTGTGTTGTGTGCTCTCTGCCCTCTCCCCTGTGGCACCCGCCCTCCTCCTCTGCCAGTGTCATTAGTACAGTGACAGTATTATCACTGTATTAGTGTCAATAGTGATGTCAGTGTCAGTGTACCTCCCACGAGGGTCTGTTAGCACCAGATTGGCCGCCACTATCACAATCACCGCTAAGGTGTTCGGGTTTGGCTTGAAGAAAAGGTGGCAATCCTAGGTGTATCGCATTCCTCCCCCCAGTACTAAACCCCCCTAGACAAGACCAACAAGCCGAGAATGAGAAGGGGTGAGAGGGGTGAGGTCGCTACACAATATTTTGGAGACTTGATAAAATGTTTAGTGGGGCTTAACTCGTTTTGTGTTAATGAAGCACATTTGTTTTTTGTTTTTTAAAGGCCTTTGCATCAAACCAAACAAGGGAAAGGGGATTTGGTTTCAAAAGAGTGACAGTTGGGTGCTTTGCTCCATAGAGACCCCATGGCATTTACTGTGAAAACATGTATTTTATTCCAATATTGGCTTAAACTGCAACTCTCAAAATCAGTATTGCAAAGCTATGGGTGCACATTAGCAAGGACACATTCGTGCGTTAAGGAATAGGTGAAAGGTGGGGCTGGATTATTAGGGTTAGTCTAGAATCCAGGTCTTGTATGATAAGGCTTGAGATGTGTATAAGGAGGATAGGCTGCTAACAAAAAACGTGTGTGCTGATGATGCTAGTAGGAACCTTGGATGGGGATATGAACGTAAAAAGGCTTGGAGCCTTAGAATTATCAGTCAATGGACAAGCGCGATACCAATGTATTTTTTATGCAGTTTAGGGGTTAGAACAGTGGCGGTGCGTCCATAGAGGGCACCAGAGCGCCGCCCCCTCTCGCTCCTGCACCGCCACTGAAAAACAATACATAGGTTCATGCATTGCATGAACCTATGTATTGTCGCTGCTGCCGCGCCGCCCACTATTCAGATGACCGGCCCCCAGACCAGCGGCTCTGATAGGCTTTCCGATTACAGCCTGAGGGCTCTAATCGGCTTCCGAATAGCTAATTAAGAGGCGCACGGGGGGTGCGTTCCTTTGTTTGGACTGACACGTATCTCAGCCAATTAGGTTCACCGGATCTGATTACTGGTAACCTAATTGGCTGAAGCGACATCGAGGGCGGGAGAAGACACAAGGGAGCGTGGAGGAGGACGGCGCTGACCCGAGGAAGGTAAGTGCGGGCTGGGGGGAAACTGGCTGCATTTGGGGACAAACTGGCTGCATTGGGGGACAAACTGCCTGCATTGGGGGACAAACTGCCTGCATTTGGGGACAAACTGGGACAAACTGCCTGCATTTGGGGACAAACTGCCTGCATTTGGGGACAAACTGCCTGCATTTGGGGACAAACTGCCTGCATTTGGGAGTTTAATGGGCACAGTGGCGGCAATTGATGTTTTTTTTTATTTTTCAGTTTGTTTGCGCCCCCCCAAAAATGTTGAGCACCAGCCGCCACTGGGTTAGAACATGCTCTTCATCAGGGCTCAAAGGTATGAAGGATTGCTTGGGAAGTGGCCAAGCAGATGAAAGCAATATGTACAGAAAGCTGCCTTACATGTTGGTCCATTTTTTAAGCAGGCGCACAAGCTCCAGGTATGTTTCTATAAGACCAGGTAAATAATTGTAACTTAAAAAAAAGTGAGTCTAATGCCCTGTACACACGATCGGATTTTCCGATGGGATAAAATCCGATGGAATTTTCCGTCGGAATTCCGTTCAAGCTGTCTTCCATCAGTCTTGCCTACACACTGTCAGTCCAAATTCCGACTGTCCAAAACGCGGTGATGTACAACACTACGACGAGCCAAGAAAAAGGAAGTTCAATGCTTCCGAGCATGCGTCGACTTGAGTCTGAGCATGCGTGGGTTTTTTCTCCATCAGAGTTCCACACAGATGATAGGAATTTCCTATCGTTTTTTTTTTTTTGCCATCAGGAAAAAATAAAACATGTTCTTTCTAAACACCGACGAAAAAAAATCTGATTCGGCCCACACTCGATCGGAATTTCTGATGAAAAAAGTCCATCTGACTTTTTTCATCAGAAAATCCGATCGTGTGTACAAGGCATTAGGCTTAAGGGTAAAGCAGACATAAGGATAGGGGGGCATGATGCCATTGGCCATTATGACTACTAGAAAATAGATTTTTATTTCTGTTTTGAATGGTATTTCTGAATGTATTGTATCAGGAAACTACAGTATGTGTGAAGAGAGTTTTCCTCGAAGTGGGAATAAGTCATTTGCTTTCCTCTTCACAGTCTGTTTCCCCTGGGAGTATCTTCTCCAAGGATTCCATTAGCATTCATACAAAGCAGTAAACATAGCAAGCATATAAAAGCAGAGATCGAGTACAGCTCTTAATTTCATCTCCTGAGATCCTGGCATTTAAGGTATGGTACTCATGGCAATTGTACAGTGTGTTATCCTGCCTGATTCCAGCCAAGGTAGGAACTTAACTAACCTATAATAGGCAGAGGAAGGTTAGGTTGGGTAGTTTTCACATAGGCAACCTAGACACAGCCAGGTTTTATTTCATTAATTTATATAGTCCATGAAAACCTTCATATTGGTACCTGCCCCTGGCCAAGTTTATACTCCAATTTAAAAGAAACCTTAGAGTAGGGTGACCAGACATCCCCGGTTTCTGGGGACAGTCCCCGGATTGAGGACACTGTCCCCGGACCAAGTCTGTCCCCGGTTTTGTCCCCGGATTGGATTTGAACAGGGGCTGGGGCAATTTCAAAGACAGTCAGTGCAGAATAAAAAAAAAAAAAAAATTCAGAATTACACACCCTGGCTCCACCGCTCCTACTAGCTTGGGGGTGTATTTTTTTCCATTATCTGTGCCCCTTTCTGATGATCATGTGCTGGTCGGAGCGGAGGGAATATTTCTTCAGTTTCAGGTGCCCATTCAGCTCCGCTCACATGTTCTTATGCCTTGGCTCAAGTCCTGGCCAGCCGCCTGCCTGCTCATCTCCTTGCTTTCCCTGGCGGAGTGATCTTCCTCCACCCCCACCCAGTAGTAGCCGGGGCCCGGAGAGTAATTCCGCGTACACACGATTATTATTCACAGCGGTTAAAAAACCGCCGTGAATAATGACATTAAAAAACGAGGGAACGGCCTGTTCCCCACACACGGTCGTTTTTCACGCCATTTTTTCTCTTGTCGAGAAAAACGACCGTCTGTGGGCTCCGCGGTAGTGTTTCCCTATGGGAAAACTGCCGCGGAAAAAATGTCGGAAAAAACGACGAGAAAAATTAGAACATGTTCTAATTTTTCTCGTCGTTTTTAATGCCGTTTTTCTCGTCGAGAAAAACGACAAAATGCCCACAGACGATCGTTTTTCTCGTCAAATGGAAAAAATGTAGTTTTTCTCGACGAGAAAAACGGTCGTGTGTACACGGCATTAGACTTGAAAAGCTGTGAGGCGGGCGGCGGCGATGGGCAGAGAGTCGCTGATTGCCGCCATTATTAGTAAAAAAAAAAAATATGTCCCCGGATTTAATTTAAAAAATCTGGTCACCTTACCTTAGAGAGAGCAGTCATTGCTGAACTACTTTTGAAAAATGCTAGCTGTTTGACCCAGAAGTTGTATATAGATCTGGAGCTCTGCTTATGCTGGCTATGTATTTGTTCCAGATCAGTATGATGGCCAGGCAAGGAGATCAGTTCAACCTGCCCAAAAATTGTATGTAAAGGCAAAGCTTTTATTTCTTAGCTTTGGGTGGATTGGGAAAGGGGTGGACTCTCTGTCAAGTTTCTATTGCTTGTTTGGAGAGGAAAGAGTCTCACATGGTTTTAAAAATGAAGATTTTAGCAGTGGCGGCTGTTTTTTTTTCTTTGGAGGGGGTGGCAAACAACACCCCCCCCCCCCCCCCCCCCCGGGCTGCCGGTGGAGTGGCACTAGCACAACACTTCATCAGGGCTATAAAAGATAACACAAAGAATAGATTAGGTATACTTGCCTGGTTGGTCGGTTTTTTAAAGAAGAATGCCAGGTATGAATATTCTTTACGAAGTTACAGTATATTGGTCCAGTGTGGACCAATATAACTATGCAGATACCATACCTGGCCAATGCCTTTGAAAGTTGTAAATCACTGAAGTAGACACTGCTTAGGGTTGCCACCTCATCCCTTTAAAACCGAACACATATTAATTACACAGATTCTGTGGCTGATTAAGGTGGTAATGAAACTCACTTGGTGCCTCATCTGCATTAAATTAGCCCCAGAAACTGTGTAATTCATGAGTGTTCGGGTTTAAAGGGATGAGGTGGCAACCCTAAAGCCCTGTACACAGAATCGGATATCCTATAGATTCTAATCCGATGGTTTTGTCCATCGGAAAACCGATGAAGCTGACTTCCATCAGTCTTGCCTACACACCATCAGTCAAAAAACCGACCGCACCAAACACTGTGACGTAAAACACTCCGATGAGCCGGGAAAAATTAAGTTTGATGCTTCTGAGCATGCGTCGACTTGATTCTGAGCATGCGTGGGGGATTTTTATCCGATGGAGTTCCCTACAGACGATCGGAATTTGCTATTGTTTTTTTTTTCCATCGGAAAAATTTAAAACATGTTCTATTTTTTAAAACCGATGGAAAAAAGACCGATGGGTCCCATACACGATCGGTTTGTCCGATGAAAAAAGTCCATCGGACTGTTCATCGGTAAAACCGATCGTGTGTACAGGGCTTTACACTGCTTCTACAGTGATCCGGGTCCCATGCTGAACAGCTGACTTGCTGCATTGTAAACACAGAAGGCCAGCCACTCGGCTCACGAGCCATTCAGAGAATGCCTTGTATTTTCTGCATGGATGCAAATCATTCTCTTACTGGAAGAGATGGGGAGCATGGCATCACTACCCAACTCTCTACTTCCTTTCCATAGGAGCCTACTTGATGTGTTAATGAGTGGGGAAGTCGCTAACAGAACATTTCCCAGCACACTTACCAGCTAGCGTATGAAAACCAAATTGACCCTGCTTAACAATTCATGGAAAAGCCAAAGGGTTTGGTTGCACACATTTGCAAATATATGTGAAAGCCGCAGTGCCTATGCCAATGCTCCTCGGTATACTGCGGTCCTAACTAAAAAGTTTTGAAAGTCTCCAATTTGGAACACATATAGCAGTAGATAAATTAAGGGCAGGTCTGCTTGGAGGGAGCCCACTCTTCTTTAAAGGCACAGGGACACATTGGACACCCAACAAGAGCACAATGGCAGCTAAAGGCATCCAATGTGGGGAGGGATGAGTGGGGAAGGGCACCTTACTGCAAGACAGGAAGGGGAAATATCTCTGAAACAGGAAATAATACTAAACAAACACATTTTTAGTAGAAGGGAAAACTGAGCCACCGTTGGTCTTCTAAATTTGGCCTTCATGGAGATAATCCCCAAATTTCCAATTCAAATAACGGTAGACACCAAGAAAGGAAATGAGTGAAGATCTTCACAATATAGACAAAGGCAACTGCAAAAAAAAAAAAACTGACAGATGTTGTAACCCTCCTCCACTCTTTAAAAAAATAAAACAAAAACCTTGTTGCTGAGGTTAATTCACATATAGTAATGGTATTTGCATGTAGGCGACCTCTGACCCCTAACACTCCAGCTAAATTATTGTAGAATGTGAGCTCAAATCTTTACAGGAAAGGCTTCACCCAGGTATAGTGTGATATTGGGGTGTTTTAGCTCAAGTGGATAGATGCATTTTTATGCAGTGAGTCCATATCAGACAGGCATTCTAGTTAAGGGCCTGGTAGCCCACGTTTATTTAAACAGAAAAAACAAAAGCAAAATGTCCATTCAGGATTCCCACACAGGGGTTTAACTTCATTTAGCAGTCCAAAAATAAGAAAAACATACCAAGCCACCTGGCTCTCTTGTTAGCAGTTCCTCTGCTTGCTTTAGGTACTGATACCTTAAACCACCAGATCTTCCAGTCTCACAGTCTTGGATACACAGCTTTGGGCTTCATAAACACACACAGCTTGAAGTCCCTTAATGCACGCAGCTTCTGGCTCCTTGGACGCACACAGCTTTAACGCCCTTCAACGCACACAGCGTTTATCCTCACACAGAGACACTCACTAGCAGCCACTGCAGTTAGCAAGCTGCTCACCATCCTTCACTCTCACCAGCCCCTCATTATATTGGTTGTGTGCACCTGAGCACACACCATGCTGGCTGTCCACAAGACCCGGACACAGGGTTGGAGATCCCATCCCACCCAAGACTCTGAAGGATCTCCAAGCCATAGAGCCCCATGTAGAAATAGCAAGATCCAAGAAAACTGCCAGCACAGTTTTCTCAGTTTTTAAATCTACGCTCTGTAGCTCTGCACTCAGGCGATATGCAGCCTCTGTGTCCACTTTAACCCCATTTTCATTGGGACAGAGCCTCGCTCTGCCACATACCCCCCTCCCTTGGTTTGATCCGGAGGGAGAAACACCTGCACCCACCATAGTAGTTGGGACACCTCTGTGCTGGCCATCAGCCACGTAGGCCCAACCCTTTTTCCGGGTGTGCTTCCAGGTACGTCCCAGCTTGGATCTTAACAGGGTCCTATAATTCCGTATATTCTGCCTTCCCTCTCTTCTCTTGGGGTCCATGAGCATACTCTTCTTCGCTTGGGGGAACTCTGCCTACCTTTCACCTTACGGAAGTAAGTTTTATCTTTCACCACAGGTCTTTCAGGTTCAAAAACCTCTGTCTTGTTACCCAGGGCAACCACATTACTTTTAACAGCGCCAATCACTAAATCATATATTTTAATGTCACACTTTCCAACGCAATTAGTGCTGTTCATCTCAGTGCTTGTTAGTACCAGACCTGAGGAGGGACCACACATAGGCGAGGGACTACATCCCACAGGACTAAAGCCAAGTTCCACCTCACCTGTTGTCCAACACTCCATGGGTAACTGATCTAACAAATGACACTGATCTAGGCACAAACTACTTCTTCTTCTTTCTGCTGTACACATTACATTGTTGCAGCAACCAACATTAGCACTTTTTCTCACAGTATCTCCGGGTACTTTAAGTTGTACCTCTTTCTGAGTGATAGAAAGCATCTCTGCTAGTGCCGTGTATATTCTGGGCCCTTCCTTCTCATGAGATTTAGCTGCTGAGACAGTATCTGCACCCTCTACTGACCACTGCTCAGCTGCACCTTGGACCACACCAGCAGAGATGTTTCCAGTCACTACACCAGCCGGAGAGACCTTTGATGTCTCCAACAGTTCTGAGCGCCTTCCAGGCCACTCAGTAACTGGGAGCACCCTCTTAGAGAACCTCAGGACTATTTGCCACACTGTTAACAAGCTTCCCAGCACAGCCTGTACTACCTGGCTCCACCTATTGGTACCACGCAGCACCACCTGGTCCGACTGCGGTGGAGACACCCAAGTGTACAGTGAGGGCACTTTTACCAACTCCAGCATTTCTAATAAAGTTTTTGTCAACTCTATGCAATCGATGTCTAAATCCGTGACCTTTTTGGGAACCTTTCCCCTGTCCGAGACATGGAGGGGCTCATCCATTGCAGCTTGTGAGGTTGAGACATTTGAGGAGACCTCCATCTCCTTGGAGGTACCCCCCATCACAGCCTGTTCCTCCCCTGGAGCACTGTCAGACACATGTCTCCTCTTCACCTCTAATGATACACCAATGAGCCTCTGCGAGTCATCATTAGTTACATTGTCACCTTGACACTTGCCATTACTTAGTTGCTGGGCCGTGGACAACCCATCTGCCATGCCTGCGCCCAGACCCGTTCCATCAGACAGGAGGGCATCAGCCTTTGCAGGGGCTGGCGTGCCCTTGAGCACTGGCCATTCTGCGATCCCTCCATTGGGCATAGCAGGTGTTCTGTCCACAACTTTGTTACACATCATTGCTTCGTAATTCCTTGTCACTTGGCCTAGTGCCGCAACTGGAACCTGGGATTCACTAGCCAAAACAACACACTTGTCACTTCTATCTACCTTACATTGTGACAATATTTTTTTTCTCACATCACACTGGGAGATTGCATCCTCAATCAAGGCAAGGTGCAATACATTATTTTGACCACCTTGCTCTGGTGGCGCTACAGACACATACAGCTCTGCACTTTCAGCTTTTGCAGGCTGAATTAACCCCTTGACAACTGGGTTACACTTAGGGTTGTGCGCTGCGCCCACACACACTCACTATGTGACACAGTCTTCCCTTGTTTCACCAGAGTAGCACCACAGCAATCCTGGAAAACCTCTGGCTCCAACACATGGAGGCCCCATGAGACTTCCATGGACAATCCTGTGCTTCTGGTTGTCATGGGAGATATCCTACTCCCATCATTGGTAGTAAACACATTTGCAACATTTTCAGACATAACATTAAAGGAAAAACATTTTTCAATGTCATTTTCACCAATACCATCACATTTGCCAACAGTAACACCTTTGTCAGCATAACCATCAGAATTTTCACTACGTGTAGACATAACTGCTACTTTTGTGGATTGTCTATTACCCACCACAGCCTGTGAGCCTCTCCTCACAGCGCCCTCCATCTTTAAAGGGGCACCCTTTCCTACATGGGCAGCTCCAAAGCTGACCTGGGAAATGCTCGGCTTTGTCACTGCGGGCTTCTTGGAAGTTTCCCTGGGCAACCCTGCAGTACCTGTCACTAGGGAACATGGCACAAGCACTGTTTTGGTCACCCCTAACTCTATTTTCCCAGCCATCTGCTGGACCATAGCAGACACATGCAGAGTCCCCATGTCCTTTCCAGTCTTTAGCCCTGCGGCTAGTTGGGCTTGACGCTGTGCCTCCCCACTGCTCTGGGTAGCACACTGCCGCAAGTCTATGTCCATTGGCACTGCGGATCTCCCCACTGGACATACTCCCACTTCACTGGGTTCAGTACCATAAACTGAAACAGTCTTACCATTTTCAGTGGCTGGCATCATAGCCTTCACTTGAGTGCGCTGTCTCTCAGCTGCATCCATACCAGCTACTGTCTCTTTGGGGCCATATAGCGACACTGCAGCCTTTCCAGACTCTTCAGCGGTGTTCCAGAACCTTGGGCAAGTAAAGATCCCATGCCCCACTTGACCACATTCCAAGCACGGTACTGGACGCTGAAATTTTATTTCTTGGCATCTCCTCAATGCCTGGTTTTCTGTTGCCATGGGATACCACTCTTGAGGACTCCACTGGTCATGACCATCAGCAGACAGACTCCTTGGATCCCCGACATCCCTGCTGGCCTGGACGTTGCTTCCATGGACGACCATTCTACTCTTTTCCACACGCTGTTGTCCACCTGGCTTCCTGTTGCCAGGGACAACCTCTTTCACTTCCCTTTTAACTGGGGGTGACATGAGTAATTTACCCCAGATCGCAGAGATTTCACACTCAGTCAAATTCTCTGGTTTGGCTGGGGCATGTAGTGAAATACCCTCTAGCCACAGTAGCCTTTCTCTTGCTTCAGCAAGGATCGCCTCCTTTTTCTGTTTTGCCTGCCCCATCCTTGCGGTGTTGCACACAGCAACCGGTAACACAGTTCACAGCAGAGAGGGAAGAAAATGTGATTCTCCTTTTACAGGTACACAACCCGCATGCAACACAGTCCATCAAATTTCTGTGCAATGCAGTTTGCCTGGCTGCCACACACAGCTAGCAGCAGTTCATCGCAGAGAAAAAAAAATTGACTTTTCGTTCACAGGTACACCACCTGCAACACACAATGCCTTTCGCCTGGCTGCACTTCCACACACAGCCAACAGTTCCTGACCTGAACTCACTGTGGAGCAAGGACCCAGATTCCACCGTCTTGTGCCCGCTGAATCCACCACTGTGATATTGGGGTGTTTTAGCTCAAGTGGATAGATGCATTTTTATGCAGTGAGACCATATCAGACAGGCATTCTAGTTAAGGGCCTGGTAGCCCACGTTTATTTAAACAGAAAAACAAAAGCAAAATGTCCATTCAGGATTCCCACACAGGGGTTTAACTTCATTTAGCAGTCCAAAAATAAGAAAAACATACCAAGCCACCTGGCTCTCTTGTTAGCAGTTCCTCTGCTTGCTTTAGGTACTGAAACCTTTAAAGTTTAAACCACTAGATCTTCCAGTCTCACAGTCTTGGATGCACACAGCTTTGGGCTTCATAAACGCACACAGCTTGAAGTCCCTTAATGCACACAGCTTCTGGCTCCTTGGACCCACACAGCTTTAACGCCCTTCAAACGCACACAGCGTTTATCCTCACACAGACACTTACTAGCAGCCACTGCAGTTAGCAAGCTGCTCACTCTCCACCATCCTCCACTCTCTGCTCTCACTAGCCCCTCATTATATTGGTTGTGTGCACCTGAGAACACACCATGCTGGCTGTCCACAAGACCCAGACACAGGGTTGGAGATCCCATCCCACCCAAGACTCTGAAGGATCTCCAAGCCATAGAGCCCCATGCAGAAATAGCAAGATCCAAGAAAACTGCCAGCACAGTTTTCTCAGTTTTTAAATCTACGCTCTGTAGCTCTGCACTCAGCCGATATGCAGACTCTGTGTCCACTTTAACCCTTTTTTCATTGGGACAGAGCCTCGCTCTGCCACATTAGGTATAGATAAATCTAAAAAAACAAAAGCATTATCTTCAATAATAATAATAATAATAATTACTCTTCAATACAGTTCTTACAGAAATAGAAAATACACCAGCCAGCCATTAGTGGCACATTGGTGGTGGAAGCCACCTGAACTGCTGATCAAATAGCAGAGAGTAGTCATTGAAACTAATGGGAAGTTTTACACCAGCCTTTCTCAACCTTTTCAAGACAAAGGAACCCTTTAAATAACCACTCGATCTCAGGGAACCCCCACTACAAATTACTATATATGCAACTTATGATACATTAGTGTTATGGTCTGTGGGAAGAATGTTCCTTACACTTGTAGTCATTGGGAAGATTTCTCTTCTTAACCACATCAATACTGGGCACTTTAGCCCCCTTCCTTCCCAGACCAATTTTCAGCTTTCAGCGCTCTCGCATTTTCAATGACAATTGCGCGGTCATGCTACACTGTACCCAAATGAAATTTTTATCATTTTGTTCACACAAATAGAGCTTTCTATTGGTGGTATTTATTCGCGACTATGTTTTGTTTTTTTTTGCGATATATGCAAAAAAAGAGCTGAAATTTGGGAAAAAATATATATTTTCGTCTTTCTATTTTTTTAAAAATCCAATAAAATCGAATTTTGTTATAAATTTAAGCCAAAATGTATTCTACTACATGTTTTTGGTAAAAAAAATTCTGTTAAGTGTATAATAATTGGTTCATGTGATCATGGACATATGTACGCAAATGATCATGTACAGATGTGCGCAGGTGATCACGGACATATGTGTGCAAATGATCATTGGGACATATGATTTTACTGTCACATATGTGGGGGACAGGTGTTTTTACTATGTGGGGACATGTGTGTGTGTGTGGGGACATGTATTTTGGGGACATGTATTTTGGGGACATGTTTGTGGTTTACACTATGTTGGGACACTAGGCTGGTGATCAGTGAGTAAAAAGCTGAAAAAAACAGCCCATACTCACTGATCACCAGCCAGGCTGCAGCGATCCGCTCTCCTCTCCTCACCGACGACTTCTGTGTGAGGAGAGCTGATTGCCTAGCAACCGGCTCTCTGTTTACATCACATGACGGCTGTGATTGGACACGGCCGTCATGTGACCAGGAGGGCCAATCACAGAGCCCTCCTGCCGAATCGAGATGCGCTGTGTCCGGGTGACACGCATGCATCGGGATCGCGCCGCTGCGTGGGAACGCGCACGATCCCCCCCCTTCTGAGGGAGGTTCCTGAACCGTATATATACAGTGGCCGGGTGGGAAGTAGTTAAGGATAGCTAAAAAGATTAATGTCTGTCAGTAGAAACCTATCCGAGAGCAGAAATTTGTCATTGCTAAAGGAACCCCTAGCAATCTGTGATAAAACCCTAGGGTTCCATAGATCCCAGATTAAGGAACCCTGTACACTCTAATGCCCTGTACACACGACCGGTTTTCCCGTCGGATAAAAAACCTAAGGGTTTTCCTGACAGAATTCCTCTCAAGCCTGCCTTGCATACACACGCTCAGACAAAAGTCCAGTGAACTTTTGACTGCCAAGAACGCGGTGACGTAAAAGACTACGACGAGCCGACAAAATGAAGTTCTATGCTTCCGAGCATGCGTCAAATTGTTTCCGAGCATGTGCAATTTTTTTCCCCTCGGAAAAGCATACAGACGAACGGTTTTCCCGCTGGGATTTTTTCCTGACGGGAAAAAAGAGATCCTGCTCTCTTTTTTTTTTTCAGGCAGTTTTCCTGGCGGAAAATGTGATGGAGCATACACATGGCCGGGATTCCCGGCCAAAAGCTTTCCAGTCAGAAAAACCGGTCGTGTGTACGAGGCATGAGGCCTGTGCATCACATAGTAACTGGATTTGGGACTTGTACTGTACTATCATACATGAACCTTCAGCTGAAATAACAATGGACAGTGAAGTGTTAGTGCAGAAATATCAAGTCTAAAGCTCCCAAAGTCTTCTGTATGTGCAGGCTTTCCTCTCCTCACCCCTGCCCATCTCTAGCACCTGTTTGGGATTCATAGAAGCAGAGTTTGTGATATGCTTTCCATATACAGTACCTGTTTGCCAGCATGTGATAAACTCTGACTCTCCATAGTGCAAGTGCAAGCTAGGGGAAGGTGACACAGGGAACCAAGGCAGCCATCCAAAATTTTGGGTCCCTTTACACAGCTTTAGGCATGAGCACCCCCAGGCCTGACCACCAAAATTCCTGAGGGCCTGCCAACTGGCCATCCCACTAAACCCGTCCGTTGGCCATCCCATTGAGTCCTTTATTGCACCCACTTTTATTTCGACACTCTTAAAACCTAAAATATCCTCCATCCCATGTCCCCCTCCTCCAGTCCCATCTACTCCACCTCCAGTCCCATCTCCTCCAATTCCATCTCTTCCATCCCACGTCCTCCTCTTCCTCCAGTCCCATCTCCTCCATCCCATGTCCTCCTTCTCCATCCCATATCCTCCTCCTCCAGTCAACTTGCCCCCATCCCTCTTCTAATCTCATCTCCCCCATCCCACATCATCCTCTTCCTCCATCCAATGTCCTCTTCCTCCTCCAGTCCCATATTTTCCATCCCATGTCCTCCTCCAGTCCCATCTACTCTATCCCATGTCCTCCTCTTCCAGTCTCATCTCCCCCATCCCATATCCTCCTCAATCCCATGTCCTCTTCCTCCTCCAGTCCCATCTCCTTCCGTCCCATGTCCTCCTCCTCCTCCATCCCATGTTCTTCTCCTCCTCCAGTCCCATCTCCCCCATCCCATGTCCTCCTCTTCTAGTCTCATCTCCCCCATCCCCCATGTCCTCCTCCTCCAGTCAACTTGCCCCTATCCCTCTTCTAATCTCATCTCCCCCATCCCACATCATCCTCTTCCTCCATCCAATGTCCTCTTCCTCCTCCAGTCCCATATTTTCCATCCCATGTCCTCCTCCACCTCCAGTCCCATCTACTCTATCCCATGTCCTCCTCTTCCAGTCTCATCTCCCCCATCCCATATCCTCCTCCATCCCATGTCCTCTTTCTCTTCCAGTCCCATCTCCTCCATCCCATGTCCTCCTCCTCCGCAAATCCCTATCTCCTCCATCCCATGTCCTTCTTTTCCTCCAGTCCCATCTGCCCCATCCCATGTCCTCCTCTTCCAGTCTCATCTCCCATGTTCTCCTCCTTCTCCATCAAATGTCCTCTTCCTTCTCCAGTCCCATCTCCTCCATTCCATATTCTCTTCCTACTCCTTCTCCAGTTCCATCTCCTCCACCCAGGAGGAGGACATGGCACGGGGCCATGTCCTCCTCCTCCTCCATCCCATGTTCTTCGCCTCCTCCAGTCCCATCTCCCCCATCCCATGTCCTCCTCTTCTAGTCTCATCTCCCCCATCCCCATGTTCTCCTCCTCCTCCATCAAATGTCCTCTTCCTCCTCCAGTCCCATCTCCTTCATCCCATATCCTCTTCCTACTCCTCCTCCAGTCCCATATCCTCCACCCCATGTCCTCTTCCTCCTCCTCCTCCAGTCCCATCTCCTCCATCCCATGTCCTCTTCCTCCTCCTCCTCCAGTCCCATCTCCTCCATCCCATTTCCACTTCCTCCTCCAGTCTGGAGAGAGAGAAAGAATGAGGGAGAGAATGAGAGAACTTCTCTCACAGCACAGGTGGCTGGCGTGTGGGTGGGGTTGGGAGGACGCAAATGGGAGGCAAAGTGTCAGATTTGACAAGCAGCAGAGTGAGGTAGAGACTAGGAGGACAGTAGAGACATGATGACAGGACGGGAGACGGAGCAGATACAGCCGACTCCCATGCAAGCTACTTTCCAGACTCTTTATTTCTAAGCTAGGCTGCCAGTGGCTGTGGAGGGCTGGAGCTAGAGGGGTATATCCGAGTTGGTCATGGTGCCTGGGGGAGAAAATACTCTTGCAGCTACACACACAGACTCCCCCTCCTGCTCCTCCTCTGGGTCTTGTTTATCTGTGCGGCTTTTTACTTTGGGATCAGAGCTGTCCCCTAACCCAGTTCGCCCCTGTCCTCAGGATGCCCAGGCCTCCTACATGTATATGGGCCTTCCCCCGGCGATGGTGGCATTTTAACCTAAGGTCAGGTTTAAAGTAGCGTCTGGGAGGGGGAAGTAAAACCACTTGGTTGAGCTGTGTTTTCACTAACCCTCAATCACTCCCCCTTTAGCTGGAAAGGCAGTGCCCAGGGATGTACACATGTTGCAGGCATGGTGCTTTGATTTGCAGAGTCAACAGGAATCATACCCCCTGTCGCAAGAACTACCGCCCGCCAAACATAACCCATTCAAGTAAATGGGTCTGTGCTGCAACTCCCCATGATTAGGCTCAGAGGGGCAAAGTGAAACGCGTTGGAGGCATGGCCTGGCGGGAGCCCAGGCTGAGGTTGCCACACGCTATTACAAGTGGGTTTGCTTTGATGTGCGGCTTAAGGGATGCTCAAACTTCTACACATTGAGGTTTGGACCTGGGATGGGCTTCCTCCCCAGCCAGCACTCACAACAGTGAATCAGGACTAGCATACTTTCCTAGCCTGAGCGGCTTGCACACTAGGTTTTTGATCGCTGTGCTGAAACTGCAACGCAACCATGTGCATTTAGGGGGTTAAAACAGGCTAGGAGGAAATATAACGCCTTCTCACTACCTGTCAAATGCTCTATGAAGTCCGACCAGAATGTGGAAACTTTATTTATCAATTCCTTTAAATTACTGTAGAACCTTTGTCGCTGACTGAGCAGGGACAAAGGTTATGCACTGCATCATAGGTTGTTTTATTTAAAATGATTAAAGGGACTGTAGACAAGTTTTTCAATTTTATTTTTTATTTACCATTAGAATTTTTGAAAATATTTTTCTCATTTGTTAAATTTTAAAAATTACATATGATGTTTTTGTATTTTCATTTACAGAGAGCAGACAGAACTCTGGGCCCCTTTTCACTTGTCTTCCAGGATACTGTTTTCTGCTTTGCTGAACACACCAATTGATTTCAGAGTTCTTTTTAAGCATTTCCTACTCTGCCCATTGGTGGTCAGTGGGAAGAATGCTCCTTACATTGGTGATCAGTGGGAAGAATGTCCCTTACATTGGTGGTCAGTGGGAAGAATGTTCCTTATGTAGCGACCTCACCCTCTCTCTAGCTTTATCGGTTATACGGCTGTTGTCTAGGAGTACCTGGGAGAGAGGAATGAGATACACCATGGCCCATGTCCTCAAAGGTGTAGAGGTGAAGGCCAGAACTATCGGGTTTGTGTATGTGTCCCAGAGTCCAATTCTCTCCTCGGATTGACTCCCCTTTGCTGCTAGTAACCAGAGTTCCACACACAGAATAGGTCCAACTCCTATTTATTCTTCTCAATAAATAGTCACACAGCACAGACAGGTTGAGACCCATGTAACACTTCAGTATTTGTGGGGAGTAGGCCAAGGCACAATTCTTCTAGATAAAGCTAACCACTGTAGTATCACCAGTGGCGAATAGTCACTGCCCCTGACTATATTGATCAGAACGTGAATTACCTTCGCTAGCACAGCCCCTGTCAGGGGAAGGTAACCCGTCCAAGGGAGTCACCGGAGGCCTCTCTGTCACCAGCAATGCTGCGCCGGACTCTCCAGAGAAGTTCCGCTCACCAGTCTTCTCGACCTCAGACACGAGCACCCAAGGAGTTAGGGCCCCCTCGGATTCCTCCACCCTCACGGAACTCAGTCGAAGGTACTGAGCTCCAGGCTTCTGCCATAGTACCTCACCCCAGGCTAAAGGTGCCTGAGATGGACTCCATCTCTCGCTCCGGCCAGGTCAAGGGCACCTGGGCCCGGAACTCCGGAACGCCAGCACCCAAGCTGAAGGTGCCTGGGTGTGGCTGCATCCTCCGACTCTGAACCCAAGGTCAGGACGTCCGCCCCCTTTATCCCCTCGCCCTTTGCGTCACAGCAGGTTCCCCGCCCTGCTGTACCAGCGCCAGGAAAGGACAAAAAGGAAACAGTATTGCGGTGAGTGTTGAGCTCCGGCCCATGGCGACAGCGCCACCTGCAGGCCTCAGGGAACCTCACACCACCAGAGTCCTCCAAGAACCACAAAAGGGTCTCAGATTCCCTAACAATCAATGCATCTGGATTACACTACCACCCAGATGCCTCCCCTAAAATCAAACACCCGCTACACTTATATTTGTGATCAGTGGGAGGAAAGCTCCTTACATTGGTGGTCAGTGGGAAGAATGCTCCCTATATTGGTGGTCAGTGGCAAGAATGTCCCTTACATTGGTAATCAGTGGGAAGAATGCCCCTTACATTGGTGATCAGTGGGAAGAATGCTCCCTACATTGGTGATCAGTGGGAAGAATGCTCCCTACATTGGTGATCAGTGGGAAGAATGTTCCCTACATTGGTGATCAGTGAGAAGAATGTTCCTTACATTGGTGATCACTGGGAAGAATGTCCCTTACATTGGTGATCAGTGGGAAGAATGCTCCCTACATTGGTGATCAGTGGGAAGAATGTTCCTTACATTAGTGATCAGTGGGAAGAATGCTCTTTACATTGGTGATCAGTGGGAAGAATGCTCCTTACATTGGTGATCCGTGGGAAGAATGTCCCTTACATTGGTGGTCAGTGGGAAGAATCTTCCTTTCATTGGTGGCCAGTGGGAAGAATGCTCCTTACATTGGTGATTAGGGATGAGCTTCGAGTTCGACTCGAACATCGGCTGTTCGATGAAGATCGAACATTATGGGCTGTTCGGACCAAATTCGAGCGGCGCGTCACGGCCCATAATGCACTGCGTCATCACAGTACATTGCTGGCTGATGATTGGCCAAGCATGCACTATGACCCGCATGCTTTGGCCAATCATTGCGCCGTCAGCACAGAGAGCCATAATTGGCCAAAGGCAGGGTGCCTTTGGCCAATCAGGCTCAGGGGATTATGTACACGCCCCACACTATATAAGCCAGCCTGCACGTCGGCCTTATGTAGTGTGTTGCAGCGTTGAGAGAGAGAGAGTGTCATTTAATTTCATTTAGATAGATTGAGCAGGCAGGCGATTCAGTTAGCTAGATTGAGCAGGCAGTTGATTCAGTATATTTAGTATTTAGTATGACAGTCAGGAAGGGTAGAGGGCGAAGTGCCAGGGAGGCCGATCCAGGGCTGGAGCATCCCAATAAGTATGCTCCATTGAGTGACATTGGTGAAACCAGTCAGGGACCAGCACTGCTGGAGCTGAGGGACTCTCCTAGCTGCCAGGGGAGGAACTCCTCCAGTGAGAGTGGGGGGGGGAAGCGAAGGGAAAGGAAAGACAGATTCTGGTGGTAGGGGACTCAATTCTTAGAAGGACAGAGAGGGCAATCTGTAACAAAGACCTGAAGCGCCGAACTGTATGTTGTCTACCGGGTGCTCGGGTTCGGCACATCACGGATCTGGTGGACAGATTACTGGGAGGGGCTGGGGAAGACCCAGCTGTCATGGTGCACGTTGGCACCAATGACAAAGTCAGAGGCAGATGGAGTGTCCTAAAGAACGATTTTAGGGACTTGGGAGCTAAATTGAGGAAAATGACCTCCAAGGTAGTATTCTCGGGAATACTACCGGTACATCGAGCCACACCAGAAAGGCAGAGGGAGATTAGGGAAGTGAACAAGTGGCTGAAGAGCTGGTGTAGTAAGGAGGGGTTTGGGTTCCTGGAGGACTGGGCCAACTTCTCAGTCGATAACCAGTACTATAGAAGGGACGGACTGCACCTAAATGAGGAGGGTGCAGATCAGCTGGGAATAAGGATGGCCAAAAAGTTAGAGGGGTTTTTAAACTAGGCGACGGGGGGGAGGGTCCAGAGATAGAGAGAGTCAGCGGGGAACATATTCTAGAGGGTAGTATTAGGGGCATTAGTGGTAGGGTAACCAAAGCACATAAACCCAAGGTAAGTATAGTAGCAAGTCCTAGTTGCAATCTGGGAACACCCAAGAGGATAGTATGTGACCGGTCAAAATATATTAATGCATTAAAGTGTCTGTTCACCAACGCCAGAAGTCTGCCAAGAAAAATAGGTGAGTTGGAAGCTCTGGTGCATGAGGAGAGCTATGATGTAATCGGTATTGCTGAAACTTGGCTTCATTCCTCACATGACTGGGCTATTAATATTCCTGGCTATGCACTCTTTCGGAAAGACAGGGTAAAAAGGAAGGGTGGAGGGGTCTGTCTCTATGTGAGAAGTGATCTCAAAGCGAGTGTGAAAGAGGACCTGGTGGATGGAGAGTGTGATGAGTCTGAAGCATTATGGGTGGAACTGCATACAGATGTGAGTAGTTCAAAGCTAATCATTGGAGTTTGTTATAGACCACCCAATGTTAATGAGGAGTTAGAGACTCAGCTCCTTGCACAGATGGAAAGGGCTGCAAGGGCTGGGACGGTGATAATATTGGGGGATTTTAACTACCCAGAAATTGACTGGAGTAATGGAACTGCTGGGACAGTTAAAGGGCAAAAATTTATAAACCTATTGCAGGACAATTTTATGGTCCAGTTTATTGAGGCCCCAACTAGGAATGATGCTCTGTTGGACCTGGTAATCTCAAACCATGCAGAGCGTATTACTAATGTTCAGATAAAGGAACACCTGGGTAGCAGTGACCATAACATGATTTCATTTGATGTTAGTTGTAAGCAAAAATCACATACAGGAAAGATAAAAACACTTAATTTCAAGAGAGCAAATTTTCCAAGGATGAGCGCTGCTCTCCAGGACTTAGACTGGGAAGGAATATTGGTATCAATGGGCACAGAACAGAAATGGGAATTCTTCAAAAAGACTGTTTGTGAACTCACTGCAAAGTATATTCCCATGGGCAATAAGTTTAAAAGGCTAAAAATAAAACCTATGTGGCTCACTGCCAAGGTTAAAAAAGCTATAAACTATAAGAAAAGAGCTTTTAAAAAATATAAAAATTAGGGAACACTAGTGTCATTTAAATGTTACAAAGAATATAACAGGATATGTAAAAAAGGAAATCAAGGATGCAAAAATTCAAAATGAACGACAGATTGCAAAAGATAGTAGGACAAACCCCAAAAAATTCTTCAAATATATTAATAGTAAAAAGGTCAAGTCTGAGCATGTAGGCCCTTTACAAAATAATCTAGAGTGGGTGACTGGGGACAAAGAGAAGGCTAATTTATTAAATACTTTCTTCAGTTCTGTGTATACAAAGGAGCATGGGGGAGCTCATGTTCAAAATGGGGGTGGTAGTGACACAGCCCCAAATCCACAATGGCTCAAAAGTGATATGGTCCAGAAATATTTAGATGGAATAAAGGTGGATAAAGCACCTGGACCAGATGGCATACACCCACGGATCCTAAAAGAATTGAGCTCTGTAATTTCAAAGCCATTGTATTTAATTTTTAGGGACTCATAATTGACAGCAATAGTACCACTGGATTGGCGCAGGGCCAATGTGGTGCCTATATTTAAAAAGGGAACAAAGTCTTTACCAAGTACCTATAGACCTGTTAGTTTAACTTCTATAGTTGGGAAAATACTGGAGAGATTAATAAAAGACCACATAGATGAGTTCTTGCTGGAAAAAAACTATTTAAGCAACAGACAGCATGGATTCATGAAAGACAGAAGTTGTCAAACAAACCTGATTTCTTTTTATGAAGAGGTAAGTAAGACCTTGGACAGAGGGGTGGCAGTGGACGTGGTATACTTGGATTTTGCAAAAGCGTTGGATACAGTTCCCCACACAGGGCTCATGTGCAAGGTAAAGTCTACAGGATTGGAAATATCAGTTTGTAAATGGATAGAAAACTGTCTAAAAGACATAATTCAGAGAGTAGTGGTTAATGATTCTTACTCTGAATGGTCTAAGGTTATCAGTGGTGTACCCCAAGGTTCAGTGCTGGGACCCTTACTTTTTAATATGTTTATAAATGATATTGGGTCTGAGATCAAAAGTAACATTTCTGTCTTTGCAGATGACACCAAGCTATGCAGTGGAATAACATCCTTACAGGATGTCGCCAATTTACAAGCCGACCTCAATGCTCTGTCTAATTGGGCGACTATGTGGCAGATGAGGTTTAATGTTGATAAATGTAAAGTTCTGCACTTGGGGGCTAAGAATATGAATGCATCATACATACTAGGGGGAGTACAACTGGGGGGATCCGTAGTGGAGAAGGATCTGGGGGTTTTGGTAGATCATAAGCTCAATAATGGCATGCAATGCCAAGCTGCAGTTTCCAAAGCGAGCAAAGTCCTTTCTTGTATTAAGAGAGGTATGGTCTCCAGAGAGAGAGATATCATTTTGCCCCTGTTCAAATCATTAGTAAGACCTCATCTGGAATATGCAGTTCAGTTTTGGGCTCCAGTTCTCAAAAAGGATATTGGGGAACTGGAGAAAGTGCAGAGAAGGGCAACCAAACTGATAAGAGGCATGGAGGAGCTCAGCTATGAGGAAAGATTAGAGGAACTGAGTTTATTCTCTCTTGAGAAGAGGAGATTAAGGGGGGATATGATCAACATGTACAAATATATAAGGGGTCCATATAGTGAACTTGGTGTTCAGTTATTCACTTTACGGTCAACACAGAGGACAAGGGGGCATTCTTTGCGTCTAGAGGAAAAGAGATTTCACCTCCAAATACGGAAAGGTTTTTTCACAGTAAGAGCTGTGAAAATGTGGAATAGACTCCCTGCAGAGGTGGTTCTGGCCAGCTCAGTAGATTGCTTTAAGAAAGGCCTGGATTCTTTCTTAAATGTACATAATATAACTGAGTACTGACATTTATAGGTAAAGTTGATCCGGGGAATATCCGATTGCCTCTCGGGGGATCAGGAAGGAATTTTTTCCCCTGCTGTAGCAAATTGGATCATGCTCTTCTGGGGTTTTTTGCCTTCCTCTGGATCAACTGTGGGTATAGAATTGGGTATATGGGATTGTACGATATATTTTTTTTTTTTTTTTTTTTATGGTTGAACTGGATGGACTTGTGTCTTTTTTCAACCTGACTAACTATGTAACTATGTAACTAGTATATATATGCATTCCAGGCTTTGTATGTAGTGGTTAGCACTTTCACCTAGCAGCAAAAAGGGACGCTGGTTCGAATCCCGACCACGACACCATCTGCCTGGAGTTTGCATGTTCTCCCTGTGTCTGCGTGGGTTTCCTCCGGGTACTCCGGTTTCCTCCCACACTCCAAAGATATGCTGGTAGGTTAATTGGATCTTGTCCAAATTGGCCCAGTATATATGTGTGTACGACTGTGTGTCCCAAGCGTGTCAAGATCCTACGGGGTAAAATGACCGCATCCAGCCAAGCAGACACTGGCTGCAAAAAGTGCCTAGAGGCGATTCAGTTCGCATATGTAGCGCTATACAAGTCACTGATTCATTCATTCACTCATTCATATATATATACACTGTATACAGTTTAGCTAGATCTCACGGCAGACCATTCCGGTTGTTCTCCTGCTAATATACTACAGGCAGGCAGTTGATTCAGTTAGCCGCAGTATATAAAGTACTGTATCCTGAGCACAGTGTGCAGCTAAATCTCACTGCAGACCATTCCTGTTGTTCTCTTCCTAATATACTACAGGCAGGCAGTGGATTCAGTTAGCTGCAGTATATAAAGTACTGTATCCTGCGCACAGTGTGCAGCTATATCGCACTGCAGAGCGTTCCTGGTGTACTGTTCCTAATATACTACAGGCAGGCAGTTGATTCAGTTAGCTGCAGTGTATTCAGTACTGTATCCTATGCACAGTGTTCAGCTAGATCTCACTGCAGCCCATTCCATGTTGTTCTATTCCTAATATACTACAGGCAGGCAGTAGATTCAGTTAGCTGCAGTATATAAAGTACTGTATCCTGAGCACAGTGTGCAGCTATATCTCACTGCAGAGCGTTCCTGGTGTACTGTTCCTAATATACTACAGGCAGGCAGTTGATTCCGTTAGCTGCAGTATATAAAGTACTGTATCCTGAACACAGTGTGCCGCTAGATCTCACTACAGACCATTCCTGATGTTCTCCTCCTAATATACTACAGGCAGGCAGTTGATTCAGTTAGCTGCAGTATATAAAGTACTGTATCCTGAGCACAGTGTGCAGCTAGATCTCACTGCAGACCATTCCTGTTGTTGTTCTCCTCCTAATATACTACAGGCAAGCAGTTTATTCAGTTAGCTGCTGTAACGCCGAGCGCTCCGGGTGTCCCATCCATCCCGGAGCGCCCGCGGCGTCTGTCCCCCTGCAGCGCTCCGGTCGGCCCCTCTGACCGTGAGCGCTGCTCTGATGCTGGCGGGGGTGCGATCCATGCGGCGGCACCTGTCCGCCCGCGGATCGCATCCCATCCTGCTCACCGGCCTCCTCCTCCTGCTCCGTCCCGGTCCCGCTGCTCTCCAGGGCGCGCGCGCGCCGGTCTTCTTAAATTTAAAGGGCCAGTGCACCATTGATTGGTGCCTGGTCCAATTACTGTGTACACACCCAAAACACTTAAAAACCCACTCCCCCTTCCTGTCCTTGCCGGATCTTGTTGCCTTAGTGCCCTGAGAAAGCGTTTTGTAGTTGCCTTGCCAGTGTATCTGACCTTCTGCCGTTACCCCTGACTACGAAACCATTGCCGCCTGCCCTGACCTTCCGCTACGTCTGACCTTGCCTCTGCCTAGTCCCTGTGTACCGTGCCTATCTCAGCTGCCAGAGAAGTCGAGCCGCTACTGGGGGACACGACCTGGTTGCTACCGCCGCAGCAAGTCCATCCCGCTTTGCGGCGGGCTCTGGTGAAAACCGGTAGCTGCTTAGAACCGGTCCTCCAGTGCGACCCGTGCCTTCGCCTCTCTGGCACAGAGGATCCACCTCCTGTGTCCTCACTAACCACCAGTCCGGGCCCTGACAGTAGATCCGGCCATGGATCCCGCTGAGGTACCGCTGCCAAATCTCGCTGACCTCACTACCGTGGTTGCCCAGCAGTCACAACAGATCGTCCAACAAGGACAGCAGCTGTCGCAGTTGACCGCCATGGTCAAGCAGCGTCTGCCGCCACAAGCTCCAGCATCTTCCCCTCTCCGAGCTGCCGCTACTACCTCGAGAATTCGCCTGTCTCTTCTGGAGAAATTTGACAGGGATTCTAGGATGTGCCGGGGATTCTTGTCCCAATGTTCCCTGCATCTTGAGATGATGTCTGACCAGTTTTCCACAGAACGGTCTAAAGTGGCATTCGTGGTCTCTCTGTTGTCTGGAAAGGCCTTGGCCTGGGCCACGCCACTCTGGGACCGCAACGACCTTGCTACAGCCACCGTTCAGTCCTTCTTTGCTGAGGTTCGCAGCGTTTTTGAGGAACCAGCCCGAGCCTCATCCGCTGAAACCGCCCTGCTTAACCTTGTCCAAGGAAACTCCTCTGTGGGCGAATATGCCATACAGTTCCGCACACTGGCCTCAGAGTTAGCCTGGAATGATGAGGCTCTCTGCGCGACCTTCAAGAAGGGTTTATCCGGCCACATCAAGGATTGTCTGGCCGCACGAGAGATACCCTCCTCCTTGACGGAACTCATCCATTTAGCTACCCGCATCGATATGCGCTACGTCGAAAGACGCCAAGAGCTTCGCCAGGAGAAAGATCTCGTTCGCACCAGGCGTTATCTGCGCCTGGCTCCTCTCTTTCTGAATCCAATGTATCCTGTTACCGTGCCTCCCGCCGAGGAGGCCATGCAAGTGGACTGGTCTCGCCTGACCCTACAAGAGAGGTCTCGCCGTAGGAACGAGAACTTATGCCTTTATTGTGCGAGCTCTGAATACTTCCTAAAAGACTGCCCTATTCGTCCTCCGCGTCAGGGAAACGCCCGCACCTAGTTAACGTGGGAGAGGCGTTACTAGGTGTGAATTCTTCCTCTCCACGTCTGACTATTCCTGTGCGGATTTCTCCTTCTGCTGGCTCCCTCTTCCCTGCGGTGGCCTTCCTGGACTCTGGTTCTGCAGGAAACTTTATTGAAGCCTCTTTCATCAACAGGTTCAACATTCCTGTTACCCGTCTCATCAAACCCTTCTTCATTTCCTCTGTAAATGGAGAGAATTTGGATTGTACCGTGCGTTACCGCACCGAACCCCTGCTCATGTCCGTTGGTGTTCTTCACCAAGAAAAGATTGAATTCTTTGTTTTGCCGAACTGTACTTCTGACATCCTTCTTGGCCTACCCTGGCTCCAGCGTCACACTCCTACCCTCGACTGGACCACTGGGGACATCAAATCCTGGGGTGACTCCTGTCACAAGCATTGCCTTAAGTCTGTACCGACCTGTCAAGTTCCCATCACTACTCCTTTGCCTGGCCTTCCAAAGGCCTATCGGGACTTTTCTGATGTCTTTTGCAAAAAACAGGCGGAGGTCTTACCACCACATAGACCCTACGACTGCCCCATTGACTTGCTCCCAGGTACTACACCACCCCGTGGCAGAATTTACCCTCTCTCCTCTCCTGAAACCAAGGCCATGACTGAATACATTCAGGAGAACCTCAAGAGAGGTTTTATTAGGAAATCCTCTTCTCCAGCCGGAGCGGGGTTCTTCTTCGTGGCCAAGAAGGACAGATCTCTACGCCCTTGCATAGACTATCGTGGTCTCAATAAAATCACTATTAAAAACCGCTACCCTCTGCCTCTCATCTCGGAGCTCTTTGACCGTCTGCGCGGAGCAAAAGTTTTTTCTAAATTGGACCTCAGGGGCGCTTATAACCTCATCAGAATCCGTAAAGGAGATGAATGGAAAACCGCATTTAACACCAGAGATGGTCACTTTGAATATCTCGTCATGCCGTTCGGACTTTGCAACGCCCCTGCAGTCTTTCAAGATTTTGTCAACAAAATCTTCCGGGACCTACTGTATACCTGTGTGGTTGTCTATCTTGACGACATCCTAATCTTCTCTGCCAACCTTGAGGAACATCGGCTCCATGTCCGCCAAGTGCTCCAGCGCCTCCGCGTAAATCATCTTTACGCTAAATTTGAAAAATGTCTTTTTGAGCGCAGCAGTCTTCCTTTCCTAGGTTATCTGGTCTCTGGACAAGGTCTTCAAATGGACCCTGACAAACTCTCCGCAGTCTTGGGTTGGCCACGCCCCTCTGGACTTCGTGCTATCCAACGCTTCCTTGGATTCGCCAACTACTATCGTCAGTTCATACCCCACTTCTCCACCATCGTTGCTCCTATAGGGGCACTGACCAAAAAAGATGCGAATCCTAGGTCCTGGCCGCCTCAAGCGGAGGAAGCCTTTACTCGCCTTAAGACCGCCTTCTCCTCTGCACCTGTCCTGTCTCGGCCAGATCCTCTAAAGCCGTTCTTCCTTGAAGTTGACGCCTCCTCGGTAGGAGCCGGAGCTGTGCTTCTTCAAAAAAACGCTAAAGGGAAAAACGTCACTTGTGGTTTTTTCTCTAAAACTTTCTCCCCTCCGGAAAAAAACTATTCCATAGGTGACCGTGAACTGTTGGCCATCAAGTTGGCATTAGAAGAGTGGAGACATCTCCTGGAAGGATCCCTTCACCGTATCTCCATCTACACTGACCATAAAAATTTGTCCTACCTTCAGTCCGCTCAGCGCCTAAATCCTCGCCAGGCCAGGTGGTCATTGTTCTTTGCCCGCTTCAACTTCCAGATCCATTTTCGGCCCGCAGACAAAAATGTCAGGGCTGATGCCTTGTCCCGTCTCTCCGATACCTCCGAAACCGGGACTCCTCCTCAACACATCGTACCCCCTGAGTGTCTGATTTCCTCTGCTCCCGCTTCTCTCGTGCCAATTCCTCCAGGAAAGACTTTCGTTCCTCCACGCCTTCGGCTTCAGATACTCAAGTGGGGCCATTCCTCCCATCTAGCCGGTCAAGCTGGGATCAAAAAATCCATACAATTGATTGCCAGACACTATTGGTGGCCTACCCAGGAGAAAGATGTGACTGACTTTGTACGGGCCTGCACTATCTGTGCACGTGACAAGACTCCTCGCCAGAAGCCTGCAGGTCTTCTCCTTCCCCTACCTGTGCCTGAACAACCATGGTCCCACATTGCCATGGATTTCATCACGGACCTCCCTTTATCTCGTAGTAACACTGTCATCTGGGTGGTCGTTGACCACTTTTCTAAAATGGCTCATTTTGTCCCGCTTCCTGGTCTGCCTACTGCACCTCAGTTGGCGAAGCATTTTTTTCTTCAAATTTTCCACCTCCATGGGCTGCCCTCACATATCGTCTCGGATAGAGGCGTTCAATTCATCTCAAAATTTTGGAGAGCTCTCTGTACTCAACTAAAGATTAAGTTGAATTTTTCTTCCGCTTATCACCCGCAGTCCAATGGACAGGTGGAGAGAGTTAACCAGGTCCTTGGCGACTACCTACGACATTTTGTCTCCGCCCGTCAAGACGATTGGGTTGACCTATTGCCCTGGGCAGAATTCTCATACAATTTCAAGAACTCTGAATCTTCCTCCAAGTCGCCTTTCTTTGTGGTCTACGGCCGTCACCCATTGCACCCCCTCCCCATTCCCACGTCTTCTGGAGTTCCGGCCGTGGATGAATTAACTCAGGACTTTGCCTCTATCTGGAAAGAGACTCAAAAGTCGCTCTCACTGGCCTCTGCCCGCATGAAGAGACATGCAGATAAAAAAAGAAGAATCCCTCCTGTCTATGCCCCTGGTGACAAAGTGTGGCTCTCCTCCAAATATGTTCGGTTTCGGGTACCTAGCTACAAGCTGGGCCCTCGTTACCTCGGGCCATTTAAAATCAAAAACCAAATCAATTCTGTTTCTTACAAGCTCCACCTTCCTCCTTCTCTTCGTATTCCCAACTCTTTTCATGTGGCTCTTCTTAAACCCCTCATTCTTAACTGATTTTCCCCTAAGGTCACTGCTCCTGCTCCTGTCTCTGGTTCTTCTGATGTCTTCTCGGTGAAAGAGATCCTCGCCTCCAAGGTCATCCGAGGTAAAATATATTTTTTTAGTTGATTGGGAGAACTGTGGTCCTGAGGAAAGATCCTGGGAACCTGAGGCCAACAATTTAGATAAAAGAGCTCATCCGTAGATTCTTGGGTTTCAAGAAGAGGGGGAGACCTAAGGGGGGGTACTGTAACGCCGAGCGCTCCGGGTGTCCCATCCATCCCGGAGTGCCCGCGGCGTCTGTCCCCCTGCAGCGCTCCGGTCGGCCCCTCTGACCGTGAGCGCTGCTCTGATGCTGGCGGGGGTGCGATCCATGCGGCGGCACCTGTCCGCCCGCGGATCGCATCCCATCCTGCTCACCGGCCTCCTGCTCCGTCCCGGCGCGCACGGTCCCGCTGCTCTCCAGGGCGGGCGCGCGCCGGTCTTCCTAAATTTAAAGGGCCAGTGCACCATTGATTGGTGCCTGGTCCAATTACTGTGTACACACCCAAAACACTTAAAAACCCACTCCCCCTTCCTGTCCTTGCCGGATCTTGTTGCCTTAGTGCCCTGAGAAAGCGTTTTGTAGTTGCCTTGCCAGTGTATCTGACCTTCTGCCGTTGCCCCTGACTACGAAACCATTGCCGCCTGCCCTGACCTTCCGCTACGTCTGACCTTGCCTCTGCCTAGTCCCTGTGTACCGTGCCTATCTCAGCTGCCAGAGAAGTCGAGCCGCTACTGGGGGACACGACCTGGTTGCTACCGCCGCAGCAAGTCCATCCCGCTTTGCGGCGGGTTCTGGTGAAAACCGGTAGCTGCTTAGAACCGGTCCTCCGGTGCGACCCGTGCCTTCGCCTCTCTGGCACAGAGGATCCACCTCCTGTGTCCTCACTAACCTCCAGTCCGGGCCCTGACAGCTGCAGTATATAAAGTACTGTATCCTGAGCACAGTGTGCAGCTAGATCTCACTGCAGACCATTCCTGTTGTTCTCCTCCTAATATACTACAGGCAGGCAGTTTATTCAGTTAGCTGCAGTGTATTCAGTACTGCATCCTGTGCACAGTGTTCAGCTAGATCTCACTGCAGACCATTCCTGTTGTTCTCTTCCTAATATACTACAGGCAGGCAGTTGATTCAGTTAGCTGCATTATATAAAGTACTGTATCCTGAGTTTTTTAAGGGAAAGAAGTGGAATGTTATGCAATGGCCAAGTCAATCACCTGACATGAATCCGATTGAGCATGCATATTACTTGCTGAAGACAAAACTGAAGAGAAAATGCCCCAAGAACAAGCAGGAACTGAAGACAGTGCAGTAGAGGCCTGGCAGAGCATCACCAAGGATGAAACCCAGCGTCTGGTGATGTCTATGCGTTCCAGACTTCAGGCTGTAATTGACTGCAAAGGATTTGCAACCAAGTATTAAAAAGTGAAAGTTTGATTTATGATTGTGTGAGGGGGTTAACTCGGTAGCGGGTGTGTGTGACCCCCTGGATGGGCTCCCCACACAAAAACAGGCCCAGCAGACGGAGGTTGTGGTTTTCAAGATCAAAAGGTGTGGTTTATTTCTCTATTTACAGTGACAAAAACACAGCAAAGCAAAAAGAAACATAAACAAAATAAATCCTGGTCAGCTTGACCTCTGACTAAACATGCAGGTTTCCCTAACTAACAACTGGGATCAGCCTGGTGCTGTCCTAGTCCCTAAGTCCCTGGTTTAGTAAATGTCCAAACAAATAGCCACACAGGCTTTGTCTCACCGCACAGGGGTTCACTCTCCCTAGACAGTCCACACAGGTCTGGTTCCAGGCATGAGCAAACACCTAATGAAGCTGGGAGTTTTTATAGAGGCCTTAAACGAGCTGACAAGCTTCAGCTGGTCTCATCAACTCCCTGCCTGCACGACGCCCAGCACTCTCCCTAGAGGTATGAATCATCCATGAGCCCACTAGCCTCAGCTGGGCTTCATCAACTCTCTCCCTAGTTGTATAAGTCGGCATAAAGCCTGAATCTGGGAGAAATATACCTACCCCCCTGGATGCAACCAGGTGACTTTACCTTCCTGCTGTCACATACCCCCCCCTCTTGTTTTAACCTTGGGGTTGGAACACCAGCAATCAGGCATTCATGTACTCGAGACAAAGCATCCACATTCCCCATTTGAACGCCAGGGCGATGCTTTACTGTGAAGTTGAATTCCTGTAGGGCCAGGAACCACCTATTTACTCTTCTATTTGTCTCCTTGTTTTGAGCCATCCACTTTAACGGAGCGTGATCCGTAACCATGTCAAAGTGCCTACCTAGCAGGTAGTACCGAAGGGAATCTAGAGCCCACTTCACCGCTAAACACTCCTTTTCAACCGTGGCGTAATTTACCTCATGGGACTTCAACTTCCTGCTGAGGTAAATGACTGGGTGCTCTTCCCCGTTCCAGACCTGGGACAATACTGCTCCTAACCCCACATCTGACGCATCACTTTGTACGACAAAGTCTTTAGAGAAGTCGGGTGAGTACAACACTGGCTGGCTACATAAGGCTTGTTTCAAGAATTGGAATGCTGCCTCAGCCTCGGGGGTCCATTTAATCATGACCTACCCTTTCCCTTTCGTCAGGTTGGTTAGGGGCACAGCCTTAGAAGCAAAGTGGGGAATGAAGCGCCGATAATAACCCGCGATTCCCAGAAAGGCTCGTACCTGCTTCTTGCTGTTGGGACGTGGCCAACTCTGGATGGCCTCGACTTTGTTGAGTTGGGGTTTTATTACTCCCCTGCCAATGGTGTACCCAAGATATTTGGCCTCCTCCTGCCCAATGGTACACTTCTTGGGGTTAGCCGTAAACCCCGCTTCCCGGATAGAGTCTAGGACTGTTTGCACTTTTGGCAGATGTGAGGCCCAATCTGTGCTATGGACAATTACGTCATCCAGGTAAGCCGCAGCATACTTCCGATGGGGCCTCAGTATCTGGTCCATTTTCCGCTGGAATGTGGCCGGCGCATTCTGTAACCCGAACGGCATTCTCTTATATTGGAACGCCCCGTCTGGGGTTACAAATGCGGTTTTCTCTTTGGCCGACTTGGCCAGGGGAATTTGCCAATACCCTTTTGTGAGGTCAAGAGTCGTCATGTATCGGGCTGTTCCCAGCCGGTCGATCAACTCATCTATACGTGGCATGGGGTAGGTGTCAAATTTTGTAACTTTGTTCAACTGACGAAAATCGTTACAAAATCGCCAGCTCCCATCCGGTTTAGGCACCAACACAATGGGACTAGACCAATCACTTTGGGACTCCTCTATCACCCCTAAGTTCAGCATTTTCTGTACTTCCTCCCGTATTGCCTCCCGTCGGGCCTCTGGGATCCGATAGGGTTTTAACTTCACCCTTTCACCGGGCGGGGTAATAATATCATGCTCTACCCCAGATGTTTGTCCCGGCAGCTCAGAGAACACCTCCTTGTTGCGAAGCACAAACTCCTTAACCTCCTGTTGTTGGGGTTGTGACAAGGTGGCTGCTATTCCAACCTCCGGAATCACGCAACCAGTTTGAGCTGGTGACCAAGTGTCTGCGACTAGGGACTCTCTATCCCTCCAGGCTTTCAACAGATTAACGTGATAGATCTGTTCGGGCTTTCGCCTTCCTGGTTGTCTGACCTTGTAATTCACTTCGCTCACTTTTTCCATTATCTCGTAGGGGCCTTGCCATTTGGCAAGGAATTTACTTTCAACCGTAGGGACAAGTACCAATATCCTATCCCCCGGGGAAAAGGTACGGGTCTTGGCTCCACGGTTGTACACTCTCTGCTGTGCCAACTGCGCTTGGGCCAAATGTTCCTTCACGATGGGCATTACCTGTGCAATTCGATCTTGCATCAGGGCGACATGCTCAATCACACTCCTGTGGGGAGAACTCTCACTTTCCCAAGTTTCCTTGGCAATATCCAACAGCCCTCTTGGGTGTCTCCCATACAGTAACTCAAAGGGGGAGAATCCCGTAGAGGATTGGGGCACCTCCCTAATAGCAAACATCAAATAAGGAAGTAAACAGTCCCAATCCTTTCCATCTCTATCCACCACTTTCTTCAACATTTGTTTTAGGGTTTTGTTGAATCTTTCAACCAGCCCATCGGTTTGGGGGTGATACACAGACGTACGCAATTGCGTCACTTTGAACAATTTACACAGCTCTTTCATAACCCGGGACATAAAGGGTGTACCTTGGTCCGTAAGCAGTTCTTTACAAATACCCACCCGGCTAAAAACAAGAGATAGCTCTTTGGCTGAGGTATTTCGGAGAGGGATCGCTTCTGGATAACGGGTGGCATAGTCCATTATAACTAATATGTACTGGTGCCCCCTAGCGGACTTGATTATAGGACCTACCAAATCCATTGCGATCCTCTCAAACGGGACCTCAATGATGGGTAGAGGGACCAGCGGGCTACGGAAATGTGGCATCGGGGCCGACCTCTGACACACAGGGCAGGAGGAACAATAATTTTCTATGTCCTTCATCACCCCAGGCCAATAGAATCTCTGTAATACCCTCTCTCGGGTTTTCTCTGTCCCCAGATGACCTCCAAGAATGTGCCCATGGGCCAACTCCAACACCAACTTCCTGTAAGGTTTGGGCACCACAAGCTGCTCAACGGTTTCTTCTGCCCTTTTTGCCACCCGATACAGTAGGTCCTTCTCTACGCTGAAGTATGGGTAAGTGCAGGTATTATCTGGGTTCACTAACTCGCCATCTATTTCCACTACGTTTTCCCGTGCCTTTATTAGGGCGGGGTCTTTTAACTGTTCTGTGGCAAAATTTTCCCTGTGAACCTCAAGATCAGAAAACTCCACAGACGGTAGGTTTTCGTCTGAGGAGGTGGGCTCCTCTCCAGTTTCTTGAGTCTCGCCTGCCAATACTGACAAGGGAAATTCTGGAGAGTCCTCACCACTCTCAGAGGAGTTCTGGCTATCACCTTCCTGGTACATAGGGGCACCAGTGGGGGGCTCAGGATCATCCCACAGTTCCCAGAACTTCGGAAAATCCCTTCCCACAATGGCATCATGCGGTAATTGAGATACTAACCCCACTGGATGAGAGAGGGTACCTTTGGGGGTCTTGAAACACACTGTAGTCACTGGGTACTCTCGGGTGTCCCCATGCACACAAATAACAGCTACCTTGCTATTCCCAGAGACCTCTGTTTTAACTAATTCAGCCTTTATCAGGGTCACAAGGCTACCTGAATCCAGTAATACCACAACATTTCTACCATTAATACACATTTTGCATAAATGTTTCTCAGTTCCCCGAATGGCAGTGCATGCGACTGTCGCACACAGCGACTGACGTCTGTCCGTCAGAAAGTCACATTGCATGGGTTCCTCCACAACCGGGCAATTTGCTGCAATATGTCCCGTTTGCCGGCAGCGGTAGCAAACAATCCTTTTGGCTGCCTCTTGAGCCCCCGACTTCCCAGGCTGTTCTCGCCAAACCCTGGGCAGAGCTCCCACCCTCTCACTCTCTCCACCCTCACCCCTTGGAATCATCTTATCCGCCCCTGGGGATGGTCTGGTCTTAGGGTGGAAAGTCCGAGAGTCTCTGGAAGAGGCCGTCAGGTTCTCTGCAGCCAAGTATCTCTCTACACGATCCACAAGTTTACCGGCCGTTTCTGGGTCTCCATGGCTTACCCACTTTTGAATGGCGGTAGGAAGAGCTCTCAAGAAACGATCCATCACAACACGTTCCACAATCTCCGGTGCGGACAAAGTCTCTGGCTGTAGCCACTTCCTGCTCAGGTGAATGAGATCATACATTTGAGACCTGGGGGGTTTTCCAAGCTGGAAAGTCCAGTTATGCACACGCTGAGCCCGGACAGCCAGGGTGACACCCAGCCTTGCCAATATTTCAGCTTTTAGCATCCCATAGTCTTTTGCTTGGTCAGGCTCTAGGTCATAGTAAGCTTTCTGCGATTCACCAGTTAACAGAGGAGCCACCAGTCCAGCCCACTGCTCCTCAGGCCACTTTTCTCTTTCAGCAGTCCTTTCAAATGTGGTCAAAAATGCCTCTGGATCATCCTCTCCAGTCATTTTTGTCAATAAACGACTCACCCCAAAGGACGCGGTATTAGTGGGACGGCTTTCCTCACTGGTCTGCGGACGTTGCTGCATTACTGCTTCCATCTGTTGTTGTAGTCTCTGCTCTTGCTTCTGCAACAGGTCTATGAAGCGGGCCTCAGATTGCTGCTGGGCTCGTTGCTGGGCTGCGAAGCTCTTTTGCAAACCTGCATTTGTCTGCTGTTGATTGGCATTTGCTAGAGCCAGCTGTTTCAGTATCTCCTCCATGCTGGCTTAAAAAAAAACTGCCACTGGTTCTCCACCAACTGTGAGGAGGTTAACTCGGTAGCGGGTGTGTGTGACCCCCTGGATGGGCTCCCCACACAAAAACAGGCCCAGCAGACGGAGGTTGTGGGTTTCAAGATCAAAAGGTGCGGTTTATTTCTCTATTTACAGTGACAAAAACACAGCAAAGCAAAAAGAAACATAAACAAAATAAATCCTGGTCAGCTTGACCTCTGACTAAACATGCAGGTTTCCCTAACTAACAACTGGGATCAGCCTGGTGCTGTCCTAGTCCCTAAGTCCCTGGTTTAGTAAATGTCCAAACAAATAGCCACACAGGCTTTGTCTCACCGCTCAGGGGTTCACTCTCCCTAGATAGTCCACACAGGTCTGGTTCCAGGCATGAGCAAACACCTAATGAAGCTGGGAGTTTTTATAGAGGCCTTAAACGAGCTGACAAGCTTCAGCTGGTCTCATCAACTCCCTGCCTGCACGACGCCCAGCACTCTCCCTAGAGGTATGAATCATCCATGAGCCCACTAGCCTCAGCTGGGCTTCATCAACTCTCTCCCTAGTTGTATAAGTCGGCATAAAGCCTGAATCTGGGAGAAATATACCTACCCCCCTGGATGCAACCAGGTGACTTTACCTTCCTGCTGTCACAATTGTTAATCTGTCCCATTACTTTTGGCCCCTTAAAAAGTGGGAGGCACATATACAAACTGTTGTAATTCCTACACCGTTCACCTGATTTGGATGTAAATACCCTCAAATTAAAGCTGCAGTTAAAGCACATCTTGTTCGTTTCATTTCAAATCCATTGTGGTGGTGTATAGAGCCAAAAAGATTAGAATTGTGTTGATGTCCCAATATTTATGGACCTGACTGTATATATACATCCCAGCTTTGTGCAGCTACATCTCACTGCAGGCCATTCCTGGTGTACCTATTCAAATACAAATACAGTATGTCTGGAAGGCCAACAAGGAGAGGCAGACACTCACAGGCCACTAAAAGAGGGCAAGCAGGCTCTGTGTCTAGAGCCAACAGTGCTGGTCGTGGACACGGTGCATCCTCAGCACATGGACGTGGGGCACGCTTGTCCTTTTTTCCGGCAGCTGGCCGTGTTGAGCCACAACATGCAGAAGAGTTGGTAGAGTGGATGACCAAGCCGTCCTCATCCTCATCATCCTCTGTCACCCAGGTTCAGAGTACCTTGGCTGCCAATGCAGGTGCCAAAGTGGCCTATTCCATCGGCCTGAGGTCATCAGTTACTCCTTCCCTAGCCCCACCATCATGCACGGAGGAGTCCCCCGAACTGTTTGACCACAGTGTTGGGTACATGGTGCAGGAGGATGCGCAGCGTTTTGAAGGCTCCGATGATGGTTTTAAGCTTGAGGAAGGCAGTAACGTGAGCCCAGAGAGAGGGGGTACCCAAGAAGGACAACAAACTGGCAGTCATGTTCCCCTCCAGCTGCAGCATACTGCCAGGTTTGCTCCAGTGATGAGGAGGGAGGGGATGATGAGGTCACTGACTCTACGTGGGTGCTGGTTGGAGGGAAGAGGAGGAGGCACATCTCCAACGAGGCAGGATGCCCTCCAGGGGCCAGCTTAAGGGCAGCCAACCGACTGCATCACACCGCAGAGCTCTGCATGTGCAGGGCGCTGCTGACTGCGCGGTTTTCCAAAAGTTCTTTGGTGTGGGCCTTTTTTGAGACGTGTGCAGCAGATCGCACCGTTGCTATTTGCAACATATGTCTGAAGCAAATCAAGCGTGGCCAAAACAAAAGCCGCTTGGGCACCACATGCTTGACCAGACATATGTTGACCTGCCATGCAGTCCGTTGGCAAGCGTATTTAAAAGACCCACACCAAAGAACAAAGCGGACCTCTCCTTGCTCCTCATCAGCTGCTATCTCTAACCCCACTATACCTTCAGTCCTTTTAGAAACCTGCACTGAGAGGAATGAAGGTGTAGAATTAGGTGTGTCACTGCCAAGTACTTGCGGGCAATCTGCTATCGCTACACCAACGTCCGATTGTAGCAGGTAAATTTCCCTACCCCAGTTGCTAAACTGGCAAAAGAAATTCGCTCCCAGCCATCCACATGCCCAGCGGTTGAATGCTAGCTTGGCTAAATTGCTAGCACTACAAATGCTGCCTATTCAGCTGGTAGACTCTGCCCCCTTTCGTGAATTTGTGGAATGTGCAGTACCTCAGTGGCAGGTTCCCAAATGCCACTTTTTTCACGGAAGGCGATTCCGGCTCTCTACCCGGCATGTGGAAGGCAATGTCTTGGCCTCGCTGGACAGGGCGGTCAGCGGTAAGGTGCATATTACCGCTGACTCATGGTCCAGCAGGCATGGACAGGGATGTTACCTATCTTTCACGGCGCACTGGGTTACTCTGCTGGCAGCTGGGAAGGATGCAGGACAGGGTGCAGTCTTGTTGGGGGTTGTTCCGCCACCACGCCTCCAAAATGCTACTAGTGGTGATTCTGACACACCTCTCTCCTCCATCCCCTCCTCTTCTTCTTCCTCCATGGCCTCTTCCTTTATAGATTTGTCCCCAGAACCAGCGGTGCTCCGTAGGCGTTCAAGGAGCTATGGAAGCACTCAGGCCAAAAGATGCCATGCAGTGCTTGAGCTGGTGTGCTTGGGGGACAGGAGCCACACTGGGGCAGAGATTCTGTCAGCTCTGCAGGGGCAGGCTCAGAGGTGGTTGACACCACGCCAGCTTCAGCTAGGAATGGTGGTTTGCGACAATGGCACCAACCTCCTCTCTGCCCTCCGACAGGGACACCTGACCCATGTGCCCTGTTTGGCTCACATCCCTAATTTGGTGGTGCAGCGGTTCTTGTGCAGGTACCCGGGCTTACAGGATCTCCTGAGTCAGGCCAGGAAAGTCTGTGTGCATTTCCGCCGGTCATATAATGCCATTGCTCAGCTGGCTGACCTCCAAAAGTAATACAACCTGCCCAAGAACCGCCTAATCTGTGACATGCCCACCAGATGGAACTCAACGTTGGCCATGCTGCAGCGGCTGCACATGCAGCAGAGGGCCATCAATGAGTACCTGTGCGACTATGGCACCAGGACATGGTCAGGGGAGCTTTGCTTTTTTTCGCCACGCCAGTGTCTCATGATCAGGGATGCATGGACTGTCCTGTCACCATTTGAGGAGGCCACGAGGATGGTGAGCAGTGACAGTGCATGTATCAGTGATACTGTCCCTCTTGTCTACCTGTTGGAGCACACGCTGTGTGGAATGATGGACAGGGCACTTGAGGCAGAACAGAGAGAGGAAGAGGAGGACTTCCTTACCTCTCAAGGCCCCCTTTATCCAGACAGTGTTCCTGCGTGCCCACCAATCACACAGGAAGAGGACAAAGAGGAGGAGGATTGTGTCAGCATGGAGGTGGAGCCTAGCACTCAGCATCAGCAGCAGTCTTCAAGAGATCATTTACAGTCCCCAGAAACCCATGGACTTGTACGTGGCTGGGAGGAGGTGGCTGCGGATCATGTTGTCCTTAGTGACCCAGAGGACTCCGGACCGAATGCCTCAGCAAACCTACGCTGCATCCTCGGATTCGTGTGAGCAAGGAGAGGGATCATTACTGTCTGGCAACCCTGCTTGATCCATGTTACAAGGGTAAGTTTGCGGAACTTATCCTGCCGTCGCAGAGGGAGCAGAGGATGAAACATCTTCCAGAGGCCTTGCAGAAAGGTTTTTGCCGAGCGTTTCCAGAGCCTGGGAGGTTACAATTTCCTGGTCCTGGGCAACGTCTTGCTGAGGCTCCGGTCAGTCACAGAATGAGCGGTGGAGAAGGTGGCCGCCTGGCCGATGCGTTCAGACAATTTTTTAGTCCGCAGCCCCAAGGTATGATCGGTTCCAGCAACCATCGCCATCGTTTAATTTACATGGTGCAGGAATACCTAGGGGCAAGATCAGACTTGGACACGTTTCCAACCGAAAATCCAATGGATTACTGGGTCTTGAGGATGGATCACTGGCCAGAGCTTGCACAGTATACAATTGAGCTACTAGCCTGCCCTGCATCCAGCGTTCTTTCGGAACGCACATTCAGTGCTGCTGGTGGCTTTGTAACCGATCACAGAGTGCGCCTGTCCACCGACTCGGTTGATCGTCTCACCTTCATAAAAATGAATCAGTCTTGGATCACCAGCTACCAAGCACCTGATGCTGATGTAACCGATTAATTTTTTTTATGAATCAGATCCCTTCAAAACTTGCCTATGCTGATGCTGATTGCTGAGTGACTATCCTGTTATGCTGAGTGGCTATCCTATTCCTCCTCAATGTTCATGTTGATATTTTTGGTTCTGGGCACCAGCACCAGTGCCTAAAGCCCAATTTTTCTGCCCCTGTTTAACAGGGGCGTGTATAATTAAATGTTTTGCTGTAATATTTGGCAGCAGGGCTCATTCCTGCGCTCAAATAGAGTATTTGTGAGGGGTTGCAGTGTTGTGGCACAACCACCAGTGCCTAAAGCCCAATTTTTCTACCCCTGTTTAACAGGGGCGTGTATAATTAAATTTTTTGCTGTAATATTTTGCAGCAGGGCTCATTCCTGCGCTCAAATAGAGTACTTGTGAGGGGTTGCAGTGTTGTGGCACAACCACCAGTGCCTAAGGCCCAATTTCTCTGCCCCTGTTTAACAGGGCCGTGTATAATTTACATTTTTGCTGTAATATTTCGCAGCAGCGACCATTCCTGCGCCCACCAATAGGAACTGTGAGGGCTTACAGTGTTGTGGCACCACCACCACCAAAGGCCCAATGTCTCTGCCCCTTTTCAACAGGGCCATGTAAATACAATTCTTGATATAATATTTCACAGAAGGGCCCGGTCCAGCGCCCACCAAGAGTAACTGTGAGGACTTACAGTGTTGTGGCACCACCACCAACACCACAAAAAGGCCCAATTTTTCTGCCACTGTTCAACAGGGGCATGCAATTACAATTCTTGATATAATAGTTCACAGCAGGGCCTGTTCCAGTGCCCACCAAGAGTAACTGTGAGGGCTTACAGTGTTCTGGTACCACCAACACCTAAGGCCCAATTTTATGCAGAGTATATAGGGCAGGCCGTATAGTGTATATATAGACAGGCGGTCCCCTACTTTCAAACATCCGACTTACAAACGACTCCTACTTACAAAGGGAGGGAGACAACAGGAAGTGAGAGGAAATCTACCCCTGGGAAGATAAATTCTCTCCTGTAAGAGTTAATATGGGAAAAAGGTGTCTCCTTCACTGATGCTTTATCACCAATCCTTGTTTCCCTAAAAACACCAAATTTTCAAGATCCAATTGTCATTGGGCCAGAAAGTGAGGTGAAATCTTCTCAACAGGGGCACAGACAGCAAAACAAATGTTACAGGGGTGATAATAACGCTTCCCTATTTTATCCAAAAAGCTTAAAAATAGATTTTTTTGGCTGGAGCTACACTTACAAAATGTACCTGTTCCAAATTTAAAAAAGGTTCAACTTTAGAACAAACCTTCAGTCCCTGTCTTTCTTGGGACCGCCTGTATACAGCTGTTAAGAGTATATAGGGCCTAGGGGCCCCACGCGTTTTCTTTTTTTAATTTGGGTGCAGGGTTGCCCTTAATATCCATACGAGACCCAAAGGGCCTGGTAATGGTCTGGGGGGGAGGGGGGGTACCCATGCCGTTTTTCTCAAAAATGTTCATCTATATTGCCGGGACCCAACATTACATTAAAGCCGCAAGCAGTTTTAAATTACTTTTGTTACTTTAGAAATTTCATTTTGTGCAGGGACTGTTCTAAACACGGGAAACATGCGCCACTTCACAGGCATACTATAGACACCCCCAGGTACGATATTTAAAGGAATATTTCACTTTTATTTTTTCACTTTAAGCATCATTAAAATCGCTGCTCCCGAAAAGACTGCAGTTTTTAAAACTTATTTTTGCATTGATACATGTCCCCTGGGGCAGGACCCGGGTCCCCAAACCCTTTTTCGGACAATAACTTGCATATTAGCCTTTAAAATTAGCACTTTTGATTTCTCACGTTCGAGTCCCATAGACTTTAACGGTGTTCGAAAGTTTGCGCAAACTTTCGGTCCGTTCGCATGTTCTGGATGCGAACCGGGGGGTGTTCGGCTCATTCCTATTGGTGATCAGTGGGAAGAATGTTCCTTACATTGGTGATCAGTGGGAAGAATGCTCCTTACATTGGTGATCAGTGGGAAGAATGCTCCTTACATTGGTGATCAGTGGGAAGAATGCTCCTTACATTGGTGATCAATGAGAAGAAGGATCCTTACATTGGTGATTAGTGGGAAGAATGCTCCTTACATTGGTGGTCAGTGGGGAGAATGTTCCTTACATTAGTGGTCACTGGGAAGAATGCTCCTAACATTAGTCAGTAGAAAGAATGCTCCCCTTACAGATAGCTAAAAAGATAATTGGTATCTGGAGTTACTTATCTGAAAGGCGGAAATTGTTCATTGCTAGGAATGAGCTTCGAGTTCGAGTTGAACCTATGTTCGACTCAAACATCGCCTGTTCGGTTGTTTGCCGAATTGCGATCATTATGGGCCGTTCGCGCCAAATTTGAGAGGCGCTTCACGGCCCATAATTTACTGCGGCATCGCAGTGCATTGCTGGCTGATGATTGACCAAGCATGCACTATGACCCGCATGCTTTGGCTAATCACAGCGCGCAAAAAACGGAGAGCCATAATTGGCCAAAGCCAGGGTGGCTTTGGCCAATTATGCCTCGGGGGATTTAGTACACGCCCCACACTATATAAGGCCACCTGGAAGTCGGCCTTGTGTAGTGTGTTGCGGTGTTGGTTAAAATACAGACGGAGAGAGAGAGACAGTGTATTTTGATTTGAGTTAGATAGAGCAGGCAGGCGAGTCAGTTAGCTACAGTTACAGTGCGTAGAGCAGGGATATGCAATTAGCGGACCTCCAGCTGTTGCAGAACTACAAGTCCCTTGAGGCAGAGCAAGACTCTGACAGCCATAAACATGACACCCAGAGGCAGAGGCATGATGGGACTTGTAGTTTTGCAACAGCTGGAGGTCCGCTAATTGCATATCCCTGGTGTAGAGGATATATATGCATCCTAGGTGTTGTACATATATTTATACACTGTATTCAGTTTAGCTAGATCCGTTCCTGTTATTCTCTATACTGTGACAGGCAGGCAGGTGATTGTGCTAGCTGCAGTGCTTCACTTAGTGTACTGTGTCCTTTGCACAGCGTTCACCTAAAGCTTACTCTGAATACAATTAGTGGTGTTCTTATAATAAAACCACAGGCAGGGAGCTGCATTAATTTCATTTAGTTTAGTTTACTTCTATCCTTTGCACAGCATTCACTTAAAGGAACCTGAATACAATTGGTGGTGTTCTCATAATAAAACCACAGGCAGAGAGCTGCAAGTATTTTCAGTTAGTGTACTCTGTCCTCTGCACAGTGTGCACCTAAAACTAACTGAAGACAATTGCTGCTTTTCTCATACTAATACCACAGCAGGCAGTTGATTCTGATAGCTGCATTATAATCAGTATAGATATATATATATACATCCCACCTTCCCACACACGGCTTATGTGTACGGTAAAGTCTACAGGATTGGAAATATCAGTTTGTAAATGGATAGAAAACTGGCTAAAAGACAGAATTCAGAGAGTAGTGGTTAATGATTCGTACTCTGAATTGTCCAAAGTTATCAGTGGTGTACTCCAAGGTTCAGTGTTGGGACCCTTACTTTTTAATATCTTTATAAATGATATTGGGTCTGAGATCAAAAGTAACATTTCTGTCTTTGCAGATGACACTAAGCTATGCAGTGGAATAATGTCCTTACAGGATGTCGCCAATTTACAAGCCGACCTCAATGCTTTGTCTAATTGGGCGACTATGTAGCAGATGAGGTTTAATGTTGATAAATGTAAAATTATGCACTTGGGGGCTAAGAATATGAATGAATCATACATACTAGGGGGAGTACAACTGGGAAGATCCGTAGTGGAGAAGGATCTGGGGGTTTTGGCAGATCATAAGCTCAATAATGGCATGCAATGCCAAGCTGCGGTTTCCAAAGCGAGCAAAGTCCTTTCTTGTATTAAGAGAGGTATGGACTCCAGAGAGAGAGATATCATTTTGCCCCTGTACAAATCATTAGTAAGACCTCATCTGGAATATGCAGTTCAGTTTTGGGCCCCAGTTCTCAAAAAGGATATTGGGGAACTGGAGAAAGTGCAGAGAAGGGCAACCAAACTGATAAGAGGCATGGAGGAGCTCAGCTATGAGGAAAGATTAGAGGAACTGAATTTATTCACTCTTGAGAAGAGGAGATTAAGGAGGGATATGATCAACATGTACAAATATATAAGAGGTCCATATTGTGAACTTGGTGTTGAGTTATTCACTTTACGGTCAACACAAAGGACAAGGGGGCACTCTTTGCGTCTAGAGGAAAAGAGATTTCACCTCCAAATACGGAAAGGTTTCTTCACAGTAAGGCCTCGTACACACGACCGAGTTTCTCGGCAAGAACCAGCAAGAAACTTGCTGGCAGAGATGTCTTGCCGAGAAATTCGTTCGTGTGTATGGTTTCTCGTCAATAAAACTGACAAGTAATCTCGACGAGAAAATAGAGAACCTGGTCTCTATTTTCTCGTCGAGATTCTCGTTGGCATGTTTCTCGACGAGAAAAGTGAGTGTGTGTACACTTACCTGTCCTCCGGGAAGCCCGCGCATGTTCGAAATGAATTTGACGCATGCGCGGTAGCTTCCTAAGCATAGGTAGGGTATACCAAGATGGCGGCGACGGCATCGAATGTGACAAGCGCATGCTCGTCGTAGTCGATGACGTCACCGCGTACGCTCCATTCAAAGAACCGCGGGTTCTTTGAATCGAGCGCGTGTACACTCGGCCGGGACAAGTTTCTTGTCCAAGAATCTCGTCGAAAAAAACGACATGTTTTTTTCGACGAGAATCTCGGCCGTGTGTACGAGGCTTAAGAGCTGTGAAAATGTGGAAAAGACTCCCTGCAGAGGTGGTTCTAGCCAGCTCAGTAGATTGCTTTAAGAAGGGCCTGGATTATTTCTTAAATGTACACAATATAACTGGGTACTGACATTTATAGGTAAAGTTGATATGGGGAATATCCGATTGCCTCTCGGGGGATCAGGAGGAAATTTTTTCCCCAGCTGTAGCAAATTGGATCACGCTCTGCTGTTTTTTTTTTGCCTTCCTCTGGATCAACTGTGGGTATAGAATTGGGTATATGGGATTGTATGATATTTTTTTTTTTTTCATGGTTGAACTGGATGGACTTGTGTCTTTTTTCAACCTGACCAACTATGTAACTATGTAACTTTGTGCAGCTATATCTCAATGCAGGCCATTAGTATGTCTGGAAGGCAAACAAGGAGAGGCAGACAGTCACGAGGCAATAAAAGAGGGCAAGCAGGCTCTGTGTCTAGAGGCAACAGTGCTGGTCGTGGACACGGTGCATCCTCATCAGCACGTGGCCATGGGACACGTTTGTCCTTCTTTTCGGCAGCTGGCAATGTTGAGCCGCAACATGCCCAAGGCTTGGTAGAGTGGATGACCAAGCCGTCCTCATCCTCCTCATCCTCTCTCACCCAGGCTCAGGGTACTTTGTCTGGCAAAGCAGCTGCCATAGCGGCCTCTTCCCTCTGCTCAATGGCATCAGTCTCTCCTTCCCTAGCCCCACCATGTCCTCCTGAGGAGTCCCCCGAACTGTTTGACCACAGTGTTGGGTACATGCTCCAGGAGGATGTCCAGCATTTTGAATGCTCCGTTGATGGAAGCCAGCTGGAGGAAGGCAGTACCGTGAGCCCAGAGAGAGGGGGTAGTAACGTGAGCCCAGAGAGAGGGGGTGCCCAACAAGGACAGCTATCTGGCAGTCATGTTCCCCCAGTTGCAGCATACTGCCAGATTTGCTCCAGTGATGAGGAGGGAGGGGATGATGAGGTCACTGACTCCACGTGGGTGGCTGATAGGAGAGAGGAGGAGGAGGGGGCACATCTCCAATGAGGCAGGATGCCCTTCAGGGGCCAGCTTAAGGGCAGCACACCGACTGCATCACACCGCAGAGCTCCGCATGTGCAGGGCGCTGCTGTCTCTGCGCGTTATTCCAAAACTTCTTTGGTGTGGGCCTTTTTTCAGACGTGTGCAGCAGATCGCACCGTTGCCATTTGCAACATATGTCTGAAGCATATCTCACGTGGCCAAAACATCAGCCGCTTGGGCACCACGTGCTTGACCAGACATATGTCGACCTGCCATGCAGTTCGTTGGCAAGCATACATAAAAGACCCACACCAAAGAACAAAGCGGACCTCTCCTTGCTCCTCATCAGCTGGGATATCCAACCCCACTATATCTTCAGTCCTCTCTAAAAGATAAACAGAGAGGAATGAAGGTGTAGAATTAGTTGTGTCACAGCCAAATACTGCAATCTGCTATTGGTACACCGACGTCAGATTGTACCAGGCAAATTTCCCTGCCCCAGCTGCTGCACCGTCGAAAGAAGTTCGCTCCCAGCCACCCACATGCCCAGCGGTTGAATGCTAGCTTGGCTAAATTTCTAGCACTTCAACTGCTGACTTTTCAGTTGGTAGACTCTGCCCCCTTCCGTGAGTTTGTGGAATGTGCGGTTCCTCAGTGGCAGGTTCCCAAACGCCACTTTTTCTCACGGAAGGCGATTCCGGCTCTCTACCGGCATGTGGAAGGCAATGTCGTGGCCTCGCTGGACAGGGCGGTCAGCAGTAAGGTGCATATTACCGCTGACTCATGGTCCAGCAGGCATGGACAGGGACGTTACCTATCTTTCACGGCGCATTGGGTGACTCTGCTGGCAGCTGGGAAGGATGCAGGACAAGGTGCAGTAGTGTTGGAGGTTGTTCCGCCACCACGCCTCCAAAATGTTACTACTAGTGATTCTGACACACCTCTCTCCTCCACCCCCTCCTCTTCTTCTTCCTCCATGGCCTCTACCTGTGCTTTGTCCTCGGAACCAGCGGTGCTCCGTAGGCGTTCAAGGGTCTACGCAAGTACGCAGGCAAAAAGATGCCATGCAGTGCTTGAGGTGGTGTGCTTAGGGGGCAGGAGCCACACTGGGGCAGAGATTCTGTCAGCTCTGCAGGGGCAGGCTCAGAGGTGGTTGACGCCACGCCAGCTTAAGCCAGGAAAGGTGGTTTGCAACAATGGCACCAACCTCCTCTCCGCCCTCCGACAGGGACAACTGACCCATGAGCCCTGTTTGGCTCACGTCCTTAACTTGGTGGTGTAGCGGTTCTTGGGCAGGTACTGAAGCAGGCCAGGAAACTCTGTGTGCATTTCCGACGGTCATATAATGCCAGTGCTCGGCTGGCTTACCTGCAAAAGGATTACAACCTGCCAAAGAACCGCCTAATCTGTGACATGCCCACCAGGTGGAACTCTACGTTGGCCATGCTGCAGCGGCTACACACGCAGCAGAGGGCCATCAATGAATATCTGTTGCAATATGGCACCAGGACAGGGTCAGGGGAGCTTGGATTTTTTTCCCCACGCCAGTGGGCCATGATCAGGGATGCATGCATTGTCCTGGCACCATTTGAGGAGGCCACGAGGATGGTGAGCAGTGACAGTGCATGCATCAGTGACACTGTCCCTCTCGTCCATCTGTTGGAGCACACGCTGCGTGGAATAATGGACAGGGCACTTGAGGCAGAAAAGAGGGAGGAAGAGGAGGACTTCCTTACCTCTCAAGGCCCCTTTTATCCAGACAGTGTTCCAGCCCGTCTATCACACAGGAAGAGGACGAGGAGGAGGAGGGGGAATGTGTTAGCATGGAGGTGGAGCCTAGCACTCAGCATGAGCAGCAGTCTTCAAGGGATCAATTACAGTCCCAAGACACCCATGGACTTGTACGTGGCTAGGAGGAGGTGGCTGCGGATCATGTCATCCTGAGTGACCCAGAGGACTCTGGACAAAATGCCTCAGCAAACCTACGCTGCATGGCCTCCCTGATCCTGCAAAGCCTGCGGAAGTATCCTCGTATTCGTGCTATCAAGGAGAGGGATCATTACTGGCTGGCAACTTTCCTTAATCTACGTTACAAGGGTAAGGTTGCGGACCTTATCTTGCCATCGCAGAGGGAGCAGAGGATGAAACATCTTCGGGAGGCCTTGCAGAAAGGTCTGTGCAATGCGTTCCCAGAGACAGGGAGGTTACAATTTCCTGGTCCTGGACAACGTGTTGCTGAGGCTTCTGTCAGTCAAAGAAGGAGCGGTGGAGAAGGTGGTCGTCTGACCGATGCGTTCAGACAATTTTTTAGTCCGCAGCCCCAAGGTATGATCAGTTCCAGCAACCATCGCCAGCATCTGGTTTACATGGTGCAGGAATACCTAGGGGCAAGATCAGACTTGGACAACTTTCCCACCGAAAATCCTCTGGGTTACTGGGTCTTGAGGATGGATCACTGGCCAGAGCTTGCACAGTATGCAATTGAGCTACTGGCCTGTCCTGCATCCAGCGTTCTTTCGGAACGCACATTCAGTTAGAGGTCGACCGATATGGGTTTTTCTCTGGCCGATATTTAGAAATCGTGGTGGCCGATGACCGATATATGATGCCGATTTTTTTTTGGGCCGATATGTTAGGCCAATTTTTTTCCCTTCATCTCATAAAATCTAACAGTTGGCCCCCTTTCACACTGGGGTGTTTTTCAGGCACTTTTGGGCTAAAAATAGCACCTGTAAAAGTGGCTGCAAAACAGCTCCCCTGCAGTCTCACACTGAGGCGGTGCGCTGGCAGGACGTTAAAAAAAGTCCTGCAAGCAGCATTTTTGGAGCGGTGTGTACCGCTCCTCCACCACTCTTGCCCATTGAAATGAATGGGCACTGCTGCCGAAGCACCAGCAAAGCGCTTCTGCAGCGGTGCTACACGGGTGCATTTAACCTCTTCATCGGCCTCTAGCTGGGTTATAAGTGCCCTGCTAGCAGCCGAATAGCGCCGCTAAAATGATGGTAAAGCGCCGCTAAAACTAGCGGTGTTTTACCGTCAACGCCTACCCGCTCCAGTGTAAAAGCAGACTTCCGCCGAAAAAAAATAATATTAAAAGTCAGCAGCTAAAAATACTGCAGCTGCTGACTTTTAATTATATGGATACTTACCTGTCCTGGGCGCCCACGATGTCGGCACACGAAGCCGATCTCTCCCTTCGGCTCTCAGGTGCTGCCGCCGCCATCTTCGGTAAGGGAATCAGGAAGCAGGCACAAAAACAGGTAATTAAAATTTTTAGACGAAAAAAATAAATAAAAACGGCTAACTTTACTGTTTAGTTTTATTTCAAATTCATTAAAGTGTATTTTTTCCCAAAAAATTGCGTTTGAAAGACCGCTGCGCAAATACCGTGTGACATAAAATATTTCAACAACCAACATTTTATTCCCTAGGGTCTCTGCTAAAAAAAATATATAATGTTTGGGGGTTCCAAGTGATTTTCTAGCAGAAAATACAGGATTTTTACTTGTAAGCTACAAGTGTCAGAAAAGATTTAGTCTTTAAATCAGGGATATGCAATTAGCGGACCTCCAGCTGTTGCCAAACTACAAGTCCCATGAGGCATAGCAAGACTCTGACAGCCACAAGCATGACACACAGAGGCAAATGCATGATGGGACTTGTAGTTTGGCAACAGCTGGAGGGCCGCTAATTGCATATCCCTGCTTTAAATGGTTAAACTGAGAACTTCTACACATGGAGTTCAGTTCATTGATAAGAAGAAACATTGTATCTCTTTTCTCTCACTTGGCAGGCTGCCCAGAGACACATCGCTCCACCTCCACGGGAAACTTCAGGGAACTTGTATTGACTTCTATGAAAGAAGTGTTTTGCAAGTTGCGCTGAAGTTTTTTAAATCGGCTTTTTTTTCAGCACTATCGGCCGATGCCGATTAATTAAAAAGTGCCAAAAATCGGCCGATATATCGGTCGACCTCTACATTCAGTGCTGCTGGAGGCTTTGTAACCGATCACAGGGTGCGCCTGTCCACCGACTCGGTCGATCGACTGACCTTCATAAAAATGAATCACTCTTGGATCACCACCAGCTACCAAGCACCTGATGCTGATGTAACCGAATATTTTTTTTTTAAATGTCAGATCCCTTCAAGACTGCCTATGCTGATGCTGAGTGACTATCCTGTTATGCTGAGTGACTATCCTCTTCCTCCTCAATGATCATGCTGATAGCTTGTAAGAACATTTTTGGTTCTGGGCACCGCCACCAGTGGCTTAGGCCCAATTTTTCAGCCCCTGTTTAACAGGGGCGTGTATTTACAATTTTTGATGCAATACTTTGCAACAGGGCTCATTGCTGCGCTCCAACTACAGTATCTGTGAGGGGTTGTAGTGTTGTGGCACCAGCACCAGTGCCTAAGGCCCAATTTTCCAGCCCCTGCAGTGCTCATTTCTGCGCTCTTAATAGAGTATCTGTGAGGGGTTGCAGTGTTGTGGCACCAGTGCCTAAGGCCCAATTTCTATGCCCCTGTTCAACAGGGGCATGTAATTACAATTCTTGATCTAATAATTCACAGCAGGGCACATTCCTGCACCCACCAAGAGTAATCGTGAGGGCTTACAGTGTTGTGGCAACACCACCACCACCACCAAAGGCCCAATTTTTATGACCCTGTTCAACGGGGGCATGTAATTACAATTCTTGATCTAATAATTCACAGCTGGGCCCATTCCTGCGCCCACCAAGAGTAACTGTGAGGCCTTACAGTGTTGTGGCACCAGCACCACCACCAAAGGCCCAATTTTTCTACCACTGTTCAACAATGGCATGTAATTACAATTCTTGATATAATAGTTCACAGCAGGGCGTTCCAGCGCCCACCAAGAATAACTGTGAGGGCTTACAGTGTTGTGGCAACACCAACACCTAAGGGGCAAATTTCAGCAGAGTATATACGGCAGGCCCCTACTTTCAAACATCCAACTAACAAACGACTCCTACTTGCAAACGGAAAGAGACAACAGGAAGTGAGAGGAAATCTACCCCTAGGAAGGAAAATTCTCTCCTGTAAGAGTTAATATGGGAAAAAGGTGTCTCTTCTCCACTGATGCTTTATCACCAATCCTTGTTTCAATAAAAAAACAAAATTTTCAAAAATCATTTGTCATTGGGACGGAAAGTGAGGTGAAATGTTCTGAACAGGTGCACAGACAGCAAAACAAATGTTACAGGGGTGATAACCCTTCCCTATGTTTTCCAAAAAGCTTAAAAATTGATTTTTTGGCTGGAGTTACACTTTAAAAATGTACCAGTTCAAAATTACAAAAATAAATCTACATAACAACAAACCTACAGTCCCTGTCTTGTTTGCACTGCCTGTATACTGCTGTTCAGAGTATATAGGGCCTGGGGGCCCCACACCTTTCCTTTTATTAATTTGGGTGCAGGGTTCCCCTTAATATCCATACAAGACCAAAAGGGGCTGGTAAAGGGCTGGGGGGGGGGGTACCCATGCCATTTTTCTCAATGATTTTCATCCGTATTACTGGGACCAGACAGTTTTAAATGACTTTTTATCCTTTAGAAATGTCATTTTGTGCAGGGACAGTTCTAAACACGGAAAACACGTGCCACTTCACAGGCATACTTTAGACACCCCCCAGGTATGATATTTAAAGGAATATTTCACTTTTTTTTTCACTTTAAGCATCATTAAAATCACTGCTCCCGAAAAAACAGCCGTTTTTAAAACTTTTTTTTTCAATGATTCATGTCCCCTGGGGCAGGACCCGGGTCCACAAACCCTTTTTAGGACAATAACTTGCATATTAGCCTTTATAATTAGCACTTTTTATTTCGAACGTTCGAGTCCATTGATTTTAATAGGGTTCTAAAGTTTGCGTGAACTTTCGGTTCGTTCGCAGGTTCTGGGGGGTGTTCGGCTCATCCCTACTCATTCCTCAAGGAAACCCTAGGTTCCACAAAACTGGTTGCGAAAGACTGCTTTAGATAGATTAGTAATTGTGTTAATTGGTAGCCATACAGTATGTATGTAGTTATTAGTGCCCTGGACAAAATTGGTGCATTGGCCTTCAAATTTTTGTAGTGTTTGAAAATATATTTAATAGAATTACTATTTTAAAATATTTACTGCGCTTTTTCCCTATTAAAACAGGACCTTTAACCTTCATAAGCACGTTCTGGCTGGGCACCTGTACAAGATCTTTGATCTAAACACAAAAACTCCAATGGAAAATTTCTCCACCAGCTTCATTCTTCTGGGACTTTTTGAGATGGAAGGGCTGCGATATGTGTACTGCACTTTTTCTTTTCTTGTCTATTTATTCATATTGGGTATGAGTTTTATGGTCGTTTTTGTGGTTATGACTGAACCAAGTCTACATGAACCAATGTACATTCTTATATGTAACTTGGTTCTCAATGGGATATTCGGGAGTTCCTCCTTCTTTCCAAAGTTGCTGATAGACTTGTTCACTTCTTCGAAGAACATCTCCCGTGATGCCTGTTTTATCCAATTCGCTTGTATCACCATTTGTGCCTATTTTGAATTAGGCACGTTTACCATCATGGCATATGATCGGTACCTGGCTGTCTGCCACCCCTTGAGATATGTCACCTTGATGACCATTGACATGGTGTTAAAGTTTATCTTTGGATGCCTAGCATTCTCAGTCATGGCTGTCTCAATTGGTGTATTTCTTACAGATCAGCTTCGTTTTTGTGGAACACATATTCAAAATATCTTCTGTGATAAGATGTCACTGTTGGTTTTGTCCTGCGAAGATTCGACAATTAATAAAGTCCACGGAGAAGCAGTTTGGAGTGTTTACCTGTCCTTGACAGTATCAGTTATAATTTTTTCCTACATTAATATTATTTTCATTTGTCTCAAACTCTCAAAAGAGTCCTGCAAGAAGGCCATTCACACCATGATGACCCATTTACTAGGCTTCTCTGTATTTATAATGGGAGTCTTGTTTGTCTTTATGCGCTATAGGCTAAACGGTATTGATCTCCCTATCACCGCACACAGTCTGATGTCTGTAGTTGGTCTTGTTACCCCTCCACTCTTTAACCCTCTTATATATGGAATACGGACAAAAGCTCTGAAGATGAAGATGATCCAAAAACTGCAGAACTTACAATTGTTGATGACTTTTTGGTACAATATTTCCAGCCATAAATGTCATGTAAAAACATTGTTATGAAACTTGATGTTGATCCAAATTTAGACTTGAAAATTACTGTAAAATTTGATTTCTTTTGAAAATTAAGTAGTGGTAAAGAGTTCTACAGCCATCAATCCCAGAATTAGAACAGAGTAATTAATCTTTATTGGCTAAGCAATAAACTCAAAGTTTTGAAACAACTCAGGCCTCAAGCATCAGTACACAAAAATAATTATACTTTATACACACCAAATCAGACAATAAAATCATTATCACTTTTGTTAGAGATGAAGACCACAAATGTTACATGTCATGGGAACCTTGCTCGGGGGTGAATTAGGACTGGTCAGTATCAGCATGTTGTTGGAAAAAAGGTTGTAAGTTAGCAGAGGAGCCCTGCTAGCATTATGAGATAAGTCATCACAGAGTCATGGACTGCAAAATGGAATCATTTATTTCATGGCTAAATGACGCTTCTTCAGACAAATGATGTGGTGACAACTTTGCCAGAGCTAGGGCATGTGGAAAATGTTTCCTACAGGCTGAACATTCCATATGCTCTCAGCTCTGACAAACATGTCACCACACCATTTGTCTGACGAGGTAGCAATTAGCCTCCAAACACATTATTTGGTGTTCAATAAATAATTCCACATTTCCTCTCTTAAATCCCTTGATTCTTGACACTGTTTATGTCAATGAATGATGAGGAATTACTTAATGTCAAAAGCAAGGATTGGCTATTGTTCACATGGAGGAAAAACAACAATATCCAAAGCAAGGCTTTGTTTGCTATTATCCATATAAATGCCACAATGACCCAGTGTGGCATCCATGCCCGGAAGACCTCCGACGTGACAAAACACGTAGGGCAGAGCCTGCTGTGACATCATCATGCTACCCGCATTTATGTGCAACCATTTTGATTACGGGCCGGATTTAATGTACTGAATGCTTAACCACTCTGTTTTAAATGTGAGTGCCTTTTGTTTTATTATTACATTGGTTCTATTGGTACACACTATGTGGCAATTCTTTTGACATATTTACCAATGATCCCATGATTGAGAGTGTTCAGAGTTACTTTCCTATGACGAGTGACACTATCCTAGTACCCAGAGGATACAGGTTTAAAGACTGAAGCCTCGTACACACGACCGAGAATCTCGTCGTAAAAAAAAACGGTTTTCTCAACGAGATTCTTGTCAAGCTTGACGAGATTCTGCAGGTGGGGGGCTTATTGGTGTCTGGAAGCCCCTTTTAACCAGGGGGCCCCAGATCCCACTCCCCCCCCCATGTAATTGAGTAGGGGTACATAATTCACCAAAAAAAGTGTCAAAAAGAAATAAAAACACACACAGTGTTTGACAATTACTTTATTTATTTTTTAAAACTGTGTCCCCCGATGTAGATCTATCATCAATCACGAAGCCCGATGCTGCACCTGCAAAAGAAGTTCCGCCTGTGACAAAGGCTACCACCATCTGCCTACTCCGCTGTGTGACAGTTCTTAAATAGGTAAGGGGCAGGGCCACCTGGCGACCTTACCTGGTGGTCCTGCCCCCCTGTGGCATCACTGACCCATACATGGTGGGCTGCCGATGTAACAAGGGGGCGAGGCGACAAGGTGACGTTGCCGGGTGTCCCTGCCTCTTACCTATTTAAAAATTGACACGGTGGAGCAGGCAGATGGTGGTAGCCTTCGTCTCGGGCGGAGCTTCTTTTTTTTCGGGTCCGGAGCCGGGCATTGTGAGTGACGGTGGATCTACATTGGGGGGCATTGTTTTTTATTTTTAATAAAGAAATTGTCAAAAACTGTGTGTGTTTTTATTTATTTTTGACACTATTTTGGTGAATGAGTAAAATGTACTCCATGCTCATTCACCTAGTGGGTGACAGGATATGGGGGCCTCCTTGTTAAAGATGGCTTCCAGATTCCGATAAGCCCCCTGCCCGCAAACCCAGACAAGCAACATCCAGGGTTGTTGGGAAGACGCCTTTGCCCCATCAACATGGTGACAAGGTGCTTTGGGGTGAGGGCAGAGCCCCCCTGCTTTAAAGAAACCCCCCCATGTTGAAGGCATGTGGCCTGGTATGGTTCAGGAGGGGGGGTGCGCTCGATTGTACCTCCCCTTTCCTGGCCTGCCAGGCTGCATGCTTGGATAAGGGTTTGGTATGGATTTTGGAGGGGGGCCACACTGTTTTTGCAGCTCCATTGTTGTGCACAGGCAGCAGACTTCAGCCCCCCAGCATGCACTCTGCTGTGGGAGAGTGAGAGACTGGAACCCAGGAAGAAGCTGAGGGAGTGAGTGCTACAGGAGACAGGAAAGAGAGAGGACTGTGCTGGGGAAAGCCAGAGAGGGAGCCATGCTGTATCCGTGCCACCAGAGAGGGAGCCACAATGTACCCACATCACCAGAGAGGGAGCCACGCTGTACCCGTGCCACAAGAGAGGACGTCACTCTGTATCCACATCACCAGAGAGTGAGCCACGCTGTACGCACATCACAAGGGAGAGCCACGCTGTACCCGTGCCACCAGAGAGGGAGCCTAGCTGTACCCGTGCCACCATAGAGGGAGCCATGCTGTACCAGCACCACCAGAGAGGAAGCCACGCTGTACCCATGCCACCAGAGAGAGAGCCACTCTGTACCCACATCACCAGAGAGGGAGCAACGCTGTACCCGTGCCACCAGAGAGGAAGCCACACTGTACCCGTGCAACCAGAGGGGGAGCCATAATGTACCCGCACCCCCAGAGAGGGAGCCACGCTGTACCCATGCCACCAGCGAGGGAGAAAGACTGAGCTGCTGCCAGGGTACAGACATGCTACACTACTGACCATAATCGGCCTGACCAGCCCAGAGTGAGCAAACGTCCAGCCGGAGGGATCACTGCTGCAGTTTCGCCGGGTCTGGTAAGGAGGCCTGTTGGCCATTATCCATTACTGCTCCTAGGGACTGAGCCATTAGGAAGTGCCTAACCTGCTATCCTCTAGGCCTTATTGACCGCTGTAACGCACACCAACAAGGTCCAATGCAGGGCTGTCAGCCTGAAAATAGGGGAGTGGGGGAGGGGGGAAGACACCATATTTTGTCACACCAGGTGACACCAACCCTAGTAACGCCACTGGGTGTGAGGTCGACCAGTCAGTTGTCACCAGCTGGTGCGAAGGGCAGCGGTCTGATACAGTGTTTGTCACACAGACATCTGTCCCCGATCCCCCCTTATGCCGCGTACACACGACCGTTTTTCATGACGATAAAAATGCCATTTTTTTATTTGGTCATTGTAACGGCACCCCAAATACGAAAGTGGGGAACGCCGTTTAGATCTCTTCCCTCTCCTAGACACAAATTCACTGCCGATCCTCCATAGCCAGACGACCACTTCCCATAGGAATTAATCCTTCTGAAAGAACGAGACGCACTCTGTATCTTTCAGGGATAGACTCACTTTTGCCAAAAACATTGTAACCTTTATACACATCCAATACTGCATTATACACATCCAATACTGCATTAATCTAAAATGAACAATGGTCCAGCTCCACCCACAACATAACAAGACCCAATACACATTTGACAGTAGGCTAGCTTTTGTCTCCCACTACCCATCTCTTAGAAGGCAACAGCTAATCCCTTTATGTTTAAATAACTATGCATGACCTTTATATTCACCAGACTGTCTGTTACTTTACAATACACACAAGGACAGACTTAATTTCCCCAATCCACATCACCACAAACAATGAACAGGTCTTTTAGAAGCTGGGATTAGCATTACACTAGGCAGACAGGTGATTGAGGCTGAACACCTCAGTATCTCTCAATTAACCTGTTGAGTTCAGAATCAGTAAATAGTCCTTTACAGATATCCTTGGGAATATGGTGGATAAATATTACAGACCCATTTTAGGTAGTCCAAGATATATTTCTTAATGTCCATTATTTCCTGGCTCACCCTGTGTCCAAAGTGACCCTCCTGTCACACATCTCCCCCTTTCAACAGGAGACTAACACAGGAGGTGACCCCAGAGGGGTTGACTCCGAAGTTAGTCCATAGGTCCATTCTTCTAATGCCGGTATCCACACAGTACCCCAAATAAATTGCTCCAAACAGAGCAATACTTACCCAGCCAACCTCTGCCTCTCTCAGAGAACATACCCGCCGCTGGGGGAAGACAGGGTGACTGGGCTCAGTCCGTCATGCTGTTGGGGATCTGGGCCGACTGCCCAGCATCCCTGGGGTATACAAGTGGAGACTGAAGTCCCATCCACTTGTGGTAGGTGAAAATCCCCCAGTGCTTGCAAAGCAAGGCTGACATCCTCCTGTCTCAGTTTCACACCATTTTCTGGGGTTGTGTCAGTGAGGACCGAAGTCCCATCCAGTACCACAGGAACTCCCTCTTCTGTTAGTTGAGAGCAGAGGCCCGCGGCCCTCTGCTCCTTTGCCAGCTCTTCTGCTGGGTTGCTGTGAGTGGAGACCACAGTTCCATCCACCGATATCAGCTCAAGTTGCAGTTGTGTGCAGAGGCCAGTAGCATTCTGCCCTGCTGCCAGTGATTCAGCTGGGGGTAAAAGCTTTACCACCTCAGCGTGTTGCTGGAGAGAGGGGCCAACTGCCCCAGCTCCCTGAAACTCCACAGTTGTTTCCGGTGCTGGGCAGAGGTTGCTAGCACTCTGCCCTGTTGCCAGCACTTCTGCTGGGGACTCCACACCATCTGCTCTGGCTAACTGTTGAGGAGGGAAAATGGCTGCTTCTCCTCCCTGCATCTCTGAAATCCACTGGGAAAGAGGAACCATCACCTTCTCACCTCGGGCCTCCAAAACTGCCACGGGTGTAGAGCAGGGGTCTGCAGTACTCTGTCCTGCTGCCAGTACTTGGGCAGGCGATGCATAATCCCTAACATCCTCTGAACAGTCCCTTAAGTCCATACCTTCTGTAATCTGTGGCTGGGGAGATGAGCCAACTGCCCTAGCTCCCTGGAACTCCATATCATCCCCTTCGGCTTTAGGGGTGGCAATCTTCAGATTTTCCACTGCCGATTCTTCAGCCAGGCTAGCTCCCTGGAACTCCATATCATCCACTTCGGCTTTGGGGATGGCAATCTTCAGATTTTCCACTGCCGATTCTTCAGCCAGGCTAGCTCCCTGGAACTCCATATCATCCACTTCGGCTTTAGGGATGGCAATCTTCAGATTTTCCACTGCCGATTCTTCAGCCAGGCTAGCTCCCTGGAACTCCATATCATCCACTTCGGCTTTAGGGATGGCAATCTTCAGATTTTCCACTGCCGATTCTTCAGCCAGGATTCCAGAGTTGTCCACTGGTATTTCCTGATAGTCCCAGGCACAGGTTGCACCACCCTGCTGCTGAGCAGATTCTAGCAGCTGTCTGTAGGCGATCTCCGATTGCTGTATTTCTGCCATTCTCCGCTCATGTTGTCGCTCTAGTTCTCTGTTTTGTCGCTGTCGTTCTCTATCTTGACGCTCTTGTTCTCTCTTTTGTCACGCATCCTGCAGCTGGATGCCTCTAATGGCTTCCTTTATGGCGGTCTCTGATGGGTTAGCACCATATAATGCCAAGCGCTGTCGAACTCGTTGCTGAAACAAGTCTTCAACTGACCGGGGTCCTGCATCACCATCTCTCTGGTCCATCTCGGCTAGCTCCCTGATCAAGGTGGCCTTGTTCTTTGTCCCACTTGTCCCTTCACGGCTCTCCAGTAGGTCTTTCAGCGTGGCTTTCCTGCAGGCTGCATAGCTGGTCATTCATTGTGGTGGTTTGGAGTGTCCCGGTAACTGGAGGGAAAATCCTGCTGCTGCCAACCAATGTAACGGCACCCCAAATACGAAAGGGGGGAACGCCGTTTAGATCTCTTCCCTCTCCTAGACACAAATTCACTGCCGATCCTCCATAGCCAGACGACCACTTCCCATAGGAATTAATCCTTCTGAAAGAACGAGACGCACTCTGTATCTTTCAGGGATAGACCCACTTTTGCCAAAAACATTGTAACCTTTATACACATCCAATACTGCATTAATCTAAAATGAACAATGGTCCAGCTCCACCCACAACATAACAAGACCCAATACACATTTGACAGTAGGCTAGCTTTTGTCTCCCACTACCCATCTCTTATGCCCCATACACACGATCGTTTTTCATGCCGTTAAAAATGCCATTTTAAAAAATGGCCATTAAAAATGATTGTGTGTATGCTCCAGAGCATTTTTAACAACGTGAAAAATGGCCATTAAAAATTTCGAACATGCTCTATTTTTTTACGTCGTTTTTCATGTCGTTTTTTTTAACGACGTGAAAAACGATAGTGTGTATGCTTTCACGAGGTGAAAAAAAACGCGCATGCTCAAAATCAAGTATGAGACGGGAGCGCTCGTTTTGGTAAAGCTAGCGTTGGAAATAGATATGGCACATTCGTCACGGTGGAATTAATAGCATCGTTTTATTGCTGCGCATTCCGTTCTTCTTTTGATAATGCTTAAACAATTACCTTCTTTTGCTAATGACATTGAGAGTTATGCCAAACTTGTTCCTAAAGTAATTCTTAATTGATTTAATGATAGAAAAATATTATTTTTAAGCCACATCTCCCTCCTAAATTCATGAATAAATGTAAAGATCACAATTTTTTTTAAATTTATTTTAGAAGTTTATTTTAGTAATTAAGTTAGCTTAATTTTTTTTTGGGGCCTTTTTTTTGGGGAATTTTGTGTAGCGCTACCCCCAGTTAAGAGAGCCGCTGATATTGATTTGGGCCCTGCAGTGCACCGCTGTCAACCCCCGGCAATCGGCTCTAACCTCCCGTGGCACAGCTGGTGATAGAGAGATAGGACCGCGTGATCGCAACTGTTGGTGACGCAGTCCTATAACAAACATACACAGAATATACTTTAAAACTCCTATTAAAGTAAGCGGAACTGACACCAAATGTACTTTACCCAGATATTTTACTGAGGCTAATGGGCAAGTAATAAACAACAGTATAACAAGTTGCAGATCCCTGCAACAAACAGTAATAAAGATAAACAGAGTAATCAGAATAATAAAGTATTGCTATGCAACTCTAGCGCTGCCCTTTTACAGCTACTTCCCCTCATGGGTAGACTAACACCCAGCAATGTCTACCTATGCAGTCAGGCCTGACTGATCTAAATGGAAGTTCAGTGAAACAATATTTGCTAGCAATCTCTCGGTGGTGCACTTGAAGAACAACTTTGTAATCCCAACGAATAGTAAAGATAAAGTATCTGTCTTTAAACAGCTCTCACCACCTGGACAAGTCCAAGTCCCTTTCCTCCATCGATTCGTCTAGGAACAGGAATCCACCGACATCCAAGTCTTCAATCCTTCTGGTGTACTGCAGCAAGGAGGATTAGATGTCTCTAAGGCTCTGCTAGGCTGGCAGAGGGCTCTTTGGAAAGGAGCACACGGCCCAGGCTTCAGGCCTTGTGCACACAGCAGTTCAGCACAGAGATCCTCTTGCTAGGAGAGGGGTGTCCAAAGAGGCCGACCAAAACTCTGCCTCCCCTTTATAAAGTCTGCCCCAGCAGTCTCTGTTCTGGAGCAATGCACCCTGGGTGCTGCAAGATGTACTGGGAGATGTAGTCTCTCTCTCCTCTGCTTTCACTTCCATAATGTCTCTTTACTTCCTCCTGACTCACATCTCACCTGGAACTTCTTGTCTCTCTGCATTAAAGGGGAACACCCCGCTACACACTCCCCCCACTTGAACTCTTTGGTCCCCAAAGATAAACTTCAACAAATACTGTTTACCATTTTGGACAATGTCGAGCATGATGTTGGCATAGGGAATTCCCACCAAAACTTTGGGATGGAACTCTCTTGCCCACAGGTCACACTACCATGAGTGGCCTGCCTAACTGTGCCAGAGAGTGAGCTGGGGTTGCCCTCCACCAAATGGACGGTGGAAGGATCAGGTTGTTCAACACTTCTCCTAGCCGTTACAACAGAGTCCTCTGAGCTCGTCCCCATTTGGGGGTAAGTTAGTTTCTTGGGAGGCCTGATGACTCTGCGAGCCCTCTGCTCTCTTGGTGCTTCTGACTCTGGCACCACAGGCTCTTCTTCAGGAGTAAGTTCAGGTAACATTGCTGGTTCTGGAACCTCTGATTCAGAAGTCGACTGACGTATGGAATCTCTAGAGTCCTCCTCAGCGCAAGTGTCAGGAACATCTTCCCAGTAATCAGCTGAGGGACTGAAGGGTATGAATTCAGTAGCCTCCGGATTCAGCGTTGCATCTGGGGTATCCCCTCCATTTGGGAGATCTATGGCGGACGTTCCCAGAGTCGAGGGAGGCCACAGCCAGTCCAGTTCTCCACCTTCTTCTGTACTCAATTGGGAGGCCTCCCCATCTTTGGCTCGAGAGGTCTGGGACCGAGTGTTCGGCCTAGGAATATCCAGGATAGAGGCCGGTTCAGGGGAGTCTCTCACGGGAGGTATTCTGACTGCCTCAGCAAGTGGGAGCAGGTGGTTCCGATGCCACATCTTCAGTGGACCCACCTTTCCTTCTGGCTTTAGTTTGTAGACAGGCAAACCGGGCAACTTCCTACAGACAACATAGGGCTCAGATCTCCACCTGTCGGCAAGCTTGTGTTTTCCAGGGACCCCCAGATTGCGTAGCAGTACTCGGTCCCCGGGCTGCAGATCTTGCACTCGAACCTTCAGATCAAAATTTCTCTTGTTGCGGGCCCCCCTTTGATCCGAAGCCGCCTGGGCTTGTTCATAGGCCACCTGCAAGCTACGTCTAAGTCTGTCCACGTATCCCTTGTGGGATGTAGCTGAGGTATTGTCTATAGAAGTGCCAAAGGCCAGGTCCACAGGTAGCCTTGCTTCTCTCCCAAACATAAGTCGATAAGGGGAGTAGCCAGTGGCGTCACTTGTGGTACAGTTATAGGCATGTACTAGGGCTGATATGTGCTGACTCCAGTGTTGCTTCTTCTCTGTTTCTAAGGTTCCCAACATGTTGAGCAGGGTCCGGTTAAATCTCTCCGGCTGAGCATCTCCTTGTGGGTGGTAAGGCGTGGTTCTGGTCTTCTTTATTCCTAATGAATCCAAAAGTCTTCGGATCAACCGACTCTCAAAGTCCCTTCCTTGATCTGAGTGGAGTCTCTGTGGTAGTCCGTAATGGACAAAATACTTCTCCATAAGTATCTTGGCCACGGTGGATGCCTTCTGGTCTTTGGTTGGGAAAGCTTGAGCATAGCGGGTGAAATGGTCGGTTATTACCAGAACATTCCCCAATCCACTCAGGTCGGGTTCGAGGCAGAGAAAGTCAATGCATACCAGATCCATTGGGCCTTGACTCTGTAAGTGGCCCATTGGGGCAGCTTGATGGGGTAGGGTCTTTCTCTGAATGCATCGTGCACAGGAATGGCAATACTCCTCTACTTCTGCCCTCATGCAGGGCCAATAGAACCGATTTCTGACAAGCTGGAAGGTCCTTTCTGCCCCTAGGTGACCATGATGGTCATGCAGGGCAATTAGTACAGTCTCTCGGTGCTTCTCTGGAAGAAATAACTGCCACTTATCTTCTGAGTCATCAGAGGGGCCCCTTCAGTAGACCACTCCCTGATGTACCTGTAGCCTGTCCAATTCCTTCCTCAACAGGCGAGCCTCCTTTGAGGGGTGATGTAGGAATTTGTTGGGATCCTGATTCTCCAGGGCTTCGAGGACCAATCTCCCCATGGGGTCTTCCAATTGGTCACACCTCAACTCCTTCTTGGACAGTCTCGGTAGGTTGTCTTCCTCCAGTTGAGTTACCCCACAATAGTGTTTGGGGACTCCTACCATGGTAACCCCTATTTCTTCTGCTCTGGAGCCTCCTCTGGCTTGGAATTCAGCCCCTTGACAAAGGGCCCGCACCCCGTCCGGTGCCACTTGGGTCCAATCTTCCCAGTCATTTGTCGTGGCATGAGACCTCCGGGACAGGGCATCTGCATCCCTATTTCCGGCTCCTGGTCTGTACTTCAGACTGAAGTTGAATCCAGACAATGCGGCCAACCACCTGTGTCCGGTGGCATCTAGTTTCGCGGTGGTGAAGAGGTAGGTCAGGGGGTTGTTGTCTGTCTTCACAGTAAACTCTGCCCCATACAAGTAGTCTTTTAGCTTGTCTACTACCACCCATTTGAGGGCCAGGAATTCCAGCTTATGAGTGGGGTAATTCTTTTCTGAGGGGGTCAGGCTCCTGCTCACATAGGCCACTGGTTGCAGTTGTCCTTCATGTTCTTGGTAGAGTACACCACCTAGACCCTCATGGCTGGCATCCACATGTAATTCATAAGGTCTGGTAGGGTCGGCGTAGGCCAGGACTGGGGCAGTGGTTAAGCTCCTCTTCAGAGCATGAAAGGCCTCTTCACACCTTGGGTTCCACTGATCTTGAACTGACTCACCAGGCCTCCTGGGCCCTGAGTCATCCTCTTCCCCTTCTGCCTTTAGCAATTCATTCAACGGGCGGGCAATCCGAGCAAACCCCTCCACAAACCTCCTATAATAGGAGCAGAACCCCAGGAAGGATCTGAGCTCTGTTACTGTGGTGGGTCGTGGCCAGGAAGTGACTGCTTCCAACTTCTCAGGATCTGTGGCCACCTCTTCTTCAGACACTATGTGCCCCAGATAGTTCACAGAAGACTGGTAGAACCGACACTTCTCGGGGGAAAGCTTAAGTCCCTCTTCGCTGAGTCTTCTCAATACTTTCTCCAACCTGGCTTCATGTTCTTCCAAGGTTCTTCCAAAGACAATGACATCGTCCAAGTACACAAGGACTTCTATAAGATTCATGTCTCCAACAGTCTTCTCCATAAGGCGTTGAAAGGTAGCAGGAGCTCCAGACAGACCCTGAGGCATCCTATTGAATTCGAAGAATCCCACCGGGGTTATGAAGGCTGTCTTCTCCCTGTCTTCTGGGTGCATAGGGATTTGATAGTACCCACTCTTGAGGTCCATCACACTGAACCATTTGGCTCCAGACAAACTTTGTAGGGCAACTTCTATCCTTGGCGTGGTGTATTGGTCAGGGATGGTTCTCCTGTTGAGGCTTTGTATCGATTACAGGACTCTCAACGACCCATTCTTCTTTCTGACCACCACGATTGGGGAGGCATAGGGACTTCTAGACTCCCGGATCACACCAGTCTTCTTTAGTTCTACAAGTTGTTCCCTCAGATCCTCCAGATCTGCCAGGGGGACCCGCCTGACCCTCTCTCGGAAGGGCTTATCTTCTTGGAGGCGGATCCGATGGGTGGCACTTCTTGCACACCCCACATCGAATTCATCTTCGGAAAAGATCTTCTCCCACCTGGACAGCTGGGCCTTGGCTCTTTCTTTCCAAGCCCTGGGTAGGTTCGGGTTTTCCACGGACAGTTTCTCCCAAACATCTCCTCCGTCACCCGTCCCCTTGACTTCGGACCAAGTGACCGGGGCAGCAGGGCTCACCTGACCAAGCAACACTCTGGCAGGGATCTCCATGGGTCCTCCCGTAGTGTTCCTAACACTCACCGGAACTCTGCCATGGGCCTTCTTCAGGGCCTTGAACGGAATCACTTCTGGTATCACTTCCAGGCCTGAGGACTCTTCCCTTGGGTCTGATTCCAGCATGACAAAGGGGCCAGGTTGTTCCCACGAAAGCTTCACAGTGGCCCTAAGACAGGTTACTTCTCCGGGCTGTAGCACTACTCCTTCTCTGCCAAGTCTCCACACCTTCCCTATCCCCTCTCCCGGGGTCTTCTGCTCTAAGACCAGTCGTTGGTAGGCCGTCTTTAGCATGGGATGGATTTTGGTGGCTGAATGGTTTCTCTCTTTCACTAGAGGGGTCAGGAGTCTCCTGACTAGATCCGTGTTTGTCCCAATGATCAGGGAAATCTTGCTGGCTCCAGGCGGCCGGGGACACACAACTGCCAGGGTGTCAAACACTTCAGCCTTCCCAGCCACGGATGGGTCGAAAGTCATCTTTATGGGCAGGTACCCATCATAAGGGAAACTCTGGGTTCCAAGTCCCCATATCTCCAGCTCTTCTATCTTCTGGATAGGCAGATGACTCAAGTGCCTATCATAGAAGTCCCAGTATAGTAAAGTCACCTGTGCTCCGGTGTCCAAAAGAGCTTTAGTATAGACTCCTTCCACTTGAATGGGCACAGTAGGAGACGGGCCCACCAGTTCCTTTGGGTATGGCCAGACTGGGGTCACCTCTTTTTTTTGGCTTTCGACCCTTGCCCTGCTCCTTTTGGACTTTAATTTTTCCTGAGCCTGGCATGCATTGACTTTCTCCCTCTCAATGGGGGCACAAACCCGCTGAGGGATGTTATTGTTCCTTTTAGGTGGATGTTCCTTCTTTGGGGTGCTGTACTTCCACTGAGGGGTCTTGCCCCCTCCCTCTGGGGTACATCTTGGTGGGGGTGTACTATACCTCCTCCTAGGAGTTTTGTCTCCTCCATTCTTGGCCTTTTTTTTTAGTTTGGAGCGCACTGAAGATGATGGGCACCCGGTTGACTCCTTCACCGGGGCCCTTTGGAGTTTCCCGCCGGCTTGCAATTATCTGTTCTCTTCTTCTTTGGGCTGGAGCATACGTTAGCAAAGTGGCCACTCCCTCCGCAGTTATAGCAAATCACCTCTTCTCGGTCCTGTAGGGATGCCAGTGCTGAGGTGTTCGGGAACAACTCCTTTCTTGGGCTCGGTTTCTCTCGTCTTCTCTGATCTTTCTCCATCAAAGAGGTCAGCATCTCCAACACTTGGGCCATTTGCGATTTCAGAGTGTCAACCTCCGCATCTCTTTCTGGGCTCTTGACCGAATGGACAAACACTGGTACAGGTGTGACATTCGCCTTGGCCACCTGCTGATCTTCCTGCAGCGCCTCTTCGTCCCTAATAATTTTTATTAGATCAGAGTAGGTTAGTGACATTCCTCCTCCTGAGGTTTTCAGGTGCAGCCAGACCGGGTCTGAGCGCCGCGCTCCCCTCATGATCTGCTTCATGCGTGCTTCATCTGCATCTTTGGGCAGCATTCCCTTCTTCAGTACAATCTTGCATAACTGCCTGTTCAGCCTTCTAACATATTCTGACAGTTTCTCATTCGGCTGCTGGAGAGTGTGTTCAATTTGATAAATCATCTCTGACACCTTCTCCAGCTGACCAAACTCTTCCTGCAGCATGGCCAGGCAATCTTGAGCTGTACAGTTTTCATTTCCAAACCGGAAGCTCCTCACCGCTTCTGCCGCGGTACCTTTCAGACTTTCTAAGACTCGCTGTCTCTTCTGTGCCTCAGGCACCTCCCATGCTTCTACTGCCTGCAATGCCTGTTCCACCCAAGTGTCAAAATCTTCCTCCCCCGCAGGGACGGGGAGCTTCCCTGAGAAGGTGCTAAGCTTCCGGTAACCGGCCTCCACATGCACCGTACTGCTTTTCTGGCACTTAATTACAAGGTCTCCTAGAGCATTCAACAATTCAGGCCCTATAGCGGCCAGCGGTGATCCCGGGCTTAATAGTTCCTTAAGCTTTTCTGCTTTAGGGGATAGTGGTGGAGATAATTGTGGGGGTGATGGCTTTGGTGTCTGAAACCATTCTTCCTTCACTGGCAGCGTATGTATCAAGTGATAGATCTGATTATCTATGGCTTGTATACTCTGACTTTTAAAATGCTCTGGGATTTCCTTTTTCCATTCTACCAGTGCGTATGTAAACGAGATCACTGGATCTGGCCTAAAATCCATCACCCATGCTTTGTGGCTCGGAGACAGTAACAATACGAGCTGTTTTATCTCCTCTTCCTTCCATCTTTCCCCCGGGAGTACAATGACTACCGCCGCGGTTGGATCGGCGCCAATCGCTGCGCACCACTGTGACATTGCCAGCGGGTCCATGCTGGTACTTCTGACCGGCTTGATTGCAGCGTGCAACGTACAAGGATCCCGGACTCGAGCCCCCACGTGTAGCGCTACCCCCAGTTAAGAGAGCCGCTGATATTGATTTGGGCCCTGCAGTGCACCGCTGTCAACCCCCGGCAATCGGCTCTAACCTCCCGTGGCACAGCTGGTGATAGAGAGATAGGACCGCGTGATCGCAACTGTTGGTGACTCAGTCCTATAACAAACATACACAGAATATACTTTAAAACTCCTATTAAAGTAAGCGGAACTGACACCAAATGTACTTTACCCAGATATTTTACTGAGGCTAATGGGCAAGTAATAAACAACAGTATAACAAGTTGCAGATCCCTGCAACAAACAGTAATAAAGATAAACAGAACAGGAATCCACCGACATCCAAGTCTTCAATCCTTCTGGTGTACTGCAGCAAGGAGGATTAGATGTTTCTAAGGCTCTGCTAGGCTGGCAGAGGGCTCTTTGGAAAGGAGCACACGGCCCAGGCTTCAGGCCTTGTGCACACAGCAGTTCAGCACAGAGATCCTCTTGCTAGGAGAGGGGTGTCCAAAGAGGCCGACCAAAACTCTGCCTCCCCTTTATAAAGTCTGCCCCAGCAGTCTCTGTTCTGGAGCAATGCACCCTGGGTGCTGCAAGATGTACTGGGAGATGTAGTCTCTCTCTCCTCTGCTTTCACTTCCATAATGTCTCTTTACTTCCTCCCGACTCACCTCTCACCTGGAACTTCTTGTCTCTCTGCATTAAAGGGGAACACCCCGCTACATTTGCATAAATTATTCTTGTGTAAAGTTACCCCACCAACCTTCAAAATGTGTCTCATTTTGCCTCAAGGAGGTTTGTGTCCCTTGTTAATAACAATAATATTATTTGAAATGTCCCTGCCTGCTCCCTAGCAAACTCTCTTTTGAAATACAAATCACATAGTCAAGTATTTTAAGACAAAAAAAAAGAACCCTTTATTTAGGAACATAACAAATTAAAGAGGAAGGCAGCACTGGAGAGCCTGCTTGCATTTGTGCATCCTTTGGACCCCACAACAACCATCCAAGATGTGAAAACCAAACTATTGATTTAAAGAAAACAAAAAAGGAGCCCAATCTTGGCTTGAACTCCCAGAGATCAGGAACCGCAGCAGATAAGTCATATATGTCCCCAGTCTGTGGTACTACAGCAGGGATTATTTTTTCCTCTTCCTTGTAGCCTTCTCTCCAGCCTTCTCTGCAGCCTTCTCTGCAGCCTTGGTTGGTTTCTTCCTCGGAGGCTGGGGATCAGGAGGAGAGGTTGTGGCAGGAGGAGTAGGAGGAGGAGGAGGTGGAGGAGTAGGGACAACCTCCGTGATGTCGGTGAACTTGGTGAGTTCACCAAGCAATCCCTTGTTAATTACCTTCAGGAGAAGGGTCTCACTATAGAGCTTTTGCCGCAAGTCCATTTGGCCTAGCTTATGTGCGAGGACTGTGGCAAAGCCCTCCTCAGCAGAGGGTGCCTCTCTGAGGGCCGCAGTAGCCTCTTTGATGAACGCTCTTGTTTCCTCCTCCACCTGCCTACCTCTCCTTGGCCCTCATGGTTTCATTATCAGGGGAGGCATCTGGGCTCTTGTACTGGGCCCAGCCTCCTCCTGAGTGCCACTGGGGCCAGCCTCCTCCTGGGTGCCACTGGGCCCTGCCTCCTCCTGGTCCCCAACATCACCCTCTTCCTGGCTATGCTCTGGCTGTAAAAAAAGAAAGGGACATTATTTATTTTTTGCCACCATCAATCACACACATTGTTCACCTCCAGACATTTTTTAATTGAATGTCAAAAGGTAGTCATTTTGCATAGATTCCAACTCCTGATATTGTTGCCTTGTCCCCCTCAAATTTGACCACTACTGTATCTTGCTCTTTAAATCCTCTTTTTTATTAACATTGAATACATAACAATACTAACAACAATTTTTTAAATCATCACTTTTGTAACATATAAATGGAGATATCAATAATTTACCTGGCTCCATATATCCAAATCTGCCTCCTCAAGGACCTCATCTTGATCCTCAGTGGAAGCCAGAGCAAGGTTGCTAGGAAGGCTGGAGGGCTGGCTGCAAGGAAGGCTGGAGGGCTGGCTGCAAGGAAGGCTGGAGGGCTGGCTACAAGGAAGGCTGGATTGACCTCTGGGGGGGAAGGGTGGACAGCGATTCCCGCACTTCCAGCTGGTCATCCAGGAAATATAACTTGCTGTAGTACCACAGACTGGGTTTATAAACCTTATCTGCTGCAGCACCTGACCTCTGGGACTTCAGGACCATATTCCTCTGGGTCCTGTATGTCCCCCTGATGGTAGCAATTTTGGTTTTCACATCTTGGAGAGTTGTTGTGGGTATCTGTGTTTGCACAAATGCAAGCAGGCTCTCCAGTGCTGCTGTCCTGGCCACTTTATTTTTATTTCCACCACTTTTTGTCTGCCAAAGGATAGGGAGGTCTTTCCATTTATCAATGAACTCCCCCATAAAGTCAGGGTTTTTTAAACTATTCATTCTCTCTGTAAAATCAAGCAACAAGAAAAGACATATCTTTCAGGAAACATTCATCAAATCAGCATTTTTGACAGATTTTCAGGCCCAAAATCTCCTCCTCTGATGAAACCCAAATCCTTCAAAACTTATGTACCTTGGTCAACACATTCATTGCTAACTCCCTCTCCCGGCAAATGAACGTATTTTCGACACATGGATCTTCACTTGATATACACTGCGCATGCGTGAAACTCTGCACGCTTTCCCCACCCCCGACGTTCGACATTGTACTTTCCCCGCCCCTTCTTGCTCGTCGTAGTGCTTAACAACATGGCGGAGACACAGGTGGCTGAGATTACCTCTACAGAGGAGGAAATTCCAGAGGAGCCCAAATCCCGATCCAGGAGATATAAGGCATCCAACATGTCATTCGAGGAAATGGTGGAGATGGTCGCCATTTTGAGGAGGGAGGATTATGATGCCAAGCATGGGCCGTATAAAAGGCCTAATCTTGTCAAGACTAAAATTATGGGCAATGTGGTCAAAACTCTTCACAAAAAATTTGGGGTGTGCAGAACGAAGGAACAGCTCAGAAAACGATGGTCTGATTTCAAGTTGCGGGAGCCCGACCAATACAAAAGAATCAAGAAAGTTATAGGAAAAAGTAAGTACTTTCTTCATTTTCCCTGCTAAAGATTATTACTTGTATTAAGTCGTGTATATTTTGACTTTGATATAGTACAGTGAAAGATAACAACTTTCAATGTTCGTCCGCACACTAAACAGACGTAGTAAACCTCTTTCTCCGTCCAGTTCCTAAAAGGATGTTTTTGGATCATCCAGTGTAAACACACATTTTTTGTATTTGGTTTTGGGGAGCAAAATTGGTAACCAATTTGCTTTATATTTAGAATCCAAATGACATTTTTATTTATGAAAAAGGGTAGGCATTGTAATGTTAAGGGACAGAATGCTCAGCAGCTGCTTAAACATCTGAACGGAGTAGTACAAGTGTGGGACCAAACCCCTAAATTTTTAGGGTGTCACACACACAGGTGATCCTGTGTATATACTTTGGGGTGTTACAATGTGTCAAACTTTGTTTCAAAAAGTATATGCTCTGGTTTTGGCAATGTATCCAATCATGTGTTCCGGTTGTCACTGAGGGTACATTTAAATATGGACCACACTTCCAAATAATATTTAGAAATCTCTTTTTCTTGTTTTTTTGTGTCCCAAAAAATTATTATTTACTAATGAAACTCTACCTTTTATTGCAATCTCCATAGGGCTTCAAAAAGCTACGTCAGATGATCATAGAAATCCAACACCTTCAACAATACCCCCAGAAACACATGATGGAGAAGAACGTGAAGTTGTGGAAGTGGAAAGTGGCACCACAAGAGGTCAGTGTCAAACCAGACAGATGCAGGTTAATAGATGTAGGCCTACATATTCTATACTACATGATTTGTTTTTGTTTAGGTTCAGTTCTGGCCGGAGAGCCCGAAAAGTTTACACATCACAGTGCCCAGATCCTGATCCAATACCTCATGGTCTGCTGTCGTGACCTTGAAAAAATAAAGGGAGACTTGATAGAGATCAGGCAAAATACCAAGCGGGTTGAGGAAAAGCTACAAAAAATAATGGCTGTGCTTGGGCGTGTATAATGTTTGAACACCAAAGAACGTTGAACTTGCTGTGTTTTGGCAGGTTTGTTTTTGTTTTAAGCTTGATAACGAATAGTACATGTTTACTTTTTCACGTTTTATAATTTTGTACTTTTATTATGCATGGCTGTTCATGCGTTTTAAGCCAAAAAATATTTTAAGAACATATACACTTCAAAGGAAGTTTCCTCCAAAATAATAAAAAAAGGTATTTTCTTAACCCTAATTTGTGGCTTCATTATGTAAATGTTGTGCAAAGTGAACTAAACAATGTTTGTGTTTACACTGACAATGAAGGCTAATTAAGAATGCAAAATACACATGGCAATACAAGTGCCTTAGGTAAAACGACGAGAAACCAAAAAGAATATAAAATGAAAACACCTGAACAATATTTGGTTAAAAAAAAGGATTTATTTTTTTAAATCATAAGGTTAAAATTCATCAGGCATATCAATGGCCCCCCCTACCCACAAAATAATCGACATATTATTGACGGACCTCACGTCCGGTTTGGGGGGCCAAGCCTGGACGGCCAGCTTCCAAGGCCAAAAGATTTTCCGCTTCAAATAATGAGGCCTCAGGCCCAGTCAAAGTCAGATAATTGCTTGAATGCACCCGGAGATAATTATGGAGCACACAACAAGCCATTACAACATGGTTCCATTTGTAAGGGGCAAGGTGGATGGAGGTTAGGAACAGGCGGAATCTGTTGGCCATGATGACAAAGGCATTTTCCACCACCCTTCTTGCTCTGGCCAGCCGATAGTTGAACACCCTCCTCTCAGGGGTGAGGGTGCGTTGCGGGAATGGCCTCATCAAATGGGGACCCAGGCCAAACGCCTCATCCGCCACAAAGACAAATGGGAGTCCCTCCACATTCTGCTCCGCTGGTGGCAAGGCCAGCTGATCCAAAAGGAGCCGTTCCCCAAACTCCGTCTGTGCAAAGACTCCTCCATCAGACATCCTGCCATTCTTGCCAACGTCCACATAGAGGAATTCGTAGGTGGCCGACACCACTGCCATCATCACGACGCTGTGGAACCCCTTATAATTATAATAAAAGGATCCCGAAAGGGGTGGTGGGACGACCCGAACATGTTTGCCGTCGATGGCCCCTCCACAGTTCGGATAGTTCCATCGTTGGGCAAACTCAGATGCCACATTCTGCCATTCATGTGGCGTAGAAGGGAACTGTGGAATTAAATACAAAAAAATGTATACTTTGAGACAGAAACCTTGAAAGCAGATTTAAGAAAACCATTCATGGCCAACATTGGGAGAAAACGAAAATTTAAAACATTATTAGTAAGCAATAACAAACCAAAAAATCTTTAGGGGGCGTTTAGGGTAAAGCACTACGATGGAGCATAGATTAAAATACATGGAAATGACTAGGCAAGGTGGGTATGGCCCCAGGATAGCATGCTGGAGAGGTTAGGTAAGGCAAATTTAAATGTAGGCCTAATAAAAACATTCCCAAAAATAAATAACCATGTGGAGAAAGGGGACATTCCCTGCAGCTAAGAATCATGGGAATTAGGGACTGCTAATAAACCCAAAATAAAAAATAAAACAAAGAAATACATACAATGTGAGCTTTGAAATAAGACCACTTACCTTAATATAGTCCTCCTGCAAAACTTGAAGGATGGCAGAACACGTCTCTGGTATAATGATACCCAGAGCCTGGGGGGATATGCCTGTGGAGAACTTTAAGTCCTGCAGGCTTCTCCCAGTCGCCAGGTATCGCAACGTGGCAATGATCCTCTGCTCAGCACTGATGGCTTCCCGCATAACGGTGTCCTGCCTGGTAATGTAGGGGGACACCAAAGCCAACAGATGCTGAAATACGGGGGTCAGACATCCTGAGAAAATTCCTGTAGTCCTCAGGATTATTCTCCCTGATCTCCCGCAACAAAGGCATATGACAGAACTGGTGCCACTGGAGCAACCAATTCTTGGTCCATGAACTCCTCCTCACCCTGTTCATGGCCTGGAGTCGGGATACAGCATGAACCCCTGCACCAACTACAGCACAAACTCTATGACGAGTACGTAGCCGCAACATGGCTAGATAACGGTCGGCAGCTCAGAACGAACTAGAAGAACGAACGGAAGAACAGCAAGGCCTATGAAGAACAAGCTGAAAAACAGGAACGAGCAGACAAGAACGCACTGAATAAACAGATACGAACTGACTACAAGCACTGTAAGAAAGATATGAACCCACAGGCACAAACTGAACTCCACAAAACGATCTTCAAAGCACGAAGACTGAAAAGCACGAATCGTCTCTCACCAAACTTTTACTAACACGCGGTAACACGAAATTAGCAAAAGCGTCGCAAAGGGTGGCGTCATTAGAACGGAACTTCCCCTTTATAGTGCCGTCGTACGTGTTGTACGTCACTGCGCTTTGCTTGAACGCTTTTTAAAATGATCGTGTGTACGCAAGACAGGCTTGAGAGGAAACATGAAAAAAAACGACGTGAAAAACGTTGATAAAAAAAAAAATGGCATGAAAAACTATTGTGTGTACGCGGCATTAGAAGGCAACAGCTAATCCCTTTATGTTTAAATAACTATGCATGACCTTTATATTCACCAGACTGTCTGTTACTTTACAATGCACACAAGAACAGACTTAATTTCCCCAATCCACATCACCACAAACAATGAACAGGTCTTTTAGAAGCTGGGATTAGCATTACAATAGGCAGACAGGTGATTGAGGCTGAACACCTCAGTATCTCTCAATTAACCTGTTGAGTTCAGAATCAGTAAATAGTCCTTTACAGATATCCTTTGGAATTTGGTGGATAAATATTACAGACCCATTTTAGGTAGTCCAAGATATATTTCTTAATGTCCATTATTTCCTGGCTCACCCTGTGTCCAAAGTGACCCTCCTGTCACAGTCATTAAAAACGATCGTGTGTAGGCTTCAGAGCATTTTTCGCGACGTAAAAAATGGGCATTAAAAATTTGGAACATGCTCTATTTTTTCTCGTCGTTTTCACGTCGTCGTTTTTCTCGTCGTGAAAAACGGCCGTGTGTGGGCTTTAACGACGTGAAAAAAACGCGCATGCTCAGAACCAAGTTTAATGAGATGGGAGCGCTCGTTCTGGTAAAACTAGCGTTCGTAATGGAGATATCACATTTGACACGCTGTAACGGACTGAAGAGCACGAGGCTGAAAAGCGCGAATCGTCTCAAACTTTACTAAAACGAGGATCAGCAAAAGCAGCCCAAAGGATGGCGCCATCCGAATGGAACTTCCCCTTTATAGTGCCGTCGTACGTTTTATACGTCACCGCGCTTTGTTCGAGCATTTTTTTTCACGATCGTGTGTAGGCAAGGCAGGCTTGAGAAGAATCACGTCGAGAAAAACTTTGTTTTTTCAATGACATTAAAAACGGTCGTGTGTACGTGGCATGAGACAGAATGAGGAAGCGAGTTGTATTACATCACTTCCAGATTCATATTTGTCGTTCCTTGGCTACTGTAGACAAGGATGCAGCAAATTAGGCATTACCTGTGTTTGATTAGCTGCGTTGGAGAGCAGGAGAGACATTGGGGGTCTAATAAACCCCTGACATCTCCATAAAGAGGGCCTGTCATCTTCCAATGCTATCACATAGAAGGCTTGTTAGTCCCCTTGTTAAAGGAATAAATTAGATGAAAAAAATTCAATAAAAAAAGAAAAATAGAGAAAAAAAAATCGAAACATACCCCCTCTCCCCTGTACACGCCCCAATTACCACCCCTGGGTATTCAGAACCTTTTAAAGCAGTGGTTCTCAACTCCAGTCCTCAGGACCCACTAACAGGCCAGGTTTGCAAGATAACTGAAATGCATCACAGGTGATATAATTTGCTGCTCAGGGATTGCAGGATTTTAGTCTGCATCTCCTCAAGGTAATACTTAAAATCTGGCCTGTTAGTGGGTCCTGAGGACAGGAGTTGAGAACCACTGTTTTAAAAGGGACTGCAGGGCAGTCAACATGGATGTAAAATTTGTTGAAACTGTAAACACCCGTTGATCCTGCTAGTTTCTGTCCTCCACTCTCCTTCTGCTTCCCATGAGTACACTGGAATGTCCAAATGCCAAGCAGTGATCAGTGATTGTTATGAATATGGTGGTGCTCGAGAGCCTCAGCTATCTCAGGTCTCTGTCTCCTCATGGGCTGAGACACAGTAGCTGAAGCCATTGTCTCCCACTGCTGTCATTTACAGCCAGTAAACCAATGAGAAGAGAGCGGGTGCAGGGTGGAGCCACGGCTCTGTGTCTTATGGACACAGAGCGGGGCTCGGGAGTGAACATGCACCAGTGCCCCCATAGCAATTGCTATTGGGGGGCACTGGTCAAGGGAGAGGAGCCAGGAGTGCCAGCAGGGGACCCGAGAAGAGGAGGATCGGGGGCTGCTCTGTGCAAAACCATTACACAGAGCAGGTAAGTATAACATGACTGGTGTAAGGCTGATATGTTAGATGCCCTTACCATTACCCCATTCCAAACAACCCCATTACTTAAACTTACTAAACTAATGAAACACATGACACTGTCTGGATTAAATGGCCCCTTTATTAAATCCAAACAACAAAAATTGTATAAAAATAACTTTTTTCTATTAATATATATATATGTAGCGGGGTATTGCTCTTTAAATCCCTCAGAAACTACATTACCCAGTACACTTTTAGGCACCCACGCAAGAACTGCTGGGGTGGACTTTATAAGGGAGAGGCGGGGCCCAGTTCTTTCTCTTTGGACACCGCCCGCCCAGCAAGCTGAACTGCTGTCTGAGCTCTTGTGACTTTAGGCCAGAAGGCTGGCCGTTTCTCCAAAGAGCCTTCCACGCGCACCGAGGAGCCTGAGGGACATCTATCCTTGATGCTGCACCTTTGCCAAGAGGACCGAAGACCCGGATGTCGAGGGATCCGTGTGTTTAGGCACTGCAGCGGAAGAAACGGACGCGGACTGGGTGAGAGAGCATTTGCTTATAAATAGACAGTACTTTTGTTACCTTGGTGGATTACAAATTCTGTTCTTCAAGTGCACCACCAATGCTAGTGAAGATTTCCCTACAGAACTTCCACTTTAGTTCAGTCAGGCCTGACTGGGTAGCATAGACATTCCTGGGCGCCATATTGCCCACGAGGGGAAGTAGTCATAAAGAGGACTGTTAGAGTTGCACAACGTTGAATACCTGTTTGCTTGTTAACACTGTTTATTGCAGGGCTCTGCTTATGACATGTACCCACCTGTTTTACTGCTTACCCACAAATATAAGTAAACATACAAGGGATAAGCATATTGTTGTCTGTGTTCTTTACTTTACAGAAGAAATAGGTAGAGGAAGTTTTAAAACCTTACTGTGTATTCTTGTCATAGGATTGTGCCGCTGTGAGTTACAGGCCGCACGATCCTATCATCCCCAACTAACTGTGCCAAGGGAGGTTAGAGCTGATTGCCGGGGGTTAACAGCGGTGCGCTACAGGGCCCAAAAAAATCATACAGGCAGCCCTCCTAACTGGGGGTATCGCTACATATATATATGTAGCTCCCAGGGTGGGTTTTGCACTTCCCTCTTTACTCTTCCCCTGTGGCTACACCGGATCCACACTTTGTTAAGTATGAAATCCACTGTTTAATTACCTTTGGGTCTGCAGCAAGTTACCTCCCACGAGTGGATCCTTCAGCTCCGTTGTCTAGGTGCACCAGTGTATTCAGGAATAAGGCCAATGTCCACACACGAGTAAAACCTAATCAGCAAGGTTTTATTCTGTTGTTACTTTTGAGTCAACTTGAAGAAAGCGAAGGCAGGAAAGTTAAAGATGTAGGGGAAGGTTCAGGCATGCAACACTTATGCCGCGTACACACGATCATTATTCACGGCGGTTAAAAAAACGCTGTGAATAATGTCATTTAAAACGGGGGAACAGCTTGTTCCCCACACATGGTCGTTTTTCACGTCATTTTTTCTCTTGACGAGAAAAACGACCGTCTGTGGGCTCCGCGGCAGTGTTTCCCTATGGGAAACACTGCCGCGGAAAACATGTCGAAAAAAACGACGAGAAAAATTAGAACATGTTCTAATTTTTCTCGTCGTTTTTAATGCCGTTTTTCTCATCTAAAAAAACGACAGAAAGCCCACAGACTATCGTTTTTCTCGTCGAATGGGCAAAATTTCGTTTTTTTCGACGAGAAAAACGGTCGTGTGTACGCGGCATTAGATCCCAAATATATACACTCGTCGCCACTCAAGCCTGAGTGGGTATTGCTCACCCGGATAGTCCCTATAAGAGCAGTCCTAGCAGCCAGGATGGAGCACGGATGTCAGAGATGATGGATCCCCTTTAGTCAGGCCTCCAGGCCTCTCCCCCGAGACAGCAGTACCGTCGCTATCTCCGCCAGGACTGATCTTCCCCTGGAACTCCTTTCCTAAAGATGGGCCTCCTTACAAACGGGAAGCCTGGAGTCCTTCTCCGAAACGTAGGCTCTTGTTTAGGGTGACCAGACATCTCCGGTTTCTGGAGACAGTCCCCGGATTGAGGACACTGTCCCCGGACCAAGTCTGTCCCCGGATTGGATTTGAACAGGGGCTGGGGCAATTTCAAAGACAGTCAGTGCAGAATGAAAAAATAAATCCATTATCTGTGCCCCTTTCTGATGATCATGTGAGGGTCGGAGCAGAGGGACTATTTCTTCCGTTTCGGGCGCATGCCCATTCAGCTCCGCTCGCATGTTCTTCTGCCTTGGCTCAAGTCCCGGCCAGCCACCTGCCTGCTTATCTCCTTGCCTTCCCTGGTAGAGTGATCTTCCTCTGCTCAACACCCAGTAGTAGCCGGGGCCCGGAGAGTAAGACTTGACAGGCTGTGAAGCGGGCGGCGACGGAGACGGGCAGAGAGTCGCTGATTGCCGCCATTACTAGTAAAAAAAAAAAAATATGTCCCCGGATTTCATTTAAAAAATCTGGTCACCTTACTCTTGTTAGGAGAGCTGGTCCTACAATGCAGCAGCAGAGCCTCGGGCTAAAGGTGCTCGGGGCCTAAACACACCCACGAACCTCGTGCCACGTGGGCCACGAGGCACGTTTACTGGACCAGAGGTCCCCTTGAACGCCTTGGGGTCCCCCTGGAATGGCCTCACGCCAAATGGTGTCTGCCCCTTTTGTACCCTCTCCCAGCATGCACAGCTGGTGGATACTATGCCCACTGCAAGGCTGCCGAGAGAGGACACCCAAGGTGCTGTGATACCCCCATGATCCAGCCTGTCTCGGCGGTGACAGTGCCACCTGCAGGCAAAGGAAAATAACACTGCCGGGCAGTATCACACCCAGAGCAGAGCAAACAATTTGAACTATAATTGGTCTGAGCCCAACTACTGGCTCAGACTGCCCCTAAATTTCCATATAGCATCTCCCAATATGGGGGGGGGTGCTACACACACCCCCTCCTGAAAAAGACACTGTCCCCAGTGGCTAGAGGAATCAAACTCCTTCAATCTTGAAGGCTGTTGATTCATCTAAGAACTACAATGTTAAACAGCTGCCTGAACCAAAAAATGTTGGGAAGGGAGAAGGAAAGAAAAGAAGCATATAGATAACATTACATCCAGACACTGACATTTTTTTTTCAAAAATAGAAAAATAATATACACTCCACCCATCACTAGCTATCTATCCCACCCCATTTTCCGGTGGTGTTGATAGCCGTTCTCATACCTGCAAGAAAAAAAACACATGCAAACAGGAAAAATATACAAACATCCTATCCCTAGAACTTTTACACAGTTTAGAAGTAAACTGCCTCCCCTAAAGGAAGCAATTCCCTTCGCTAAGCCTAGCATGAAATAGCTAATGAGAAAAAAAAACACACATCTAAGCCTAAATGATTTTCTCATCAGAGCAGTTAATTTTTTTTATTTAAAACACTGCCACCTAGTATTGGCACAGATTCAGTACTCCACGATAGCTGCGCATGGGACTGCAGCACAGCACACTTGAACATTACATCTTGACCACGGCGTTCCTTCACCATGACCTACTGACTAATCTATCCCAAAGTTCAATTTAGAGGGAAAACTGTCCCTTTATTCAGAGCAGGAGGGAGAGAAAAAAAACATAACAAGCTCTCCACTTTTCTTCCTCTTTAAGAGCAGATATCCCCTTAGCAGCGGGGGAAAGTTACTTGTATCCAGGGAACAGTTTGTCTGGGCAAAGACAGGATAATAGGAAAAAAAAAACACAAGTTCCTGTTTCAAAGGTAATAGTGGGGATCTGGAAGAATATTGGGCTTCCATTGTTTGTCCAGGGTCTCTATAAAATAAACAGCATTCTCTCTCCCTGGACAACAGATCACCACACGATCAGCATGGATATGCCGACCATAGCTCCATTCTTTACGACAACCCTTAAAACGGTCAGTCATAGCGGCCGAGCAAGCAAAGTACCTGTGAGACTTGGGCACTTCAAGGTACTCCCATATAGCTTTGGCGCTCCACCTTTCTTGATAGATCTCTATCTCGAACAGCAGCTCCTTGGGCACATAGGGGTACTCCCAGCCATACTCACTGGCCACTCTTGTTCAAAATTTGCTGTAAGCGGGCAAGATGGGGAAGAGTTGCACGATCTCCACTTCCAGCGAGTACAATGGCGTCCAGCGATCTCCAGACTGTAGCCGTATCAGGCCCTGGTAGGGGTTCTCTACTTGGGGCAGACACCACTTTCTCTTCCATGGCCGGGACTTCCACATGGGGCGTAGTGCTCCCCGAACTCATGGGTTATCCTACGACAAGGCTGCGGGCCGGGGCAACAGTTTTTACCTTGTCCCATCCCTTTTTAATAAAGATGTTGTCTATTTCGGCATCATCCCCCACATCGGACGAAGAGTCCAGGTCTGTGGTATCATACTCCTCAGCAGGCAAGTAATTGTGGGTAGATGTGGACACATTTCTCCCAGCCTCCTTACCGTCACCTATCGGGGACTTCTCTGGCTTACTTCCACTCTCGATGTTCGGTTCTGGTAGGCGCTGGGGCAGGCTTCGACCGCGGCCGTGGGAGGCTTTAACATATCCCACTTTCTGCTTTGCTGGCAGAACATGGATTTCCGTTGTGGCAGAGGGAGCGTCCGCTGCGGTGTCCGCCAAAAGTTCCGTAGGCTCGGACGCATCCTTCCCCAAGGCACTGGCGGTAGGGGAGGCAATGCGCGTGGGCTCGGCTGTAGGAGTGTAGGCGTCTTCCTCCGAAGTTACAACGCCTGTAATGAAATTCACCCAGTAGGCCCGGGGTAGTTCAGTGGGCTGCTCCACCTCAAAGAGGAACTCTCCACAAGCCGAACATCTCCTGAAGGGGCGCAGTTGCACGGCCAGTCCGTGGCATTTGGGACAGAGCATGCCCAGGGCCTCCACATCTCTGCAGGTGTACAAGGCAAAATGGCCCGGGGCTTGAGCTGGATCTCCGTATCCGTAAGTGGGGCGGTGAGCGGAGCAATGTCCATTGAAGAAGGCATCGGGAACATCCGGGGTCCTGACAAAACTGAAGTATGCGGAAAAGCAGACATGTTGCTCTCTCCTCACTCGATCCAACTCTCTCTGTCCTTTGGCGCCAATTCACCCACGTGTAACTCGTGGGTAGCGGGGACACCTCCCCTTTCTTTTCCTTTGCACGTAGCTTGCAGGCTTTTCTTTTTTTTAGACACGCTCACGAACTACGCAGTTAGAAACAGTTCTGTGCCCCTTAACCCCTTTTTCTTCACTCAAAGTCTTTAACACAGTCCAATGACCGACTTTCTAAACACATAAACTTCAATCCACTCATGCAAAAGATAGCCACAAATCCCGGACTCGAGCCCCCACGTGTAGCTCCCAGGGTGGGTTTTGCACTTCCCTCTTTACTCTTCCCCTGCGGCTACGCCAGGTCGACACTTTGTTAAAGGAGTAGTAAAGTTACATGTTTTTTCACCTTAATGCATCCTATGCATTAAAGGTGAAAAAACATTCGACAATACCGCCCCCCCCCCCCGAGCCCCCGTTTTTCTTACCTGGCCCCTCGAAAGTCCCATGCTCGTCCCCGTCATCCTCTTCGTTTTTCAGCCTGGCCGCCGATTGGCTACACTGCATGGATTGAAAGCAGCGCAGCCATTGGCTGGCGCTGCTGTCAATCACATCCAATGACGCGGCACGCCGGGGGGCGGGGCCGAGTGATACAGTCGGCGGCTATGGCCGCCGCTGTATCACGGGAGCGCGCCCGCAATCACTCCACACCATGCGAGCTCACTCGCATTAAGGTGTGGAGTCCTTGCGGGGAGGAGCCAAGACAGCCGCCGAGGGACCCCAGAAGACCAGGATCGGGGCCACTGTGTGCAAAACGAGCTGCACAGTGGAGGTAAGTATAACATGTTTGTTATTTTTAATCAAAAAAAAAAAAAGCTTTAGTGCTCCTTTAAGTATGAAATCCACTGTTTAATTACCTTTTGGGTCTGCAGCAAGTTACCTTCCACGAGTGGATCCTTCAGCTCCATTGTCTAGGTGCACCAGTGTATTCAGGAATAAGGCCAATGTCCACACACGAGTAAAACCTAATCAGCAAGGTTTTATTCTTTTGTTACTTTTGAGTCAACTTGAAGAAAGCGAAGGCAGGAAAGTTAAAGATGTAGGGGAAGGTTCAGGCACGCAACACTTAGATCCCAAATATATACACTCGTCGCCACCCAAGCCTGAGTGGGTATTGCTCACCCGGATAGTCCCTATAAGAGCAGTCCTAGCAGCTGGGATGGAGCACGGATGTCAGAGATGATGGATCCCCTTTAGTCAGGCCTCCAGGCCTCTCCCCCGAGACAGCAGTACCGTCGCTATCTCCGCCGGGACTGATCTTCCCCTGAAACTCCTTTCCTAAAGATGGGCCCCCTTACAAACGGGCAGCCTGGGGTCCTTCTCCAAAGCATAGGCCCTTGTTAGGAGAGCTGGGCCTACGATGCAGCAGCAGAGTCTAGGGCTACAGGTGCCCGGGGCCTAAACACACCCGCCCACCTCGTGCCATGTGGGCCACGAGGCACGCTCACTGGACCAGAGGTCCCCCTGAACGCCTTGTGGTCCCCCTGGAATGGCCTCACGCCAAATGGCGTCTACCCCTTTTGTACCCTCTCCCAGCATGCACAGCGGGTAGACCACGCCCACTGCACGGCTGCCAAGAGAGGACACCCAAGGTGCTGTGATACCCCCGTGATTCAGCCTGTGCCGGCGGTGACAGTGCCACCTGCAGGTAAAGGAGAATAACACTGCCGGGCAGTATCACACCCAGAGCAGAGCAAACAATTTGAACTATAATTGGTCTGAGCCCAACTACTGGCTCAGACTGCCCCAAAATTTCCATATAGCGCCTCCAAATATGGGGGGGGGGCGCTACATATATATATATATATATATATATATATAACATATATTTATAACCAACATATTTTAACCAGAAACATTTTACTGTTACGTCTGAGGTTCCCGAAAGAAGGTCCCACTATCTCATCGGCTGACCACCACCACAGCATCCTGGCCCCTAGCCGCGATCCATTTAGCACAGGGACAAATGCATACCTCCTTCTTGCACCTTCAGCTCGCTGACCGATAGTCCATATTACCAGTTAGGGAAAGGTATCCATACCAACATAGGTCCCAACCCGTACCACACCAGATTGTATATATCCATATATATATATATATATATATATCTACCATCACCATTCCGACCTTCTGGAACCAGAGACCCCTGCCAACGGCACCTGAAACAACAAAACATAAGAACCAAAACACACATACATACATACATTCAACTGTCAATAGGGAGGAAAAAGCACTACAGCTTGTATGTTACCTCTTCCACTTTCCTTCCCGAATGATAAGCTCCACCCCCCTGCTCTAGCCTCATGTACTGAAACAAACTGCCTGACCCGCCCAGAGTGCTACAAACTAAGTATCCCCACTTCCTGCCCCACTACTTCCTGTGCACCTAACCAGCTCCCCCACAGTCACGTGGCCCCCACACTAAGTTTCCCTCTGCTCCGGGGGTCATCTTGCTTGTTATAAAAAAAAAAAATACTTTTAATATAATTTGAAGCTTGGTGAGATACCTATATGGATAAGAACCAGAGAATGTATCCTTCTGATACTTGCCCCCATGTCAGAAATGATTGGTTCCCTGTATAAGCTATAGGGTTAACAGCTTGACTATTGACTTCCAGATTTTCATTAATTTGGTTTTAATTAATAGGGAGTATATGACCTTAACCATGACCTCCCCTGTTTCACTTTAATGCATCCTTGTTTAAATTGAAAATGTTTTGCTCATCCCTATCAATTAGGGAATTTGTTTTATACATGAATTTATACTGACATAAATCAAACAGACTTGTATGAACTTCATGATGTCGTATTAGGACGAAACACGTCAGAACGGGCTCTGCTGATGCCACTGCGTAATTTTTGATCAAAGCGCTTTTACTTGTCTTCTCAAATGTGAGTTACCATTTTACTATTTTATCAATAAATGTGGCCCCATTTCTCTCCTTTACTATATAAACACTTTGGGAGGAGTTCTTTGTGAAGTACCGTTACCCAATTCCATGGTGGATTCTTATTGATGTCATTGCTGTGATACATCCTTCCCTGGTTCTCATTGGAAGCCGTGCTTGCTGTACCTCTCCTTTGGTGTGCTACACCATCAAGCTCGTTTGACTCATCAGGCGTAAGCCTTGTTGGGTCCACCCTGTCTGGTAAGCCTTAAATCTTCATGGTGGTGGATTACCTGCAGACAACTCATTACACAGTTACCCTATTCACCTTTTGGATCATTTGGACTGTTTATTCACTTATTCACCATTACTTGGTTCATCACTTTGATGGTGTCAATTATAACTTTACATATTTGTTTTATTGCATTACTTCAGTTTTGTTTTTTTACGTTCCTTATGTATATTTTTACACAGCATATATATTGCCATCTGTACACCTGTTCAACCAGGTACAGTTGTTCACAGTCATTGTAGGTGTTTATGTTTGTATTAACCACTTGTTTATCATTTATCATTAATTTCATTAGTCTGTGTAGCAATACACAGGGTTCATATACATTTTATCACTGTATACCTTCTGAGTGTACTATTAAATTTGAGCGCCGCACTATTTCACTTTACTTTATTCCACATTACAGTCTATCTGTTGTGCAGGCAGCTATATCTTCCATCACTGGCCGTGCGGTTTCTTACCACAATTTTTCTCTTGTATGAACTTCTTACATGACTATGCACACCGAGATGTATTGTCCTTTGGGAGTGTTAAGCCCCGTACACACGGTCGGACTTTTGGCCAACAAACTTCATTTTGAGCAAGTTGGACCAACAATCCGACCGTGTGTACGCTCCATCGGACAAACTTTTTTTTTTTTTTTTGTTTTCATCGGACAAAAGTTGGATCTGCAAACGGACAAACTTTTGGCCAACAAAAGCCCGATGGAGCAAAGTCCGACCGTGTTCACAGAAAACCGTAGGACTTTTGTCCGATGGACAAAACAACTAATGTTAAAATAAACCAACAATAGCAGAAGTTGACCAAAGGGTGGCGGTAAAGAGCAGAAAAGAGCAGAAAAACCATGTGATGTTGCAAAAAGTTTTGGGAAAGTTTGCAGAAAAGTCCTGTGGTGTGTATGCTATGGGTGTGCCCGGCCAACTCTGTTCGGACAAAAATCCAGGGAAAAGTTCGATGGAAGTCCGACCGTGTGTATGGGGCTTAAGCCAGGCTAGCTAATGAGAAGGAAATCCCCAATGCAGTTGTATATAAATGAGTGAGTTGGACGTCTTAGAGAGATGAGAGAGGAGCCTGAGAAGGTATGTCATAAATCTCTGTTGCGAAAGATGGTGAGGATTTGAAGATCCTTCTACCCAGTACTGTGCAAAGGTTTTAGGCAGGTGTGAAGAAATGCTGTATGAATGCTTTCAAAAATATATATTTTAATTGTTTATTTTGTTTTCATTTACAAAATGCAAAATGAGCGAAAATCTTAAATAAAATCAATATTTGGTGTGACCACCCTTTGCCTTCAAAACAACATCAATTCTTCTAGGTAGACATGCACGCAGTTTTTGAAGGAACACAGCAGGTAGGTTGTTCCAAACATCTTGGACAACTAACCACATATCCTCTGTAGATGTACCAATCCAAAATAAAAGCCACGCTTACCCAATGAAATAGTGCAAATCAAAGACAATCAGCTAAAGCTGATAAACCATATTCCATGTGAAAACATAAATAATCCAAAACAATTGATATTGTGCACAAATTAGTGTCTCTCAAATAGGAATGTTGGTGGTGAATAATTTTGGCACTATAGAAGATCACAGCATTTAAAGCACAAGCACGGCTTTGAGCACTTTTTTTGAGCACTGGCACTTTGAGAGAGACTAATTTGTGCACAATATACATTTTTTGGATTAATTATGTGTAGCGCACCCACCCCAGACTTTACCTGCTTTTCTATTGCTTGGCTCCTCCGCAGGAAAGAATGAGGCACACCGCACCACAAGCCCGTACCCTCCTGGATGGGGAGGCCGAGCGGTGTTAGTTTCTCTGGCCTGCCTGCAGCAAGTGTTTAAAACCTCCCGTAGCTGATCTCGTTTCCGGGGTAGCCAAAAACAAGTCCTTAGTTCTCCCCAGTAAAGCAACTGTCCACACCAACTGAAAGGTCCAACTTCTTATTTATTTATGAGAACAATAAATAGTCTCTGTGAGAGCAGACAGGTTGAGACAAACACGGGTCAGATAAGGTGGGAGGAGGTCCAGGCGCAAACTTAATTTAGCTTTTCTCCTGTTCTGATTCGCACAAACAGGCTTGGCGCACGGTCTCTGCCACAGACCGTGAGGTTGGTCACTGCCACTGACCTGGTGAATAGTTGAAGTCACTGCCACTGACTTGTAAGAGTTGGTCACTGCCACTGACCTGGTGAACATGCACTTCCTTCTTGGAGTACTTGGCCCATGTCAAGGAGAAAAACATCCCTCCGGGGCCCTCTCTGTCACCACGACTCTGCGCTGGGTCTTCAGTAAGGGTCACCTCCCTGGCCTCCTGGATACGGGTCCCCTCGCAAGGCTAATCCCTGGGAGCTCTCGATCCCTAGCGGACCCCTGCCGAAGGCTGCTGAGCTCCGGGCCTTCTCTAGAGTACCTCACCCCAGACTGAAGGTGTCTGGGATGGAACTGCAACCCCGGGCCAAGGGCACCCGGACACGACTCTCACTCACCCCGAGGCCGAAGTTGCCTCGGCGTGGATGCAGCACCCCCATGGGCGGGGAAGTGGACCCCGAACGGAAGATGTTTGCCCTTTTATACCCTCTCCCAGCAGGCACAGCAGGTTCCCCGCCCCGCTGTACTACTGCCGCGAGGGGACACAAAAGGCACAGCCCTCCAATGGTGGTTCAACCCTGGCCCAAGGCGACAGCGCCACCTGTAGGCCACAGGGAACTGGACACCATTGATATCCTCCACGAGCTAAAATGGTCCATGAAACTTAGCAATTAGTGCATCTGAGCCTAGTTACCACTCAGATGCTCCCCCTAAATATGACACCCCGCTACATATGTTTTTAGACGGATTATGTTTTTTTATCATAATAATTATTGCTTTAGCTGACTTTGATTTGCACTATTTCATTGGGTAAGCGTGGCTTTTATTTTTGATTGGTATGTTAATGTCAGAACATTATAGCAGCTGAGGCTACCCGTATCTCCCCTAGCATTATTAGCATTGCGCAGGTTTTATACTATATTATCTTTAACTTCTGTGGATATTGGCTGCCTCAAATCCTTTTGTCTCTTCATCTAATACCAGACAGACTTGATGATGCTGAGATCAGGGCTCTGTGGGGGCAAAACCATCACATCCAGGACTCCTTGTTCTTCATTATGCTGAAGATAGTGACATTGGCTGCATGTTTGAGGCCATTGACTTGCTGCAGAATACATTTGGGGCCAATCACAAGCCTCCCTGATGGTATGGCAGGAAGGATAAGTACCTGCCTGTATTTCTCAGAATTGAGGACATCATTGACCGGGCAACATTGAAGATTGTAGACACAGTGGGGTTGATTTACTAAAACTGGGGAGTGCAAAACCTGCATGGTAGGTTTTTTTGTCAAAGCTTAAAGGGACACTAAAGGTACACTTTTTTTCACCTTAATGCATCCTATGCCATAAGGTGAAAAAACATCCGACAATACTGGCCCCCCCAGCCCCTCTATTTTACTTACCTGAGCCCGTTCACCTGCGGCGCTCGCCCCCGACGTCCTCTTTGCCGCTCAGCCTGGTCGTTGATTGGCTAGAGTGTATGGATTGAAAGCAGCACAGGCTTTGGCTCGCGCTACTGTCAATCACATCCAATGACGCGGCGCGCCGGGGGGCGGGGCCGAGTGATACAGTGAGCGGCTATAGCCGCCGGCTGTATCACGGGAGCGCGCCCGCAAGAACTTACCACCATGCTCGCATGAAGGTGTTCAGTTCTTGTGGGCAGGACCAGAGACAGCCACCGAGGGACCCCAGAAGACCAGGTTCGGGGCCACTCTGTGCAAAACGAGCTGCACAGTGGAGGTAAGTATAACATGTTTGTTATTTAAAAAAAAAAAAAAAAATTCTCATAACATCCCCTTTAATTGAACAAGCTGAAGTTAGAAGCTGATTGGCTAACATGCACAGCTGCACCAGATTTTGCACTCTTCAGTTTTAGTAAACCCCAGTGGTGGGCCAAGGAAACTTAATGCAGCAGATGAAAGACACATCATGCTTACTCCCCTTCAAAGTAAATATTCTACAGCAGGACAATGACCTGTATCAAATGCCTTGCTGAAATCAAGATATTCTACGTCCACAGCACCTCCCTGGTCCAAAACATTAGTAATATAGTCAGAAAGTTCAATCAGATTAGTCTGACATGATCTGTCCTCAGTAAAGCCATGCTGCTTTGGGTCCAGCAATTTTTAAGCGACCAATGATCCTTCTTTTCAGAAGTGATTCCATTAACTTGACTACAACCAATGATAAACTCACTGGCCTGTAATTGCCAGCTTCTACCCTGCTGCCCTTCTTGTGGATAGGTACAATATTATCTGTCCACCAGTCATGGGGAACTTCTCCTTTTAGAAGAGATTAATTAAAAAGATCTGTTAATGGTCCAACAACTATATCCCAAAGTTCTCTTAGAGCTCTGGGATGAATACCATCAGGGTCCATTGCTTTATTAATATTTTTTTTTTCAAATATAAATTTATTACATTTTTTCAGGAATGAACAGGGTCAACATAATATAACAGTATTTACAAAATAGGTGGTCGTAGCCTCCTAAAAATTATAAATATGATATGTCCCATTAATGATATCGGCTAAAGACCGTCTCATGCAGCTGAAATTTCTACACTGGGTCTACTATTCTTCCGAAAGATTAGCTTGAATATATCCTGACAGGCAGTAGAGGCGGACGGGTATCAGCATATGTATAGACAATTAGTTAACAGCACCATCATCCCTGTAAAAATGTGAAAACTAGCTGAACAGGATGTGGGACTATAAGGGTGCTGATTGACAAATTGTATAGACCACAAAACAAGTGATATATATAAAAATAAAAAATATTTATTAATTACATACATTAAAAAAAAACTGATATAAGCACATTTATGACTATCGCATGTATACACCTACTACCTAACAGTAAACAGTCACAAAATGATATCAGTTGAAAGGATGTGTCTATGAAGATTCTACAGTTTCGCCAGTAAGGCTTCGTCAGGAATAGACGCAGAAAACGACAAATTAGAAACATAAAATTACAAATATAAAGCGTATTTCAACACGGCATGCACATATAACCTCCCATGGATTTAAACCACGCCCATACATCAGACAACAAGAACCCATTTGATGCATACCTTATAGGAGCACCCTAAGTCTAAGTGAATGGAGTGCCGACCATCCGGAGCCCAACGCAGCAGCCCCGTCCACGGTGGCCACAAATCCCATAAGGGAGGATGAAAGTAGGTTAGAAACTTCAGTATATTGTATAGTTGCCTGCAAACAATATATAAATAAATAATCACAAACTAAAACCTAAAAATTAAAGACCCACACATCAGAGGTGGGCAAAATGGTCCAACTACAGGCATAATTCTGTGGACCCTACTCACCCGCCTCCTATAATGTGTCTCTAATCAAAGCGGGAGCTCATATGTAGCCTAAATGGGATCAATGTATGATTGTCAGGGTGAATTCCTAAATGGATCCGTCTAGACCAGGGATATGCAATTAGCGGACCTCCAGCTGTTGCCAAACTACAAGTCCCATCATGCCTCTGCCTTTGGGTGTCATGCTTGATGCTGTCAGAGTCTTGCTATGCCTCATGGGACTTGTAGTTTGGCAACAGCTGGAGGTTCGCTAATTGCATATCCCTGGTCTAGACAAAACATTGTGGATAAAAGGGAACATAAGCATTCTTAACCTGCCACTGATAGCTATATATGAATAATAATACAAAAATTGATTAATTAATAAATCACAGTTTCTCACCAGATCAAGGGTAATAGGCAGTTTTGGCCGAATTCAGTCCAAAACAACACCTGTGCTCCTTATTGCAAGACACCGACTGATAAGAGTGTCTAACCAGATCGCCAATCAGAGGTAGCGATCCACCTAAAGCCAAACAACATACGTTGGTATGGTTTTCTATGAGACAGCCCTCAATAATGAGTTCCAAAAATGAACCGATGTATGAAGTTACCTGCTCTATGATCCCGTCCAGCTTGAGCTCCTGCAAGTGTCTCAATACAGCTAATGCTGTCTATGTTTTTATATCCTCCCCCGGCCGCCTAATAGCGGCGTGTGATGTCACGCCGCATGGTGAGTCACGGACGCAATGAGGGGATCTCGGTCTGAGAACTATCGACTGGAGTGCAGGAAGTGACCTCACTTCCTGCACAGGCCGTCTGCATAGGAATGACATTTGTTGCAGACACCGCATCCCTTGATGGGAGGTCCGGGATGTGGTGAGATGACAGGCATGTCCAGTCTCTGAGGGAATCATCCCACAGATAGCCACAGGCCGAGGATACCCCTGGAAGTGGGCAGACACTAGACCAGAAGCAAAAAGTGATTCAGTCCTGTGCATGCCCCTGGGCGTCCGTATGGGAATGCAGGCACAAGGGGCAAGAACTGCACCACGCAGAGGTCCGGAAGGAAGCAACTCCACACACTCAGACTAAGATGAAACAGAAGGGGGGAAAACAATACTTGTTTAAGTTATGCGCCAGTCCAATCCAGGGGGAAAAAGGAAGATATAAACGATGAGTTGATGTGCAAGCCGTGCCAAAGAAATAGCTACAAAAAACAAAAATACATAACATTACAGAATATACATTACAGGTGGCAAAATACAAATGCCTGCCAGCTGCATATCATCGCACATTCACAAAAAGGGGTTCAATCGTATATGATATCTTTAAACAGAAATGTATATATTAAATCACTCTCTCCTGTAAAAGGAGATGAGGAAGACATTGAGTTTAAGAAGTCCTACCTCGGGATAATAACCCACCCACCCAACCCCTCCATGGGTCAAACCCTCCATTTCCAAGATGTAATTCATTGGGATCAGTGAGGGCAATGGTTCAGGGGAGTGCAAAGAAAAATAATAAAATAATAAAAAAAAGGAAAAAAAGGGATGGAAATACCCTGACCCCAGATACCCAGGTCGAGATTGAGGCACCGCATAGCGCTGAAAACCAACTAAAAGATACAGGGCGCTAATGATCAACCATCCTCACAGAAATGGTTTAAAGCTGATTCCCTCATTTAAACCCGGATACCGGGTTGCCTGTAGAAGATAGATCCATCTGCTTTCAAGTTGGAGCAGTTTCTTATCAATCTGCCCCCCTTGCTCATGTTGAGGTATGTGTTCAAGTGCAAAGAACTTGATAGACTTTAAATCGAAATTGTGGTACAGACCCACATGCCGACTAATGGGCGTCTCCATCCTGTGCTTTGCGATCAGGGAAACATGGTCCCTGATCCTGCAAAACAAAGGACGCTTGGTTTTGCCCACATAGAAGGCTCCACAGGAGCACTTCATGATGTAAACAGCTCCTACTGATTGACAATTGCATCTATGCTTGGGTGCCCATATAGTGTCATTGGGAAGTGACACATTTTTACCTGTAAGAATGAAGCTACAGAAATTACATTTCTCACACGGATATGTGCCTGGTGTCCATTTCTTTACGTTGGTGCTTGTATGATGACTTGATACTAACATATCCCTGAGTGACTTGGGTCTCCTGTAGGTGATCTCCGGGTAGGATTTAACAAAACGAGATATTCTTTGGTCTGCGGTCAAAAGGTACCAAAACTTGTTGTAAATAGTTTGAATCTTGGTGTGCTGGCGATTAAATGTGGTAATGATCCTAGTTGATGTATTTGATCTATCCTGTCAAGATTTGTAGATTAGCGATTGCCTGTTAAGATTCTTTACTTTATTGAAGGCCTTCTTTAGACTGGTCTTACTGTATCCCCTGACCTGAAGTCGCTCATTAAGGGAATCAGATTCTCGCTGAAAGTCCTCATCCAGTGTACAATTTTGTTTTACCCTAAGGAATTGACTATAAGGTATACTTTTTTTTTTTTAATTCTGGGTGTTGCTATTACCGGCCGAAGGCTTCCTAAAAAGTGTGGAACATAGTTCACCTCTCTCGTTTATAAAGATCTCAACATCTAGAAAAGTGATCCTTTTCTGGTCAAAAGTGTAAGTGAATTTTAAATTATAAATATTCACTTGCAACTGATCTAAAAATACAATCAATTCTTCTCTAGAACTTCCCCAAACCATGAAAACATCGTCGATGTAGCGATGCCAGGAAATGATCCTGTCCACATCGATTTGTCTAGACTCATCCGAAAAAAGGTTTCGCTCCCACCCTCCCCAGATACAGGTTCTCATATGAAGGCGCACACTTGGCCCCCATTGCGACACCCTGCATCTGGAGGTAGTGGGAGCCCTTGAAAACAAATATATTGTGGGTCAAAACGAAACTTAAAAGTTCAATGACGAAGTCATTGTACTTCCTAGAGTCCAAGTCACGCTCATCGAGGAACCCGCGTATAACCTCGACACCCATGGAATGGGGTATCGAGTTATACAGAGCCTCGATGTCAATTGCTACAAGCCAAGCTCCAAATGGTATGTGTAAACCATCTATGATTTTTAAGAGTTCAATGGTGTCCCTCACATGAGAGAACAAACACTTAACGTGTGGATATAGATATTCATCAATAAGCTGACTTGCTCGCTCTGTTAAGGAACCGCACCCTGAGATAATGGGTCTCCCAGGGGGTTTTGTCAAGCTCTTGTGCACTTTAGGGAGCGCGTAAAAGGTGGGAGTGGGGAAACTTTCTATATCAAGATATTTAAAAGGTATTGGAGTCTATAATCCCCCCATGTTGGGCTCTGAGGATAATTTCCCTATACTGTCTTGTGTAATATTGGATGTGCGACATGGGGACCGGCTGATACCATTCAGCATTGCGAATGATATCAAGACACATGCCCTCATATTGTTCCACGTCCATCACTACTAGGTTACCACCTTTGTCCGAAGGTTTAATAACTATGGATCGATTACTGCTAAGGGTTTTAAGTGCTTGTTTGAATTTCTTGTTTTAGATTGCCATGTGGTCCAGTTTGCCAGTTGGGGGCCTCAATCTCTTTGGTGACCTGGATAACAAATGCCCAGATGTTAGAATTGCCCTGCAGTACCGGAAAGGATCTGGACCGTGGTTTGTATGATTTAGGTGTACCGAAAAATAACCTCAGGGGAGGGACGAGGGAGACTGGGTGATAACGACTGTGTGCCAGAAGCACCTGCGCTGGTCCCTGATGGATTGAAAACCCATCCCTCCTCCTGACAGGCAACCAGCATGCCATAGATGTAGTGCTGAGGTTGGTACCTTTTTTCATGTGGTGTGGTCATGCCCGCAACTGAGACCTTTCTGGACGGGGGTGATGGAGGCAATAAACTCCATAGGTAAATTGCGGGTCCCCTGCGATCCGATACCCCTATTGTTGGGTATCTGTGACACGTTGGAGGCCCCGCAATCTAAGAAGCTATTCGTATTTTACGCTGCTTTTTATGCTAGGAAAGCTATCCTGCTACAATGGAACAAACCCCTTCCCCCTACGGTCCAACAATGGCAGTCCCTGGTGGATTTGGCACTGCCGTTATACAAGCTAACGTATATGGGGCGTAGCTGGCCAAAAAAAATTGACAAACTCTGGGCGGCATGGGTCCGTGAACACAGTGTGCCTCTGGACTAGGACTCGGAACCAGGTAACACAGGAAATTTGGGATGAATAGTTTTGTTCATATGGCCTAATGATGGTGACTCCTAACTGAAGCAGAAATTATACCCCTTTTTCCCCCCTTTCCTCTCTCTTCCCCGCCTGCCCCTCCCCCCCTGTTCCCTTCTCCCCCCCTCCCCCAGGATGCCAGGGGCTTCTCTTCTCTTTGTTTCTACACTTCCAGCATGACCCGTTGTGCGCCCGGATGGTAGCACCTTCTCCCCTGATTATTTTACTGTAATTTGCTGAAATTCTCACCGACTTGTTTCCACTGAACCTGGCTGATTTATGTATGGTTGCTACGATTATACCACTGTTTTCTTTTTTGTTCTGTCTAAATACTTGAATAAACTTTTTTGTTAAAAAAAAAAAAATGATAAACATGTATTACAGAGGTGCATAACATAGGTTGGACTATACATATGACAACTCAAAACCGAAGTATCCCCTTATCTCACTGCTGCAGGGCTGCAGTAGCCTGAATTTCCACCTCATGCCACCTTATATAACAGAACACCTCTGCTTCATTCCATATACTTTAACCTAAAAGTTCAAGTAGAAATATAATGGCACAGAATGGAAAAGAAAGAAAAAGAAAAAACTAGTAAAAGAAGGAAATTAAAGCTAGAGGGGAGTTGGGAGGAGGGGGGAGGGAAGAGGGGAAGGTTCAAGGGTGGCGCCTGGGGATATATACGGATGCCACCTGAACCACGCATCCACTGCATCCCGTAGCCTAAATTCGTATCAATACTTTATGGCCCTAAGAGGGATTTGCCCTCTTCAGAGTATTGTAGCGCCCTGCTCCTATTGGGTAGGCGCTAGTGTAAATTTAGTTGTCTGAGCTGTAGTTTAGCTCAGAATAATTGTACCAAATTATTGGTCTCTGTTCCAGTTCAGCTGGGTTGCACATTTTTCCACCTGACTGTAGGTGTCGCTGTCACCACAGGTCAAGGTTGGAAATGCAGCAGGCTGGGTGTATTGGGTACCTCTTGCCCAGAAGCAGCTCAGTGGGATTGGTCACCCTGCTGTGAATTCTGGGAAAGGGTACTTAAGGGACAGACACCGTTTTGGCGCCTCAGGGATGTGTTAGCAGTTTTTCTGCCTCGGGGCCTGCAGACCCCCAGAGGCTCCATTGCTGAGAGTGGGCCCAGGAGTTTCTGGGGCTTACTGATCCAGGGATGGTCCGGTGTTGCCTTGCCTACGGGAAGGGACCGAGCAATTGAGGACTCAATTGGAGGACAAAAATCTACCACACAGTGCTGCCGGTCTGGCTGAAAGATCCTGGTACTGTGTGTTATGTTTTCGGAACTTTACCAAGCGTGTAATTATTCAAGTGTGTGGCAGAGACTATGTGTATTCTTCAAGTCTGTGGCAGAGACTTCTGAACGAGCTTGCACCGGCTGCTAGGTTAGTGAAGTAGGCCTATCCGGTGATTGATAAGTCCAGTGTGGAGGCAGTTGGTCCTCTGGATTAAAGAAAGTACCCGTGATCCGCAAGCAAGGTACCTGAATCTCCCCTAACCCTCCATCCCTCTGTCTGGAAGTTCTTTAATAAAACCCTTGAGAAAAAGAGTGTTTGGTGCAGAAATTTGTGAACAACTCTTCAAGGAAGACCCCTAAGACGGACGTGGTGAACAGTAAGGTAATTGCAGGCCCAAAATCTTAAACCAGCGGCCCCTGCGGGGGTATTGCTACAGTAAATAAACACGTTTCCTGAGAGTCCATGTCTTTTTGTATACTTCCTGTCTGTAAAAAAAAAAATGTTTTCCTCAGTTTAGGCCGATACGTATTCTTCTACATATTTTTGGTAAAATAAAAATCTCAATAAGCGTTTATTGATTGGTTTGCGGAAAAGTTATGGAGGCTACAAAATAGGGGATAGTTTCATGGAATTTTTATTAATATATATTTTTTTACTGTTAATGGCGATGATCAGCAATTTTTATTGTGACTGCGACATTATGGCAGACACATTGGACACTTTTGGCGCTATTTTGGGACCATTCACATTTATACAGCGATCAGTGCTATAAAAATGCACTGATTACTGTGAAAATGTGACTGGCAGTGAAGAGGTTAACCACTAGGGGGCTAGGAAGGAGTTAAGTGTGTCCTAGGGAGTGGTTCTTACTGTTAGGGGGCGTGGCTATGAGTGACACGTCACTGATCGCTGCTCCCGATGAGAGGGAACAGACGATCACTGACCTGTCACTAGGAAGAACGAGGAGATGTTGTGTTTACACTTGCCTCTCCCCGTTCTGCAGCTCTGTGACCTGATCGCGGGACCCCGGCGGACATCGAATCCGCGGGTCCCGCGGGCACGATCACGGAGCTTGCGGCAGGGTAACGCGCGCGACCACATGGCGGCAAATTTAAAGGGACGTACATGTACGCCCATTTGCCTGTCCATGCCATTCTGCCGACGTATGAGTTTGTGCGGCGGTCGGCAATCGGTTAAGACCCTTTTGGAGATTATATAGAATTAATTCATTGACGGCTGCTTGTGACTTGCCGTTGATCTTCTAACCTGTGTTTGACCTGCTTCTAAGCTGCATCAACCTGCTGTCGCATTCTCATTGACCTGTATGAGAAGAGAAGCAGTTCTGTCTAGACAAATATTAATGTCGGCCATAAAGCAATGAGCATTCCTTTGAGGAAACCTGTGCTGAGAGAAATTTGGAGGCTCTATAGCTGACACACTTCTAAAGTCTGCTGCCTCAGTTTTTATGATGGTAATTTGCATATGCTCCAGAATGTTATAAAGAGTGATCAAATGAATTCCTACAGTTGATTCAGCTGCGGGATCGGGGCACCACTAGTGCAGAGCTTGCTCAGAAATCGCAGCAGGCAGGTGTGAGGACATTGGCACGCAAAGCAGGGCTGGTGCAAGGATTTTTGACACCCTAGGGGAAACCTCATTTTGCCGCCCCCCCCCATTGGATCACCCCTGACTCCACCCCCTTTGCCCTGTCCATGTAAACGGTGGGCTAGGGTACTATACAGACCTTTATTGTTGTTTATTCAGAGTTAGGATATTATTTATTGTGACTGGGATTTGCACTCATTTTTATTCACCACAGGCCACTTTTTAATTTCATTTGTGCAGCTCTTTTCCCCTTTTTACTATACAGACCAGCTAGGGTACTATACGGACATGCCAACTATGCAACTGCCTGTCTGTATGAGCAGACAGATACACTGACAATGCTTTACAGGCTCCTAGTAAAAATAATAATAAATGAAAATAATAATAAATGCACATTTTTTTACCTGCAAAAATATCTGCATTTTTTTTTTTTTTACAAACCTGGACCTCCACACCTCAAATACCCCACCCCCCAAATTAGTTCCCCTCTGTACCCCCTCACACACATTAGTTCCCCTCTGTACCCCCCTCACACATTAGTTCCCCTCTGTACCCCCCTCACACATTAGTTCCCCTCTGTACCCCCACACACACATTAGTTCCCCTCTGTACCCCCCCACACACATTAGTTCCCCTCTGTACCCCCCCACACACATTAGTTCCCCTCTGTACCCCCCACACACATTAGTTCCCCTTTGTACCCCCCTCACACATTAGTTCCCCTCTGTACCCCCCTCACACATTAGTTCCCCTCTGTACCCCCCTCACACATTAGTTCCCCTCTGTACCCCCACACACACATTAGTTCCCCTCTGTACCCCCCCACACACATTAGTTCCCCTCTGTACCCCCCCACACACATTAGTTCCCCTCTGTACCCCCCACACACATTAGTTCCCCTTTGTACCCCCCTCACACATTAGTTCCCCTCTGTACCCCCACACACACATTAGTTCCCCTCTGTACCCCCACACACACATTAGTTCCCCTCTGTACCCCCCCACACACATTAGTTCCCCTCTGTACCCCCACACACACATTAGTTCCCCTCTGTATCCCCCACACACATTAGTTCCCCTTTGTACCCCCCCTCACACATTAGTTCCCCTCTGTACCCCCCTCACACATTAGTTCCCCTCTGTACCCCCCCCACACACATTAGTTCCCCTCTGTACCCCCACACACACATTAGTTCCCCTCTGTACCCCCACACACACATTAGTTCCCCTCTGTACCCCCCACACACATTAGTTCCCCTTTGTACCCCCCCTCACACATTAGTTCCCCTCTGTACCCCCACACACACACATTAGTTCCCCTCTGTACCCCCCACACACATTAGTTCCCCTCTGTACCCCCCCACACACATTAGTTCCCCTCTGTACCCCCACACACACATTAGTTCCCCTCTGTACCCCCCACACACATTAGTTCCCCTTTGTACCCCCCCTCACACATTAGTTCCCCTCTGTACCCCCACACACACATTAGTTCCCCTCTGTACCCCCACACACACATTAGTTCCCCTCTGTACCCCCCCACACACATTAGTTCCCCTCTGTACCCCCCCACACACATTAGTTCCCCTCTGTACCCCCCACACACATTAGTTCCCCTCTGTACCCCCCCCCCACACACACATTAGTTCCCCTCTGTACCCCCCACACACATTAGTTCCCCTTTGTACCCCCCCTCACACATTAGTTCCCCTCTGTACCCCCACACACACATTAGTTCCCCTCTGTAACCCCCCACACACATTAGTTCCCCTCTGTACCCCCCACACACATTAGTTCCCCTCTGTACCCCCCCCACACACACATTAGTTCCCCTCTGTACCCCCCACACACATTAGTTCCCCTCTGTACCCCCCCACACACACATTAGTTCCCCTCTGTACCCCCACACACGCACACACACACATTAGTTCCCCTCTGTACCCCCCCCCACACACATTAGTTCCCCTCTGTACCCCCCCACACACACACATTAGTTCCCCTCTGTTTCCCCCCCCCAGACACACACACATTAGTTCCCCTCTGTACCCCCCACACACACATTAGTTCCCCTCTGTACCCCCACACACATTAGTTCCCCTCTGTACCCCCCCACACACATTAGTTACCCTCTGTACCCCCCTCACACATTAGTTCCCCTCTGCACCCCCACACACACATTAGTTCCCCTCTGTACCCCCGCACACCTGTTTCCCTCCGTACAAAATACAATGCACTTGTTTTGCCTGTTCTCCCACTGTCTGAAACAGCGGCGGTGGTGGCCTCACTTCGAGAAGAGCGGCGCTGCTGCCTGTCCTCCCACCACAGATCCCTGACAGTCCAGGAAGAGGGAGGGGAAATCGCGGCAAGCCCGGACCTAACATGCAGGGCTTCCATCTCGGGCCGCTTCCATGTATCATGCAGTACTCCGGCCGCCTGCTCTGTGTCCCGGGTCTCTCTCTCCCCTCCTCTTCTCACTGCGGCATTGCATGCAGGGGACAGAGCTCTAAAAAAAGCAGACTGGTGGAATGGGGGATGGAGAGGCGGAAATTGGAATTGTTTGTGCACAGGGTCCGGGGATGTCTTCACAGGTGCGTTTTACCGCCCCCTAGCCTGGCGCCTATGCTGTCTTGTAGATGGTGACACTGGCCCCGTAGGTATTTTACAAATTAGAATCCTCAACGAGTGGCTGGGGATCCGGATTTTGCCGCCCCTCCTACCCTGGCGCCCTAGGCAGTTGCCTGACATGCCTATTGCTAGCTCCGGTGTACTGCCGAGCATTGCCCCCCTGCGGATTCTGCCCGCTCTGTACTGCGCAGGCGCTTTTTCCAAAAATAGCCGAACATGTAGAGCTGAGAGTCGGCTCTACATGGCGCCTGCGCACACCAAATTGTGCTACACTGCTGACATCCAGGCTCTTTCTTTACCATCCCCGTGGACATGGAGGATGTTAAATAAAGAGCCAGGAGGCCGAGCGAGTGACTGGCCCCCCGACTGGCCACTTACATCTAGGTCCACGCAGGCGCCGTGTAGAGCTGACTCTCAGCTCTACACGTTCGGCTCTTTTCGGAAGCTCATTGACGTTCGTACTGCGCAAGCGCCGCGCCTGCGCAGTACAGTTGGGGGCAGAATGCGCCGGGGGGACGTTTGTCGGCAGATCACCGGCCCTGACGCAAAGTGAGGAGAAGACTTTTGGAGGATGGCCTGGTGTCAAGGAGGGCAGCAAAGAAGCCACTTCTCTCCAGGAAAAACATCGGGGACAGACTGATATTCTGCAGAAGGTACAGGGATTGGACTGCTGAGAACTGGGGGAAAGTCATTTTCTTTGAAGAATCCCCTTCCTGATTGTTTGGGGCATCCGGAGAAAAACCTTGTCCAGAGAAGAAAAGGTGAGCGCTACCATCAGTCCTGTGTCACGTCGACAGTAAAGCATCCTGAGACCATTCATGTGTGGGGTTGCTTCTGAGCCAAGGGAGTGGGGGGCTCACTCACAATTTTGCCTAAGAACACAGCCATAAAGAATGGTACAAAAACATCTGCCAAGAGCAACTTCTCCAGTGGTGGCTGGTGCTCAAAATTTTTGGGGGGGCGCAAACAGACTGAAAAAAACCCCATAAATTTCAGCCACTGTGCCCATCAAACGCAGCTACTGTGCCCGTCAAATGCTGCCACTGTGCCCATCAAACGCAGCCACTGTGCCATCAAACGCAGCCACTGTGCCCATCAAACGCCACCACTGTGCCCATCAAATGCAGCCACTGTGCCCATTAAACGCAGCCACTGTGCCATCAATTTCCGCCACTGTGCCCATCAAACGCAGCCACTTTGCCCATCAAAAGCAGCCACTGTGCCCATCAAACGCAGCCACTGTACCCAAATTGCCGCCACTGTGCCATCAAATGCAGCTACTGTGCCCATCAATTGCTGCCAGTGTGCTAATCAATTTCTGCCAGTGTGCCCATCAACTGCCTCTACTGTGCCCATAAATTGCTGCCAGTGTGCCCATCAACTGCTGCCAGTGTGCCCATCAATTGCTGCCAGTGTGCCCATCAACTGCTGCCAGTGTGCCCATCAACTGCCACTACTGTGACCAACTGCTGCCAGTGTGCCCATCAATTGCTGCCAGTGTGCTCATCAACTGCCGCTACTGTGCCCATCAATTGCTGCCAGTGTGCCCATCAACTGCTGCCAGTGTGCCATAAACTGCTGCCAGTGTGCCCATCAACTGCCACTACTGTGACCAACTGCTGCCAGTGTGCCCATCAATTGCTGCCAGTGTGCCCATCAACTGCCGCTGCTGTGCCCATCAACTGCTGCCAGTGTGCCCATCAACTGCTACTACTGTCTCCCATCAAGTGCTGCCAGTGTGCCCATCAATTGCCGCTACTGTACCCATCAAATGCTACCACTGTGCATCCCCCGATCTGGCACTTACCTGTCTCGGTGGGGCCCCAGTCACGGTCATCCACACTCCTCGCTCCTATAATCTTCCGTCCTCTCTTCCTGTCTCTGCTTTGATTGGACGCCTGATAGGCGGCGTCCAATCACAGCGCCTGTCGTTTCAGCCAATCAGGTTACCGGCAACATACCCGGCAACCTGATTGGCTGAGAGGTGGGTCAGTGTTAGGGAAGCTTCCCTAACACACCACTGAGTAAGCAGCGAATGCATAGCGATGCGCCCGCTGCTTACGCTTTTGGAAGCCTGTTAGAGCCCACGGCTCTAATCAGGGAGCCTATTAGAGCTGATAGCTCTAATCAGGTGCTTCCATACAAAAGCCGCCACTGTAATTCATATGCCCGGCGCCTGACAAGGGGCCGGGCACATGAATAGGGGGCGGCAGCGGCGACCATAGATAGATTTATGCAATGCATGAATCTATCTATGGTGAGTGACAGGAGAGGGGGGTCGAGCAGGAGAGGGGGGGCAGCACTCCTGCGCTCTTTATGGACGCACCACCGCTGAACTTCTCCCAACCATCCAAGAACAGATTGGTGATGAACAATGCCTTTTCCAGCATGATTGAGTACCATGCCATAAAGCAAAAGTGATAATTAAGTGGCTTAGGGAACAAAACATCGAAATGGTGGCTCCATGACCAGGAAACTCCCCGGACCTTAATCCCATTGAGAACTTGTGGTTAATCCATCCTCAAGAGGCGGGTGAACAAAAAAAACACACAAATTCTGACAAACTCCAAGCATTGATTATACAAGAATGGGCTGCCATCAGTCAGGATGTGGCCCAGATGTTAATTGACAGCATGCCGGGGCGAATTGCAACACTGCAAATATTGACTCTTTGTATAACAACTTCATGTCATTGTTAATAAAAGCCTTTGACACTAAGTGCCGGTTCACACAGGGGCAACCCGACTTACAGCGCGACTTTGCAAGGAGACTTTAGCGCGACTTCAGCGCAACTTGGAGCAACTTACAACACGACTTAAAGTTGCCTCCAGGACAGGCGACTTTGGCTGTGGCCAATCACAGAATAATCGGCTCTGTGGGAGGGAGGGGTTTGCCTGAGTATTATTACTATTTTCTTTTCCTGTAAAGTTGCTTCAGTTAAGACAGGGGATCCGACTTTGGAGGCGACTTCCATTGAAATCAATGGGTACAAGTCGCCTAGAAGTCGCCTTGAAGTAGTACAGGAACCTTTTCTGAAGTCGGAGCGACTTTCTCAAAACTTTTAGCCACGGCTGTAGTTGCACGGCTGTGTATGGTTTCATTATTCTCTAAGCTTCTGACAATTCTGCAACTTAGAAAGTCAGAGAGGAGCCAGATTTTCATATTTGTTCCAGGTCTGTGGCTCATTCATTTTTTTTCTTTTAATCGGATCAGCATGACAGTAAGACAACAAGCACTTTTAAAAGGAGACGTCGGCAGCAGCAGCCTTCATGTTCATACAAAAATATAACAAACATTATAACAAAAATCTCTAGGTCTGTAATATGCTTCTTCATGACCAGGCCATTTTTTTGCTTTTTAGCCCTGCACTATTTTAACTGGTAATTGTGCGATCATGCAACGCTGTACCCAGAGCTTTCTTTGGTGGTATTTTATCACCAGTGTTTTTTTGTTTGTTTTTTTGTGATATAAACGAAAAAAAAAAAAAAATTTAAAGGAATAATATATTTGCTCAAATGTCTTTGGTAAAAAAAAAAAAAATCCCAATAAGTGTATATTGATTGGTTTGTGTGAAAGCCATAACATCTACAAACCATGGTATTAATAATTTCATTTTTTTTTATAATAGTAATGGCGGTGATCAGCGACTTATAACGGGACTCTGATAGTGTAGTAGGCAATCTGTCACTAACTGATGCTGGGGGGGGGGGACGACTGACTAACTGCCACTACTGACATCACCAGCGACATTAACCACTTGCTTACTGGGCACATATACCCCCTTCCTGCCCAGGCGAAATTTCAGCTTTCGTCACTGTCACGCTTTGAATAAAAATTGCGCGGTCGTGCGACGTGGCTCCCAAAAAATAATTGATGTCCTTTTTTTCCCACAAATAGAGCTTTCTTTTGGTGGTATTTGATCACCTCTGCGGTTTTTATTTTTTGCGTTAAAAATAAAAAAAGAGCGACAATTTTGACAAAAAACACAATATTTTTTACTTTTTGCTATAATAAATATCCCAATTTTAGTTTAGGCCGATACGTATTCTTCTACATATTTTTGGTAAAAAAAATTGCAATACGCGTATAGTGATTGGTTTGCGCAAAAGTTATAGCACCTACAAAATAGGGGATAGAATTATGACATTTTTTTTATTATTTTTTTTTACTAGTAATGGCGGTGATCTATAATTTTTGTCAGGACTGCGACATTATGGCGGACACATCGGACACTTTTGACACATTTTTGGGACCATTCACATTTATACAGCGAACAGTGCTATAAATATACTGTATAAATGTGACTGGCAGGGAAGGGGTTAACACTAGGGGGCGATCAAGGGGTTAAATGTGTTCCCTAGGAGTGATTCTAACTGTGGGGGAGGGGACTGACTGGGGGAGGTGACCGATCTGTGTCCCTATGTACAAGTGACACACATCGGTCTCCTCTCCAGGACAGGACGTGGGTCTGTGTGTCCACGTCCTTGGCTGTGTAACGGCCGATCGCGGGTACCTGGTGGACAGGCTTTTCGGGCGCTGGGAGCCTGAATTACAGCAGCGGGGTATTTCTTTGAAGCATCTGATTAAAGCCATAGGCTCTAATAGGTGTCCAAAAAGGTGAACAGCGGGCGCCATGCTGGGCGCTCGCTGTTCACTCAGCTTTTTGTTAGGGAAGCGAATGAATATTCGCTTTCCTAACACTGAACCGCCTCTCCGCCAATCAGGTGCTCAGGTCTGTTACCTGTCACCTGATAGGCGTCCAATAACAGCGCCTGTCATTTCAGCCAATCAGGCGTCCAATCATAGCCAAGGACAGGAAGAGAGGACGAGAGAAAACATTGAGGAGCGTGGAGGACACTGCCACCATGACCCGCTGCCCCACTGAGACAAGGTAAGTGCCAGGCGGGCTGGGGGAGGCACACTGGCAGCATTTGATTGGCACACTGGCAGCAATTGATGGGCACACTAGTGGCAATTGATGGGCACACTGGCAGCAATTGATGGGCACAGTGGCAGCAATTAATGGGCACACTGACAGCAATTGATGGGCACAGTAGCAGCAATTGATGGGCACAGTGGCGGCAATTGATGGGCACAGTGGCAGCAATTGATGGGCACACTGGCAGCAATGGATGAGTACAGTAGCTGTGTTTGATGGCACAGTGGTGGCAATTGATGGCACAGTGGCTGCGTTTGATGGGCACAGTGGCTGTGTTTGATGGCACAGTGGCTGCGTTTGATAGCACAGTGGCTGCGCTTGATGGGCACAGTGGCTGTGTTTGATGGCACAGTGGCGGTAACTTATGGGCACAGTAGCTGCGTTTGATGGGCACAGTGGCTGCAATTTATAGGCACAGTAGCTGCGTTTGATGGGCACAGTGGCTGCAATTTATGTTTTTTTTTTCAGTGTGTTTGCGCCCCCCAAAAAATTTTGAGCACCAGCCGCCACTGCTGCTGGGAAGGGGTTAACATCAAGGGGCAATCAAGGGGTTAAATGTGTACCTAACAACATGTAATGTGTGTAACTAAACACATGCATAATCCTGACTTGAATGTACTAGAATTATTATATATCTGTCAGGGGCTGTACTGTATATATACTGTATATAAAAAGTTATTTCCCGCTTCCTGATTTATTTATTTTTTGCATACTTGTCATGTCACACTTTAATGACTCAGATCATAAAACAAATTTTAATATTACACAAAGATAACCCGAGTCAATACAAAATGCAGTTTTTAAATGATAATTGATTTTCATTTATGGCTGTCCCTATGTGAAAAAGTAATTGACCCCTAAACCTAATAACTGGTTGTGTCACCCTTTTCCGCAACAACTGCAATAAAGGGTTTGCGATAACTGGCGGCAATGAGTCTTTCACATTGCTGTGGAGGAATTTTGACCCACTTTTCTTTGCAGAATTGTTTTAATTCAGCCTCATTGGAGGATTTTCCAGCATGAACAGCCTGTTTAAGGTCATGCCACAGCATCTCAATCAGGTTTAAGTCTGGACTTTGAGTAGGCCACTACAAAACCTGAATTTTGTTTTTATTGAGCCATTCAGAGGCAGATTTCCTTGTGTGTTTCGGATTATTGTCCTGCTGCATAACCCAAGTGTGCTTCAGCTTGAGGTCAGGAACTGATGGCCGGACTTTCTCCTTTAGGATTTTCTGGTAGAAAGCAATTAAGGCAAGTCGCCCAGGTCCTGAAACTGCAAAGCAGCCCCAGACCACCACCATGTGTGACTGTTGGTATGATGTTCTTTTTATGAAATGCTTTGTTAGTTTTACGCCAGATGTAACGGGATGCACACCTTCCAAAAAGTTAAACTTTTGTCTTATCAGTCCACAGAATTTTTGCCCAAAAGTCTTGGGGATAATCAAGATGTTTTTTGACAAATGTGAGATGAGGCTTTGTGTGCTTTTTGGTCAGCAGTGCCTTTGGCCTTGGAACTCTCCAAGGATGCCATTTTTGCCCAGTCTCTTTCTTATTGTTAAATCATGAACACATGAACACCTTACCTAAGGAAAGTGAGGCCTGCAGTTCTTTAGATGTTGTTCTGGGTTATTTTATGACCTCCTGGATGAGTCGTTGTTGTGCTATTGGTGCTAATGAGTTACCATCCCTTCCCGGCACATTGTGTGCACTGTGTGTGTCAGTGGTGTCACCCCTCAGGATAGTGGCACCCGGGTGTGGTCTGTACCTCCATAGCGATGCCACTGTACTCACCTGAATCTAAAGATGTCCCCCTTGCTAAAGCCAACTTCTCAGGTATAATAGTGTAACACCCATCTAAAGACACACCCACTTATTTCCCTGCACCCCAACTTCTTCAAAAGGCCCCAACGTAGCAGGGAAATTCACCTTAAACACTAAAATACATCTTGTGTCCTTTTTCTGAACTGCAGTCAATAAGCTAAGCTGAAGGTTTGTTGTATCTCCAACATGTATCTCCAACATTTCCCGCCCCTTGCATACATGTGGCTGCGGGGCAGAGAATGCCTCCACTGCCTACCAACTGTAGTCCACTGTTTTCATCCCTGGTATACGTAGGAAAAGCGAGGGGTATGCCAATAGGCGCTTTGGGACTTTGAATGAGATAACATCAATGATGTGTCTCCATCCCATATTAAAGAAAAAAAAGACAAGGGAGTTGGGATTTTAAATGAAACAGCGGGCTTAAGGGGTGAAAAAATTAATGAAATTTCGAAGTGGATTTCTTGGAGGAAAAGGATGTGGGAAAATGGGCAGTGGATACTGCTGCAGACAACAGGGAGGAAACAAACATCCAGATTAGGGATGAGCTTGGAGTTCGAGTCGAACTCAAGTTCGACTCGAACATTGCCTGTTCGCCCGTTCGCCGAACAGCGAACAAATTGGGGTGTTTGCGGCAAAATCGAAAAATCTATGGGAGAAATCTAAAGTGTTAATTATAAAGGCTAATATGCAAGTTATTGTCCTAAAAAGTGTTTGGGGACCGGGGTCCTGCCCCAGGGGACATGTATCAATGCAAAAAAAAGTTTTAAAAACGGCCGTTTTTTCGGGAGCAGTGATTTTAATAATGCTTAAAATGAAAAAATAAAAGTGAAATATTCCTTTAAATTTCGTACCTGGGGGGTGTGTATGATATGCATGTAAAGTGGCGCATGTTTCCCGTGCTTAGAACTGTCCCTGCAAAAAATGCAATTTTTGAAAGAAAAAAAGTCTTTTAAAACGCACTCGCGGCTATTAATGAATTGTCGGCTCCCGGCAATACATACAAAAGTCATTGATAAAAAAAAAAAAAAAAAGCGTGGGGGTTCCCCAGAATTAAATTACCAGGCCCTTCAGGTCTGGAATGGATATTAAGGGGAACCCCGCCGCAAATTAAAAAAAAATTGACGTGGGGTTCCCCCAAATATCCATTCCAGGCCCTTCAGATCTGGCATGGATTTCAAGGGGAACTCCACCCCAAATTTAAAAAAAAATGGCGTGGAGTCCCCCTAAAAATCCATACCAGACCCCTTATCCGAGCACGCAACCTGGCCGGCCGCAGGGGAAAAGGGGGGGACGAGAGAGCGGACCCCCCTCCCTCCTGAACTGTACCAAGCCACATGCCCTCAACATGGGGAGGATGTCCCCATGTTGATGGGGACAAGGGCCTCATCCCCACAACCCTTGCCCGGTGGTTGTGGGGGTCTGCGGGCGGGGGGCTTATCGGAATCTGGAAGACCCCTTTAACAAAGGGGACCCCCAGATCCTGGCCCCCCCTATGTGAATTGGTAAGGGGTACGTTGTACCCCTACCATTTCACGAAGAAAGCGTAAAAAAATGTTTAAAAAAACACACAAACACCTTGAAAAAGTCCTTTATTAAAAAAAAAAACAAAAAAAAAACATTCCAGCGGTGAAATCCAGTGTCCCGCGGCGATCCCGATGTCCAGCGCTGTCCTTCATTGGTTGTGCCTGAGCGGACCTGATGGGGAACTCCCTCTCAGTATTTTAAATGTATAGACCCGCCCCTTCTAAAGTTCCCCATCAGGTCCGCTCCCTCGGTATGTCGGACCCGCCGACGTCATTGGCTTGAGCGGGGAACTTCCTTCACTGTGTAATTTAAATTTACATAGTGAAGGAAGTTCCCCGCTCAAGCCAATGACGTAGGCAGGTCTGACATACCGAGGGGGCGGACCTGATGGGGGACTGCTCTCACTTTGGTAATACAAATAGACCCGCCCCTTCTCATGTTCCGCATCTGGTCCGCTGAGCGGACCTGATGGGGAACTTTAGAAGGGGCGGGTCTATACATTTAAAATACTGAGAGGGAGTTCCCCATCAGGTCCGCTCAGGCACAACCAATGAAGGACAGCGCTGGACATCGGGATCGCCGCGGGACACTGGATTTCACCGCTGGAATGTTTTTTTTTTTTAAATAAAGGACTTTTTCAAGGTGTTTGTGTGTTTTTTTAAACATTTTTTTACGCTTTCTTCGTGAAATGGTAGGGGTACAATGTACCCCTTACCAATTCACATAGGGGGGGGCCGGGATCTGGGGGTCCCCTTTGTTAAAGGGGTCTTCCAGATTCCGATAAGCCCCCCGCCCGCAGACCCCCACAACCACCGGGCAAGGGTTGTGGGGATGAGGCCCTTGTCCCCATCAACATGGGGACATCCTCCCCATGTTGAGGGCATGTGGCCTGGTACAGTTCAGGAGGGAGGGGGGGCCGCTCTCTCGTCCCCCCCTTTTCCACTGCGGCCGGCCAGGTTGCGTGCTCGGATAAGGGGTCTGGTATGGATTTTTAGGGGGACTCCACGCCATTTTTTTTTAAATTTGGGGTGGAGTTCCCCTTAAAATCCATGCCAGATCTGAAGGGCCTGGAATGGATATTTGGGGGAACCCCACGTCAATTTTTTTTTAAATTTGCGGCAGGGTTCCCCTTAATATCCATTCCAGACCTGAAGGGCCTGGTAATTGAATTCTGGGGAACACCCACGCTTTTTTTTTTTGTTTTATCAATGACTTTTGTATGTATTGCCGGGAGCCGACAATTCATTAATAGCCGCGAGTCAGTTTTAAATGCATTTTTTTCTTTCAAAAATGACATTTTTTGCAGGGACAGTTCTAAGCACGGGAAACATGCGCTACTTTACATGCATATCATACACACCCCCCAGGTACGAAATTTAAAGGAATATTTCACTTTTATTTTTTCATTTTAAGCATTATTAAAATCACTGCTCCCAAAAAAACGGCCGTTTTTAAAACTTCTTTTTGCATTGATACATGTCCCCTGGGGCAGGACCCGGGTCCCCAAACACTTTTTAGGACAATAACTTGCATATTAGCCTTTATAATTAACACTTTAGATTTCGAACGTTCGAGTCCATTGTATTTAATAGGGTTCTAAAGTTTACACGAACATTTTGTCTGTTCGCAGGTTCTGGTGCGAACCGAACAGGGGGGTGTTCGGCTCATCCCTGATCCAGATCAGCAATAGACTGTTCCAGGAAAAACACAGGTACAAGTAGTAGGATCTTGTGAGTACAGGCTGAGGTCACCCAGCTGTAATCAGGAGTTCAGTAGTGTGCAGGGTGGACTGTGTTCAGGTCCACTCAGCTTCCAAGTGTTGTGGTGCCTGAGAGGTAAGTGGCAAGTAGTCAGCAGGTAGAATACGCCATTCTTTGAGAAGGTCTAGGCCAACTTCAAGGCTGTGGATAGTGAAAGATTTGCCTTGGCATTTGATTGTGAGTTTAGTGGGAAAACTAAAACCCCATTGATAGCCTATGCCATGGTACCAGAGGGCATTGGTTATGGATACCAGCTTCTTTCTGTTAAGTAATGTAGCTTGAAAAAGATCGTAATAGAGCTTAACTGTGGTATGTGGCACAGGGAGTGAGGGAGAACTTCTTGCCTTTTACATGATAGGAATACATTGATCCCAAATGTCCCTGATTTCAAGGGACTGTCCCTGATTTGTAACAAAGCCCATCTGTCCCGCTTTCCTCCTTGTTTGTCCCTCATTTTGGTCTGATCTATATAGTTGTTTATAAAATGTACTTTTTATCTTTTAAAAAGTGAATCCCAGTGCTAAATCTGTCATCCAATTTCTAAATTGCTGCATGTGTAACTTAAAAAGAGTGGCAAAATAAAGCACGTGTGGGTTTAACTAATATTTTTTTGTATAATTATCCTTTAAGGGGGCGTGGCAGGGGGTTTGTCCTATGCCTTCATAGTTTTGCTAATAAGTGTCTGTGACGAACCCTTGTCCTCAATAGGACTATGTCTGCCATAAATGCTTCCTCTGTCCAGAACCAGCACTATCCAAGACTTTTTTAGCCCACCCAGTCACCAGCCGTACTTCAGTGTAGTGTAAAACATCAGACAGTTTATTAGAACAAGAATACAGTCTTATATACAGTTGAAGAGGAGGTTCCCCTCTCCTGCTCATATTACTGTAACAATACACCTGTAAGCAGAAATATAAATTAACAAGAGCTAATTAACTAATCATTTCCAGACTAAGTGACTCCGAGATAAGACCTTTCAGGTCCTAGTCTTACTGTCTCCTAGCTCCCTAACTACAATACACATTAAGATAAATATCAACACAGAACTCCTTCACACAATAGCAGAGTTAATTTACACAAACAACAATGGGTGAAAGACTCTTATGCAGCGTACACACGATCATTTTTCATGCCATTTTTTAAACCAATGTTTTTTTTTTTCATGTTTCCTCTCAAGCCTGTCTTGCGTACACACGATCATTTTAAAAAACGTTCAAGCAAAGCGCAGTGGAATACAACACGTACGACGGCACTATAAAGGGGAAGTTCCGTTCTAATGACGCCACCCTTTGGGACGCTTTTGCTAATTTCGTGTTACCGCGTGTTAGTAAAAGTTTGGTGAGAGACGATTCTCGCTTTTCAGTCTTCGTGCTTTGAAGATCGTTTTGTGGAGTTCAGTTTGTGCCTGTGGGTTCATATCTGTCTTGCAGTGCTTGTAGTCAGTTCGTATCTGTTTATTCAGTGCGTTCTTGTCTGCTCGTTCCTGTTTTTCAGCTTGTTCTTCATAGGCCTTGCTGTTCTTCCGTTCGTTCTTCTAGTTCGTTCTGAGCTGCCGACCGTTATCTAGCCATGTTGCGGCTACGTACTCGTCGTAGAGTTTGTGCTGTAGTTGGTGCAGGGGTTCATGCTGTATCCCGACTCCAGGCCATGAACAGGGTGAGGAGGAGTTCATGGACCAAGAATTGGTTGCTCCAGCGGCACCAGTTCTGTCATATGCCTTTGTTGCGGGAGATCAGGGAGAATAATCCTGAGGACTACAGGAATTTTCTCAGGATGTCTGACCCCGTATTTCAGCATCTGTTGGCTTTGGTGTCCCCCTACATTACCAGGCAGGACACCGTTATGCGTGAAGCCATCAGTGCTGAGCAGAGGCTCATTGCCACGTTGCGATACCTGGCGACTGGGAGAAGCCTGCAGGACCTAAAGTTCTCCACAGGCATATCCCCCCCAGGCTCTGGGTATCATTATACCAGAGACGTGTTCTGCCATCCTTCAAGTTTTGCAGGAGGACTATATTAAGGTAAGTGTTCTTATTTCAAACCTCACATTGTATGTATTTCTTTCTTAAAATTTTTTTTGGGGTTTATTAGCAGTCCCTAATTCCCATGATTCTTAGCTACAGGGAATGTCCCCTTTCTCCACATGGTTATTTATTTTTGGGAATGTTTTTTATTAGGCCTACATTTAAATTTGCCTTACCTAACCTCTCCAGCATTCTATCCTGGGGCCATACCCACCTTGCCTAGTCATTTCCATGTATTTTATTCTATGCTCCATCGTAGTGCTTTACCCTAAACGCACCCTAAAGATTGCCTAGGAATGTTACATTTTTTTAAACTTCATACAGAGTGCTACAGCCTTCATTTGTGATCTCCCCAACTCATCTTCAACCCCCCCCCCCCAGTTTTTATTTTGGGTTTGTTTTTGGTTTGTTGTTGCTTACTAATAATGTTTTTTTTTTTTTTTGGTTTCTCCCAATGTTGGCCATGAATGGTTTTCTTAAATCTGCTTTCAATGTTTCTGTCTCAAAGTATTAATTTATTTTTAATTTAATTCCACAGTTCCCTTCTACGCCACATGAATGGCAGAATGTGGCATCTGAGTTTGCCCAACGATGGAACTTTCCGAACTGTGGAGGGGCCATCGACGGCAAACATGTTCGGGTCGTCCCACCACCCCATTCGGGATCCTTTTATTATAATTATAAGGGGTTCCACAGCATCGTCATGATGGCAGTGGTGTCGGCCACCTACGAATTCCTCTATGTGGACGTTGGCAAGAATGGCAGGATGTCTGATGGAGGAGTCTTTGCACAGATGGAGTTTGGGGAACGGCTCCTTTTGGATCAGCTGGCCTTGCCACCAGCGGAGCAGAATGTGGAGGGACTCCCATTTGTCTTTGTGGCGGATGAGGCGTTTGGCCTGGGTCCCCATTTGATGAGGCCATTCCCGCAATGCACCCTCAACCCTGAGAGGAGGGTATTCAACTATCGGCTGGCCAGAGCAAGAAGGGTGGTGGAAAATGCCTTTGGCATCATGGCCAGCCGATTCCGCCTGTTCCTCACCTCCATCCACCTTGCCCCTTACAAATGGAACCATGTTGTGATGGCTTGTTGTGTGCTCCATAATTTTCTCAGGGTGCATTCAACCAATTATATGACTTTGAGTGGGCCTGAGGCCTCATTATTGGAATCTGAAAATTTAGTGGCCCTGGAAGCTGGCCATCCAGGCTTGGCCCCCCAAACCGGACGTGAGGTCCGTCAACAATATGTCGATTATTTTGTGGGTAGGGGGGCCATTGATATGCCTGATGAATTTTAACATTATTATTTCTAAAAATAAAACCTTTTTTTGAGAAAATATTGTTTTGGTGTTTTCACTTAATATTCTTTTAGGTTTCTCGTAGGTTTACCTAGTGCACTTGTAGTGCCATGTGTATTTTGCATTCCTAATTAGCCTTCATTGTCAGTGTAAACACAAAACATTGATTAGTTCACTTTGCACAACATTTACATAATGAAGCCACAAATTCTTGGTAAGAAAATGCCTTTTTTTTTTTTTTTTTTAGGAAACTTCCTTTTAAATGTAGATGTCATAAAAATATTTTTGGGGTTAAAACGCATGAACAGCCATGCATAAAAAAAAATCTAAAAAAATATCGTGAAAATGTAAACATGTACTATTCATTAAAGCTTAAAAGAAAAACAAACCTGACAAAACACAGCAAGTTCAACGTTCTTTTGTGTTCAAACATTATACACGCCCAAGCACAGCCATGATATTTTGTAGCCTTTCTTCAACCCGCTTGGTATTTTGCCTGATCTCTATCAAGGCTCCCTTTATTTTTCCAAGGTCACGACAGCAGACCATGAGGTATTGGATCAGGATCTGGGCACTGTGATGTGTAAACTTTTCGGGGTCTCCGGCCAGAACTGCACCTAAATAAAAAAAAATCATGTAGTATAGAATATGTAGGCCTACATTTATTAACCTGCATCTTGACACTGACCTGTTGTGGTGCCACTTTCCACTTCCTCAACTTCACGTTCCTCTCCATCATGTGGTTCTGGGGGTATTGTTGAAGGTGTTGGATTTATAGGCTCATCTGACATAGCTTTTTGAAGCCCTATGGAGATTGCAATAAAAGGTATAGTTTCATTAGTAACTAATAATTTTTTGCCAACAAAAAACACTGAAAAATAAATTTGTAAAGATTATTTGGAAGTGTGGTCCATTTTTAAATGTACCCCCAGTGACAACCGGAACACATGATTGGATACATAGCCAAAACCAGAGCATATACTTTTTGAAACAAAGTTTGACACATTGTAACACCCCAAAGTATATACACAGGATCACCTGTGTGTGACACCCTAAAAATTTAGGGGTTTTGTCCCACACTTGTACTACTGCGTTCAGATGTTTAATCAGCTGCTGAGCATTCTCTCCCTTAACATTACAATGCATACCCTTTTTTATTTAAAAAATTGTCATTTGGATTATAAAAATAAAGCAACTTGTTTCCCAAATTTGCTCCCCAAAAACAAATTAGAAATTTGGGTGTTCACACTGGATGATCCAAAAACATCGTTTTAGGAACTGTACGGAGAAAGAGGTTTACTACGTCCGTTTACTGTGCGGACGAACATAAAAGTTGGTATCTTTCACTGTACTATATCAAAGTCAAATATACATGACTTAATACAAGTAATAATCTTTAGCAGGGAAAATAAAGAAAAGGTACTCACTTTTTCTTAAAACTTTCTTGATTCTTTTGTATTGGTCCGGCTCCTGCAACTTCAGATCAGACCATCGTTTTCTGAGCTGTTCCTTCGTTCTGCACACCCCGAATTTTTGGTGAAGAGTTTTAACCACTTTGCCCATAATTTTTGTCTTGACAAGATTAGGCCTTTTATACGGCCCATGCTTGGCATCATAATCCTCCCTCCTCAAAATGGCGACCATCTCCACCATTTCCTCGAATGACATGTTGGATGCCTTATATCTCCTGGATCGGGATTTGGGCTCCTCTGGAATTTCCTCCTCTGTAGAGGTAATCTCAGCCACCTGTGTCTCCGCCATGTTGTTAAGCACTACGACGAGCGAGAAGGGGCGGGGAAAGTACAATATCGAACGCCAGGGGCGGGGAAAGCGTGCAGAGTTTCACGCATGCGCAGTGTATATCAAGTGAAGATCCATGTGTCGAAAATACGTTCATTTGGCGGGAGAGGGAGTTCGCAACGAACGTGTTGACCAAGGTACATAACATTTTAAGGATTTGGGTTTCATCAGACGAGGAGATTTGGGGCTTGAAAATCTGTCGAAAAGGCTGATTTGATGAATGTTGCCTGAAACATATGTATTTTCTTGTTGCTTGATTTTACAGAGAGAATGAATAGTTTCAAAAACCCAGAGTTTATGGGGGAGTTCATTGATAAATGGAAAGACCTCCCTATCCTTTGGCAGACAAAAAGTGGTGGAAATAAAAATAAAGTGGCCAGGACAGCAGCACTGGAGAGCCTGCTTGCATTTGTGCAAACACAGATACCCACAACAACTCTCCAAGATGTGAAAACCAAAATTGCTACCATCAGGGGGACATACAGGACCCAGGGGAATATGGTCCTGAAGTCCCAGAGGTCAGGTGCTGCAGCAGATAAGGTTTATAAACCCAGTCTGTGGTACTACAGCAAGTTATCTTTCCTGGATGACCAGCTGGAAGTGCGGGAATCTCTGTCCACCCTTCGCCCCAGAGGTCAATCCAGCCTTCCTTGTAGCCAGCCCTCCAGCCTTCCTTGTAGCCAGCCCTCCAGCCTTCCTTGCAGCCAGCCCTCCAGCCTTCCTAGCAACCCTGCTCTGGCTTCCTCTGAGGATCAAGATGAGGTCCTTGAGGAGGCAGATTTGGATATATGGAGCCAGGTAAAGTATTGATATCTACATTTATATGTTACAAAAGTGATGATTTTAAATTGATGTTAGTATTGTTAGGTATTTAATGTTATAAAAAATTAGGATTTAAAGAGCAAGATACAGTAGTGGTCAGATTTGATGTGGACAAGGCAACAATATCAGGAGGTGGAATCTATGAAAATGTAATAACTTTTGACATTCAATTAAAAAATGTCTGGAGGTGAACAATGTGTGTGATTGATGGTGGCAAAAAATAAAGAATGTCCCTTTCTTTTTTTACAGCCAGAGCAGAGCCAGGAAGAGGGTGATGTTGGGGACCAGGAGGAGGCAGGACCCAGTGGCACACAGGAGGAGGCTGGGCCCAGCACAAGAGCCCAGATGCCTCCCCTGATAATGAAACAACGAGGGCCATGGAGAGCTAGGCAGGTGGAGGAGGAAACAAAAGCCTTCCTAAAAGAGGCTACTGTGGCCCTCAGAGAGGCACCCTCTGCTGAGGAGGGCTTTGCCGCAGTCCTGGCCCATAAGTTAGTCCAAATGGACTTGCGGCAAAAGCTATATAGTGAGAACCTTCTGCTGAAGGTCATTAACAAGGGGTTGCTCGGTGAACTGACCAAGTTCACCGACATCACTGAGGTTGTCCCTACTCCTCCACCTCCTCCTCCTCCTCCTACTACTCCTCATGCCACCTCCTCTCCTCCTGATCCCCAGCCTCTGAGGAAGCAAGCAACAAAGGCTGCAGGGAAGGCTGCAGAGAAGGCTGGAGAGAAGGCTACAAGGAAGAGGAAAAAATAATGCCTGCTGTAGTACCACAGACTGGGGACATATATGACTTATCTGCTGCTGTTCCTGACCTCTGGGAGTTCAAGCCAAGATTGGGCTCCTTTTTTTTTTTTTTTTTTATTATTAAATAGTTTTGTTTTGACATCTTGGATGGTTGTTGTGGGGTCCAAAGGATGCATAAATGCAAGCAGGCTCTCCAGTGCTGCCTTCCCCTTTAATTTGTAATGTACCTAAATAAAGGATTCTTTTTTTTTGGCTTCAAATACTTGACTATGTGATTTGTATTTCAAAAGAGAGTTTGCTAGGGAGTAGGCAGGGACATCTCAAATAATATTATTGTTATTAACAAGGGACACAAACCTCCCTGAGGCAAAATGAGACAAATTTTGAAGGTTGGTGTGGTAACTTTACACACCAATAATTTAAGCAAAATCAAAAAAAAAAAAAAAAAAGAAGCCTACATATATCAAAGAAGCCCAAAAAAATAATAAAGCCAACTGAATTACTAAACTAAAAAATAAAAAACACAAAAAATATAAATAAAAATAATTGTGATCTTTACATTTATTTATGAATTTATGAGGGAGATGTGGCTTCAAAAGAATATTTTACAATCATTAGATCAATTAGGAATTACTTAAGAAACAAGTTTGGCATAACTCTCAATGTCATTAGCAAAAGAAGGTAATTCTTTAAGCATTATCAAAAGAAAAACGGAATGCGCAGCATTAAAACGATGCTATTAATTCCACCGTGAGGAATGTGCCATCTCCATTTCCAACGCTAGCTTTACCAAAACGTGCGCTCCCGTCTCATACTTGATTCTGAGCATGCGCGTTTTTTTTCTCCTCGTGAAAGCATACACACTATCGTTTTTCACGTCGTTAAAAAAAACGACATGAAAAACGACGTGAAAAAATAGAGCATGTTCGAAATTTTTAATGGCCGTTTTTTCACGTCGTTAAAAATGCTCTGGAGCATACACACGATCGGTTTTAATGCCCATTTTTCAAAATGGAATTTTTAACGGCATGAAAAACGATCCTGTGTATGGGGCATTAGAGCCCACATTAGCCTTATTTACAATAAACACATTATAGCAGACAACAGACAGGTGGCTGGAGTTGATGACATCAGCGTTTTTTATGAACCCCAACATTAAGAAGCAGTCACTATTTATTATATGGTATATACAGGGTTCCCAGAGTCTGTGTGTTTTGGGAAGACATGGACTTGAATCCAAAGTAACATTACTTCAAGGTCCCCAGGCATACACTTCGCAAAGAGTATTGTTCCCTTAAAATCCAGGGCCCATAATCAGTAGGCAAGAGGCTAGCATTCAGTCCACTCCAAAAGCCTCTGTCCCGGCTAGGTCTGTCACACATCTCCCCTTTCGGCAGGAGACTAACGCAGGAGGAGACCCCAGATGGGTTGACTCTGAAGTTAGTCCATAGTTCCAGTCCCCTAATGCCTATACCCACACAGTACCCCAAACAAATTGTTCCAAACAGAGCATTACTCACCCAGCCAACCTCTGCCTCTCTCATAGAAGATACTCGCTGCTGGGAGGAAGTGCGGACTGGTCCATCCACCTGGAGTCCCTTCAGCCGCAGGAGAGAATACAGGGTTGCTGGGCTCAGTCCGTCATGCTGCTGGGCATCTGTGCCGACTGTCCAGCATCCCTGGGGTATACAGGTGTAGACGGAAGTCCCATCCACCTTCACAGGAAATCCGTCCTCTGTTAAATGAGGGAAGAGGCCAGAAGCACTCTGCCCTGTTGCCTGTTGCCTGTTCTGCTGGGAACCCCACACCATCTGCTCCGGCTAGCTGTTGAGGAGGGAGGCCGACTGCCCCGCCCCCCTGGAACTCTGTAGTTGGTGCCGGTGCTGGGCAGAGGCCACAACTACAACTATTTCATGCAAAAGGGGGTGCCTCCATGCTGATCTTTCTGAAGTGATTTCCACATTTTCTTACACTTTAAGGTAAGATAGGAATAAGACAACCTTATAGGTACCAGTGCTATTATTCCACTTTCCTTTGTATGAATACGTAGATAACCTTTTGAAGACTTTCAAACCAGCTTAAACTATGGTAATTCTGCTTTCTATATCTTTCTCATGCACTTTGTTTAAATTACAAACATATAGAAATGTCTTGCTCATCCCTACTATTTACCGGATTTGTGTCATACATTGATTTAAGTGTACACCACATAAATATCCCTGTTTGAATGGTGGTTATTCCTATATCTCTATGCATTGCATTCACACACAGATGTATGGTCCTTTGGGGATTTATTCAGAATAGCTAATGAGAAGGAAATCCCCAATGTAGCTCTATTTAAATGAGTCAGTTGAATGTCTTGGAAGACGATGAGAGAAGAGCCCGAGAAGGTACGGCACAAATCTTTGTTGGGGAGGACGGGGGTGATTATCTTTGTTATTAAAGTGTAACTAGTTCTGATGATCCTAATGTAGGTCTTTCCGGCACTTTTATCAGATTGGCTGCTAAGTGGGGGATCTGCCTTCATTATCACCACCTGACTAGTCTTAATAACAAAATTAAACACTACATTACCAAAAGTATTGGGACACCTGCCTTTACACATGAACTTTAATGGCATCCCAGTCTTAGTCCGTTGGGTTCAGAATTGAGTTGGCCCACCCTTTGCAGCTATAACAGATTCAACTCTTCTAGGAAAGCTGTCCACAAGGTTTAGGAGTGTGTCAAAAAGGTTTAGGATCACCGTCACATGCTACACAAGCGCCCTGTTTACCACCATACACACGTCCTGATCACCGCCATACTTCATACAAGCATCCTAATCACTGCCATACCCCATATCAGTGTCCTGATCACCACCATATGCAAAATGTCCTGACCACCTCTATACATCATTCCAGCGTCCTGATCGCTGCAATATCCCATACCAAAATCCTGATCACCACCATAGCCCATACTAGCATCCTGATTACCTCCATACACCATACCTGTATCCTGATCAATGCCATACCACATACTGGCATCCTGATCACCACCATACCAGTCTTCTGATCACCACCATACCCCATATCAGCATCCTGATCACTGCCCTACACCATACCAATGCACCGATCACTGCCATAGCCCATACCAGTGTCCAGATCACTGCTGTACGCCATACCAGTGTTCTGATCACTGCCATACCCCATACCAGTGACTAGGCGATCCGAGCAGAAGTGGGAGCAGGTACCGGTCAAAACTAGGTACCCCCCCCCCCCCAAAATTCAATGCATGACATGCCAAATGTGGCAGGAGAGGAGTTCCTAAAGCAGAGCTTCCCCTTTTGGGTGGAGCTCCGCTTTAAGGCGCTTCTTGGATTTTGGGCCCCTGTAAAAAAGTATCACACATGTGGTATTGCTATACTTGGGAGGAATAACAGAATATGTTTTCAGGTGTAATTCTAAGTATGCCTAATGCTGTGTGTTAGAGTCTTCTTAATTGACAAATTTGTGTAAAAAAAATAAACTTCATTTTCTTTTCCCATTTGCTAAAAACGTGTGATTAAAAAAAATAATAATAATTCCAAAAGATTCATTATGCCTCTTAGAAAATACTTTGGGGTGTTTGCTTTCCAAAATGTGGTAATTTTGTGGGCATTTCCATTGTTCTGGGGCCTCAAAAATTTGAGAGGTAGTCAGGAAATTAGATGTGTAATTTATGCCCTTAGAAAGCCTGAAGGTGCTACTTGGATGTTGGGCCTCTCTAATAGGTGGCTAGGCTGTGAGAAAGTCTCACACATGTGGTATCCGCAAACTCGGGAGGAGTAGCAGAATGTGTTTTGGGGTGTAATTATAAGTGTGCCTATGTTGTGTGTGAGATTTAACTTGTTAAAATGCCAATGGTTAAAAAATATATATATATATATATATAAATACCTCAGACTGCTTTACAAAAAGGGGTCATTTTGGGGGTATTTGCACTGACCTTACATTTTAGAGACTCAAGAAATTAGTTGTCAGTACCTCAGAATTGATCAATTTTTAAATAAAGATATCATGGTTTGTAGACTCTAACTTTCAGGCAAACTAAATAATTTATACCTATTTGGGTGTTTTTTCATCAAAGAAATGTATCAGTCTATTCTGGCCCAAATTCATGAGGAAAGATTATTTATTTGCAAAATGTTATAACAGAAATGTTTTCTTTCAAAATGTTCGGCATTTCTTCGCTTGTGTAGCAAAAAATTAAAAAACCCAGTGGTGAATAAATACCACTAAAAATGCCATAAAATTTATTTGGGTGTTGCATGGCTGAGTAATTGTCATTAAAAATGTGACAGCGCTGAATTCTAAAAAGTGGCCTGGACTGAAAGAGGGTAAAAGGGCCCAGACTTCAAATGGTGAAACACCTTTTAACTTTAGAACCACGTTAAAGAGAATCTGTCACTTGACTCATTCTAGCATTCTAGGTACGGTACCCCACAACACCCCCCACCACCCATTGGCCACATGCTCCCCTTTGTCTGATGTAGTGAGCAGAGCAGTGGACAATCAAGCAGATGTATCAGTGGGTGGGAGAGTGCTCAATCAATTTTGACTTGAAAGGTAGGGCCCCTGTATATGGTTAGGCCTAAGGCAAGCCCCATTGTTTTTTCGTTTACTGGATATGGCACAAGGACACATCAGATGCTATCAGCTGCCATTGTGCTCTGCTGGGCTTCTGTTGTATCCCTGAAGCTTCATAGAGGAATGGGCCCCCTCCAGACCTACATGCGCTTAAATTATCTATTGCTATATACAACAATCTGCCACAACAATAAGACCACTGACAGGTAAAGTGAGTAACATTCATTACAATGACATCTGAAAGTGGGTGGGATATATTAGGCAGCAAGTGAACATATTGTCCCTGAAGTTGATGTGTTGAAAGCAGAAAAAAAATGGCCATAGTATAGATTTGAGTGAGTTTAACAAGGGCCAATTTACAATGCCTAGACCAGTGGTTCTCAACCTCAGTCCTCAAGTACCCCCAACAGGCCATGTTTTGTGAATTTCTCTTAGATAAAATAGCTGCCCAAAATACCAAGCCATTGACTCTAATTTAAAGCTCCTGTGTAATGTAGCGGGTGGTTACATTTAGGGGGAAGCATCTGAGTGGTAATAAGGCTCAGATGCACTAATTGTTAGGTTTCATGGACCATTTCTGTCCCTGGGAGATGGTACTGGGGTGTAGTTCCCTGGGGCCTATAGGTGGTGCTGTTGCCATGGGCCCGGGTTGAACCGCAGTACAAGGTTGTGCCTTTTTTTGTCCCCTCTTGGCAGCAGTACGGCGGGGTGGGGAACCTGCTGTGCCTGTCGGGAGAGGATATAAAAGGGGGTGGCCATCTTCCAGCGTGGTCGTCGTCGGGTCCGCGCTCAGGCACCTTAGGCCTGGGTGCGTGTGTGTCGCCTCCGGGTGCCCTAGGCCCAGTCGGGTTGTCTCTGGGTGCCCTAGGCCCGGAGACGAAGCTGCTGTTGCATCTCAGACACCTTCAGTTTGGGGTGAGGTAATTTGGAGAAAGGCCCGGAGCCCAGCAGCCTACGGCAGGGATCCGCCGGGGACCGAGACTCCCAGGGATCTGCCTTGCGAGGGGACCCGTATCCAGGACGAGGAGGCCAGGGAGGTGACCCTTTCTGAAGACCCAGCGCAGAGTCGTGGTGACAGATGGGGCCTCTGGTAACTCTCCGGAGGGATGTTCTTGTCCTATAAAGGGCCAGTTTACTAATGGAAGGAAGTGTGTGTTCTTTATGTCACCGTGGCAGTGACACTACGCACCCAAGGTCAGTGGCAGTGGCTTTCATCTTTTTCACCCGGTCAGTGGCAGTGACCAGCTTCATGGTCTGTGGCAGAGACCGTGCGCCAGGCCTGTTCGTGATAATCGGAACAGGAGAAAACCCAAATTCAAGTTTGTGCCTGGACCTCCTCCCACCTTATCTGACCTGTGTCTTGTCCCAACCTGTCTGCTCTCAAAGAGACTGTTTATTGTGCTAAAAAGAATAAATACGAGTTGGACCTTTCAGTTGGTGTGGACAGTTGCTTACTGGGGAGAACTAAGGGCTTGTTTCTGACTACCACAGAAACGAGGTCAGCACTGGAGGTTTTTAAACACTGGCTGCAAGCAGGCCTGAGAAACTAACACCGCTCAACCTCCCTATTCAGGAGGGTACGGGCTTGTGGTGCGGTGTGCCTCATTCTTTCCTGCAGAGGAGCCAAGCAGAAGAAAAGCAGGTAAAGTCTGGGGTTGGTGCGCTACAGTAAGATAAAGGAAAACCTGCAAACATGGCCTGTTGGGGGTATTTCAGGACTGAGGTTGAGAACCACTGGTCTAGACAACTGGGCCGGAGCAACTCCAAAACTGCAGCTCTTGTGGGATGTTCCCGGTCTGCTGTGGTCAGGACCTACCAAAAGTGGTCCAAGGAAGGAGAACAGGGAGGGGTGGCCAAGGCTCATTGATGGAGGTAGGGAGCGAAGACCGGCCTGTGTAGTCCAATCCAATAGAAGAGCTACTGAAGCTCAAATTTCTGAAAAAGGTAATACTGCTTCTGATAGAAAGGTGTCAAAACACACAGAGCATGGCAGTTTGTTGTGTATGGGGCTGTGTAGCCGCAAACCGGTCAAGGTGTCCATGTCGACCCGTCTCCACAACTAAAAGTGCCTGCAATGGGCACGTGAGCATCAGAACTGAACTACGAAGCAATGGAAGCAGGTGGCATGGTCCGATGAATCATGTTTATTTTCTTTTACATCATGTGGATAGCCAGGTGTGTGTGTATCACATACCTGGGGAAGAGATGACACCAGGATGCAGTATAGGAAGAAGGCAAGCCGGCGGAGGCAGTGTGATTCTTTGTCTAGTGGAGTCCATGTCTCGATGGGTCAGGGCTATTTTAGCAGCAAAATGGGGACCTACTCTGTTTTAGGTGGGTGTTCATATTGTTATGGCTGGTCTGTATATGCTCCAACATGAAAACACTCATAGATTAGAGATAAGACTGCACTATACACAGGGGCTTTGATAAGGCAGTGTTTTTTTCCACATATATTCACAAATGTGCAGCTAAAACCTCTGTTTTTAATGCAAATTGTTAGTGTATTTTTTTGCATAGGGGGACCCCTACACGTTTCAACTTGCTGAGTCTTCTTCAGGGGGTTATTTTGAACAATGCAATGGATAGATTCTGTAAAGTACATGACAACCAACAAATAAAATAGAAAAGTACAAAAGATGTATACATATACATACATCATATCATATATACAGATATCACTCACAATGTGTCGGTTGGAGAGCGAAATTATGTAGACACCACCGGGAGGTTTCCAGGTAATTCTTGGGTTTCAATGCTTTCGTTATGGATGGAGATATCTATGTTCTTGCTTCCATACAGAATATGTACTGTATCTGTTGTCTGTATGAATTTTCATCCATATATTGTTTTTTAACTTATTATATAGTAAACTTTTTGGCATTTTATTCCATTACTGGTTTTTACTGGTCCCTTCCAACGTTTTTTGCTCCTTCTAAGTTGTTCCGGGATGTGGCACCAATAATATCGGGCAATGTAGGCACTTCTGATAGATTTGAGGTATAGCAGATTGACGGGCTGATGGGTGCTCTCCCGTTATAATGTCTATCACATCGTGCCGTTCATGCTCGCTCCCAGGGGCGTGCAGCGTGGCGATTAGTGGTGAGCTGTGTCCCTCAGACACAGCGCATCACTGATCAGGGTAAGGAACCGATGACGTAAGCTCTTTACTATGTGATCAGCTGTGTCCAATCACAGCTGATCACATGTAAATAAATGGTGGTTATTGGAATTTATTTTCCTCTGCGCTGTCAGTGTATGAGGAAAGGAAAGCCGATAACCAGCTTTGCAGTTACAGGGGACATTTACACTGATCATCAGTGCCGCCTTATCAGTGCCCATCAGTGTTGCTTTTCAGTGCTGCCACATCAGTGCCCATCAAAGCAGCCTCATCAGCACACATCAGTGAAGAAGAAAAATTACTTATTTGCAAAATTGTATAACAGAAACAAAGAATAAGGTTTTTTTTATTTTGTTTTGGTCTATTTAGCAAAAAATAAAAACCCCAGTGGTGATTAAATACCACCAAAAGAAAGCTCTATCTGTCAAAAATAAATGATAAAAATGTCATATGGGTAAAGTGTTGCATGACCGCGCAATTGTCATTCAAAGTGCGACAGCGCTGAAAGCTGAAAAATTGGCCTGGGCAGGAAGGGGGTGAAAGTGTCCGGTATTAAAGTGGTTAAACCCAAAAGCAAACATTTATTACCGTATATACTCGAGTATAAGCCGAGTTTTTCAGCACATTTTTTTGTGATGAAAATGCCCCCCTCGGCTTATACTCGAGTCACCTTTTTGCGCCTGATCTCTCGGACCTTGGGGACCCAGTACTGGGCGGCCGTAGGTCCCCTGGACCCCAAACTTGGCACACATGTAGCCCCCCTCTTCCTCTACAAGTGTGCAAAAGTGTGTTGTCCGGGGAACCTACGGCCGGGGAGCACCGATTTTTCAAAGCCGGGCACCCCTTCCATAGACTCCCATGTTAAACAGTAATTTCTCCCGTGATTTTGGGGACCTGGTACTGGGCAGTCGTAGGTCCCCTTGACCCGGAACTTGGCACACATGTAGCCCCATTTCTCCGCTACAAGTGTGCAAAGTTTAATGTCTGGGAGACCTACAGACCGGGGAGCACCGATTTTTCAAAGCCGGGCACCCCTTCCATAGACTCCCATGTTAAACAGTAATTTCTCCCGTGATTTTGGGGACCTGGTACTGGGCAGTCGTAGGTCCCCTTGACCCGGAACTTGGCACACATGTAGCCCCATTTCTCCGCTACAAGTGTGCAAAGTTTAATGTCTGGGAGACCTACAGACCGGGGAGCACCGATTTTTCAAAGCCGGGCACCCCTTCCATAGACTCCCATGTTAAACAGTAATTTCTCCCGTAATTTTGGGGACCCGGTACCGGCCGGTCATAGGTCCCCTTGACCCGGAACTTGGCACACATGTAGCCCCATTTCTCCGCTACAAGTGTGCAAAGTTTGTTGTCTGGGAGACCTACAGGCGGGGAAGCACAGATTTTTCAAAGCCGGACACCCCTTCCATAGACTCCCATGTTAAACGTCAGTCTAGTCATGGACACATTGAGGCATGCACATGGACACATTGAGGCACAGTGAGGCATGCAAATGGACACTCTAGGTTTATACTCGAGTCAATACGTTTTCCCAGTTTTTGTGGTAAAATTAGGTGCCTCGGCTTATATTCGTGTCGGCTTATACTCGAGTATATATGGTATATTACAGCTTACCAATTCTTAGATGTGATGGCTGCAATTGTTTTTTTTTAAGCTTTCTTTCTTTTATTTTCACCTGGTGATCTGGCCAGTAATTGTTTTTTTTTTAAAAAAAAGAACACGCTTTCCTGCAAATGTATCAGTTAAGAGTGTTGAGACAAATCATTTACCACTGACAAGGGTGCTTACAATGATCAGTTTTTATTTATTCATGTAAAACCTTTATCCCAAAAGAAAAAAAAAACGGTTGCTGTAACTGCTGGAGTTTGGCTTCAAATTGTTAGTGTATCTAAATCTGCTAGTCCATCTACCACTCCCCTTCCCCCAGGCTGGCTGACAATGCTGCTGTCCAAAGATGCCCCCTGTGCTCCTTCATCCAGAGTGGTGGAACTCTAATACAGGTGGTGTGTTACTGGCCAGATCATCAGGTGAAGACAGAGAGGAAAAAGTCTAAGAAAAAAAAAATTAATGCAGCCACCACATCTAATGATTGGTAAGCTGTAATACAGTGGAACCTTGGATTACGAGCATAATGCGGTCCAGAAGAATGCTCATAATCCAAAGCACTCGCATATCAAAGCGAGTTTCCCCATAGAAGTCAATGGAAACTAAAATTATTTGTTCCGCATTGACTTCCATGGCATGCAATATCGCATGTGGCCAGAGGTGGGGGGGCGCCGGAGAGCCTCAGAAATACTCGGAAAGGCTCGGGGACAGCTCGGCTGAACTCAGAAAACCTCGGAAAGGCTCGGGAATGGAGTGTGACGGATCTCGGATACCCCAGGTGGGCACATCCGCCAGACCGGTGTCTCCTGTCCTCCAAATGCACCCGCAGACTGCAGATTCGCCATAACCAGCCCTTAACCCCTCAATCACGACACAATCCACACAGGTGTTGAGGGTTAAACTTGCAGAGCATCAACAGTTTATTAAATACAAAACATACACTTTTACACACAGTTAGGGACACTCCCCTTAGCCTTGTCATAGAGGGGGGTAGGGGACAAGGAAGAACCAATGGGAACTGAACACTTGTACATTGAAGCAGAGACTACAGTTAAACATAAAGGTATTATGATAAGCAGGCAACCCCTCAATACACATCCCCTGCGGAGAGATGTCTGCAGTCCAGACCTTTGTCTACGTGCCATGAACCAACACAGTTAAACACAGCAACAAGAAGGTGGGGGGATGGGGGAGAAGGGATGTAGCATTACATTACATTATCTCAATGCCAGCTTGTCCCCAAGTCTCTCAGTCTCTTCTGGGCCATAATCTGTGGGTAAGAGGCCAGCCCACAGTCCCTTCCAAAATACACAGTGACAGTGGGTTCTGTCAAATGGAGTATTTCTGAGTTTTTCCAAGTATTTCCGAACGGCTCCGGCGCCCCCCACCTCAGGCCAAATGCGGTACTGCACACCGCTGTGGCTTGAATCCTGCTCGTTTTGCAAAACAACACTGGCAAACCGAGTCGGGATTTTAAAAAAAACAGTGCTCGTATTGCAAAACGCTTGTTAACCGCGTAACTCGCAATCCAAGGTTTCACTGTATTACATTTTTGGTTTTGCATTTAATAGCATAACAATGTTATGACTGATGTCCATAGGTGTGCACAGCCTATTGCATTAGGGGGTGAACCCCAAAGATCAAATACATAGTACTGATCACTCACAATGAATGGGAGGGGGCTGGTAAGTTACATATTTACCGGCCCCCTCCCCCACTCATTCTAAAACATCCCCGCAGCAACAGCTGGAGGGAGAGAAGAGTAGGGAAGCCGGAAGCGCTGCGGGGGGGGGAGGTGGGGGGAACAGGGCAGTAGGGTGGAATCTGTGCTGCACAGGGTGATCAGGGTGTGCCTGGGCACACCTGGCACACCCTGTGCGCACGCCTATGCTGATGTCTTTTAAGACCTGCCTAACCAAGTACTCTGTTTGAACAGCCGTTTGTCCAGGATACAAATTTTAACACCTACTCTAAGCTGAGCGAGTCACAATGGAGAATGGTTCCACCATCAGGAAAGACCTTGAGCTTCTTGGACTTGAAGAGATAGAAGGGCTCAAATATTTTTACTGTCCTCTTCTTAGTGTTATCTATTTGAGTATTTTGATCTTGAGTATTGTAATTGTTTTTGTGGTATTGACTAACCCCAGTCTTCATGAACCCATGTACATTCTCATATGTAACCTGGCGCTCAACGGCATTTTTGGCAGCTCCTCATTTTTTCCAAAGTTGTTGATGGACCTTTTGACTTCTACCAAGACCATTTCCCGTGATGGCTGCCTGACCCAATCCTTGCTCATCACGGTTTATGCCTTCCTGGAGATTATGACTTTTGCCATCATGGCGTATGACCGTTACTTGGCTGTGTGTCACCCACTGCAATACACTATCTTAATGACCAGTGCAAAGGTAATCAAAGCTTTGATCAGCTCTTCTTTGGTCTTGTTCATCTTAGTTTTGGTTAGCACTCTCTTAACAACGAGACTACCACTTTGTGGGACACAAATCAAGAACGTTTTCTGTGATAACATGTCAATTTTTATCCTGGCCTGCACAGACACCACTGTTAATAATATATATGGAACGATTATTACCATTGTGATCACATGTTTCTTCATGTTAATCATTGTCTTTTCATATGTGCGTATATATATTGTCTGTCTTAGATTATCGAAAGAGTCACGCCACAAGGCACTGCACACCCTGGGAACACACTTGATCAATTTTTCTATTTTCCTCCTCGGATTTTTCTTTGTGGCTATCCGACACAGGTTGGGCACCATCAACTTGCCTGTCAGTGCCCATGTTGGGCTGTCTATGCCATCCTTTCTGATTCCTCCACTCATGAACCCTCTAGTTTTTGGGGTAAGAACAAAGGCCCTGAAATCAAAAATGGTTTTACCTTTCAAAAAGGTGGATGCACTTCAGAAACTCTTGCACCAAATGAAAAAATAAAATGAATACTAAAATAGTGAGAAAAATAATATTTTATTGAAATTTTCTCAAGAATAACACAAGCTCTTTAGGCTACCGAGTGCTGTAATGATCACCAGCTGGATACGGGAACCTATACGATATGTAGATATTCGCCAGCTCACCAAGGATCATCAATTTCGTCCAAACGGTTTTCTATTCAAGAAAGATCACATCACAAAGCAGTGTAGTGATCTTTCTCGAATTAAAAAAACATTTGGACGAAATCGATGATCCTTGGTGTGCTGGCGAATATCTACATTTCTCAAGGATAAGTCTACTTTTTCGACAGAGCTTTTCAACTGTATTAAATGATATAATCCTATTTAGCGATGAGCCAAACAGCCCTGAGTTTGGGTTTGCCAAACTGCAAAAAAATTTGGATGCCGAACCCAAATCATATTGAAATCAATGAGAGCCAAATCGATCAAATTAAAAGTGCCCATTTTTTGGGGTTAATAGGCAAGAGGTGTTAAAAAGTCTTAAGCCTCGTACACACGATCTGATGTTCCGACGGGAATTGTGTGATGACAGGCTGTTGTCGGAAAATCCGACCGTTTGTACACTCCATCGGACAATTGTTGTCGGATTTTCCGACAACAAATGTGGGATAGCATGCTTTAAAATTTTCCGACAACAAATGTGTGATGTCGGATTATCCAATCGTGTGCACAGAAGTCCATCGGACAAAACTCCAAAGTACAAACACGCATGCTGAGAAGCAATGCTCACCATAACACAACATTAGCAGAAGTTGCTCAAAGGGTGGTGCTAAAGAGCTGAAAAACCACATAGTTTTGTGTTTGTTGGCCGACAATTCTTTGCAATTTGTATGCAATACAACTTCACGGCCAATGCCCTTCGGACAAAAGTCCTATGCTTTGTCCGCAGAAAATCTGATCGTGTGTACCAGGCTTAAAAATAAAAAACACCCAAATGTTTGCAAGTCTTTTATTAAATCAAATAAAAATCCCTCCAAAAAATGTCCGTCTATCAAATCATGATCCCCACTGACTCCATCTTGAAAGAAAAAAATAAATAAATCAACGACCCACCACACCATGGAGGCATATTCGGGCAATGATTTAAAGCTACTTTCAGCGCCCACGTGGTTATGTGGCCAGAGTTTCCTGGCCATGTAAGTAAATGAGCCAAGTATTGTCAGAGGTTAGCAATGACACGGCAGCTGCTAGCAGCTATTGCTTCCATAGGAATCATTTACAGCTCTGGCCAAATATGACCATGTAAACCACTCCATTCCCTGTCCATTTGCTTACATGGCCAAGGATTCCTGGGCAAGTAAGTGAATGGGGCAGAAGACATCAGTGGCTAGTAAGGATGAAGCGGCTACAAGCAGCTGCTGCTTCCTTAGCAACCATTGACAGTTGGAAGCGGACACATTCGTCCACGCCGAACACCCTAAACATTTGTAGGAATGTCCAAATATCCAGTGAGCACTAAGCTCAACCCTAATCTTATTAGAATATTAATGTTTAACGATAACCTCCTGATGTGGGTCAGCTTATCTTAAGTACCCCCTGGCCCTAAACCAGTTAGGGCGAATGCTGGGAACTCAGATGTAAGTGGGGGCTTTGGTGAGCTGAAACCACCTTACATCAGGGTTTCCCTTTACACCAGAGTTCACTGCATTTCCTCTTAACCTTTTAGCGCTAGCGCCTGCCGGGCCTTTAAGAGTTTTGTGACAGACCTAACCAGGACAGGGGCTTGTGGAGAGGACTAGGAGCAACCCTCCTACTCACTGACTATGGGCCCTGGCTTTTAAGGGAACACTATTCGTTGTGAGGTGTATGCCTGGGGGACCCTTGGAGTAGTGTTACTTTGGAGTCCATGTCTCCCCAAGACACACAGACTCTGTGACTCTAGGCCCAGGGTCCCTGTTCAGGGCCTAACTGCCCCATTACCAATAATGACTGCTTCACACTGTGAGACTCATCGCAGATGTTATTATCACCAGCTCAAGCCACCTGTCTGAGGTTTGTTTATTGTAAGCAGGTCTAATGTGCCTCCTAAGGGTCTTTTACTCATTGTTAATGGTGTTAATTAACTCACCTATTGTTTATCTGTCTGCTAGCAAACTATTATGGGATGGTATGATAATGTGTAATGTACTTTGTTGTGACCTTGGTCCCAGACTTGACAACTGAAAAAACTTTGAGGATTTGTTAAAGCCCAGGTTCACACTGGGCTGCGGGAATGAAGCCGTGTGAGTTCAGCTGAACTCGCACGATTTCACTCCTGCCTGCCAGTCCCGATTTTGGCCGCAATTACAGAGACATCAATGTCAATGTAAATCGCGGGCTGAAATTGCAAAAAGTAATACAGAAACTACTTTTTGAAATCGGTGCAGGGCCATTAGGACGGTGCCATGTCAAATCGCATGTCAAATTGCACCAGTGTGAACCAGGGCTAATACTCATTTTATACTTTAGGTAAACACTTAACCATTTGGAACACATTTATTTTATCAAGCAGTGGTCCCCTCTGAACCTGTAACCTCTAGGAGTATTGCTTAGCAAATTTTAGACAAATTTGTTGAGCTGAAATAGAGAAGGTTCTGTAGCGGGGCTTTAAATTTAAGGTAATGTTTGAGTGGTAGTTGTACTCAAACACACTATTTGATAGGGTTCTATAAACCATTCTTTTACTACAGGTGGGATGCTGGTGTATAGTTCCCTGTGGCCTGTTGATGGCGCTGCCATAGGAGGCCAGGGTTGAACCGCTGGTACAGTGCTGCGCCTTGGATGTCCCCTCTCAGCGGTGGTATGGTGGGTGTGTTGGCCTGCTGTGCATGCCGGGAGAGGATATAAAAGGGGCAGACCCTGTCTGTAAGGTGCGAGTTCCCGGGGGTCCGACCCCGGGAGTGTGTTGTCCTGTTCGTGGCCACCCCAGGCACCTTTAGCCCTGGGGTGGAGTTCCTGGTCCGGTACACTGGTGGATCAGTCCCAGGCACCTTTAGCCCTGGGGCTGCAACTGAAGGCCTTGGGTTCAGCACCTTCGGCTGGAGCCCACGGAGGGAGGAGGAATCCCAGGGTGCTGCCTTGCGCAGAGACCCGTATCTCCTCGCAAGGCAGCACCCTGGGATTCCGCTGGGGAAGGACCGTTCCGAGGGACTGGTGAGAGATCACAGTGAAGGAATGGGCCCTGTAACTCTCTGGAGGGATGTCATCTTCCTGTTAGAGGCCTAACATCAGAACCATCGTTCACCAGGTCGGTGGAAGAGACCTAATGTCTACCAGGTCTGTGGCAGGGATCTATCGTTCACCAGATCTGTGGCAGAGTTTGCGCAGAAACTGTGTGTAATCTAATTCGAGCATCACTCCGGCTGCTAGGACCCACTCTAATGGGAGACTATCCGGATGAGCTGAGACTACCTGAAGATATGGGTAGTAAATAAGTATTCGTTTGTGCCTGGACCTACTCCAACACCTCTTGCTGTCCTGATCTTCCTCCAACCTTTCCTTTTTAAATGACTATGCATAAGAGAAAAATAAACTCTACGTTGGAGTTGCAATTGGTGTGGACCTTGGAGTTATTGGGGAATAGAGACTTGTCTTTATTGCAGTGAAGACGGGAACCATTCTCTGGAGAACCTGACCATAGAGACACAGGTACATTACACCGCTCAACCTCTTCACACAGGAGGGTACGGGCATGTGGCATGGTGTGCCCCTTTTCCTACAAGTGAGCCAAAGGTGAGGAATAAGGGGTCTGTGTGCTACAGTTCCTTTTTATTAATTTTTCTGAAAAGCAGATATAGAACTGCCAACCTGCAAGGTTCAAGAAGTTTTTTGTACATCTTTTTTTTTTTTATTCAAAAGTTTTTATACATACATATATCTTTTATATCATTGTCAATCGACACATATACATTACAAAAACAAAACAAAACAATATTAACTGAACATACATTTACAACAAAAAATAAATAAAAATGGGTCCATACCATAACATCGTTTTCCCTTCTCCCCTCTCTTCTATCATTTTTGGTTAACCTACATGGCCTCTGTGGTATCTCTTACTTCCTTTCTTTTTCCCCTCCCCTTTCTCCTCTCACCTTCCAATCCCTTCCCCTATCTCCAAAAAAAAAATTAAAAAATTTCAGTTGGTGTGGACAGTTGCTTACTGGGGAAAGTTAAAGACTTGTTCTGATTACTGCAGAAACGAGGTCAGCACTGGAGGCCTTTATTCACCAGTCGCAAGCAGGCCCAAGAAACTAACACCGCTCAACCTCCCTATACAGGAGGGTACGGGCTTGTGGTGCGGTGTGCCTCATTCTTTTCCTGCGGAGGAGCCAAGCAGAAGAAAAGCAGGTAAAGTCTGGGGTTGGTGCGCTACATATATAATCAACCAATACAACCAAAATTGTGTTGTGTTATCCAAATAAAAGGACAAGTGCATATGTAGCACACCGATACCTGGCCTTACCTCCTCAAGGCGGGACATACCGTACCACAATGCCCAGGTTCCTTCTTGAATAAGAGGGTGAGCGGTATTCAGAAATTGTTGGGTCCCGCAGCGAGTTACCTTCCCTCGGCTGGTTCTCACCCCCAGAGTGTAGGGAAGAGTCTGTTGTAGGTGCACCAATAAGGCCAATGTCCAGACAAGGTTAAACCTTAATGAAGGAAGGTTTATTTTCTTTATGCTGAAAACTGGATAGGAAAGTTCGAGTTAAAGAATAAAGGAACAGGAAGGCAGGTTCAGGCACTTAATATCACCACTCAATCCCAAGAGGACTCTGCTCACCCGGATAGTCCTCTCTCACGGTACTAGCAGCCGGAGTAAAGCACGAACGTTACTTCACTTAAGTTTTCCTTGCAGATACGATCAGGAGATTCTCTGCCACAGAATCTCTGAGGCCCGAACCTTTTAGCGCTTGTAATTAAAGAACAGGTGCAAGTTGCTGCACATTACAAGGCCTTAGATGAATCGTGGAATCCCTCCAGAAGTTTACCGGGCCTCTCTTTCACCGTGAAACTCTCTCACCGGTCCCTGAGAAAGGTCCTCCCCCGGTCTCCTCTTCTTAGAGCGGGTCCCCTCTCAGGGGGCACCCTGGGATTCCTCCTCTTAGAGCTGAGCCCCAGCTAAAGGTGCTGGGCCCAATGGCGAAGTTGCAGTTCCAGGCTAAAGGTGCCTGGGACCGATGAAGCGCGCACCCCTGGCCTGGAGGGCCAGGTCACGCGACCCGAACTCCGGAACTCTCTTCCTTCCTCAGGCACCGTCTGCCCCTTATGTATCCTTTCCCGGCATGCACAGCAGGTTGACCACGCCCACTGTACTACCGCCGAGAGAGGACACCCCAAGGCACAGCACTGTCACCAGTGGTTCAACCCTGACCTGTTATGGCAGCGCCACCCACAGGCAACTGCACACTAGTACAACACCTGAAGAAACAAAATAACAGAACCTATCAAATGCGGTCTGAGCCTGGCTACTAGCTCAGACCAACCCCTAAATTTAGGCACACAGCACCCCTCAAAGTAGAGGGGCGCTACACATAAATACATAAAAATTTCATGCGATCAGGTAAGAGAACAATTCAGTGCTTAAAAACAAATAAATCTATAATTAATATGTGTGCATAAAAAAAATCTAAACATAAAAAAAATCCAGGAGGAAATCCATCATAGAGAGAAAGGTGCTTAGTGCAAAAAGTCCATAAGCAAGTATATATGTCGCCATATTCCAGTGATGCAATGTGAATAAATAGCACTCCACAAACCGGGTGCACACCCCACTCACAAGCCGCTTACCAGCAGGGAAGACCTCGAAGACGGAGGGCTGGCTGCACTTTTGGGTGCTATTCCACTGGGATGGATGGATAACGTGATCCAAAACTCAGGAGAAAGGTTTCCAAGCGGCCAAGTCAGTCCACATATAAAACCCAGTATAGGATAAGGGCAAAGGAGGAACTCATAGGGTAGTAGTTAAAAAAAAAACAAAAAAAAAAAACAGCATTTAATAAGGTTAAAACTACTGACAACAGACTGATATAAAATCGCATGCAACACAGAAAATCACGATCAACACCCCATTTGGGCATGCTGACGTCACCACTGTAGCTCCACCCAATGCATCCAATAGACCGTCATCAATGTGTAATGGAGTATTGGATACCCCATTTATGCACTTTTACATGATTTTGGTTGAATAGACTCATTTACAGCTAACAATAATGCCCAGTGTGTACTCAGGCAGTGTGCTGAGGACATTCCCTGTGATTGTCAGAAGTATCCTTGATAGCTTGGAAACCCCAGAAAAAGAGTGATGGCCATTCAAAACCGCAGACTTTGAGGCACATAGCAGTGGAGAGAACGGATGACTTACAAAGCTGCTGTTATGAATCTAGTATGACAGCTATATTGTAAGAGAACTAAGTAGGTGAGGATGGAGTTAACCTGTAAATCAATCCTACCCTGACCTCTAATCATATCAAAGCAATATCATTCCAATAAAACCATCAACATAATATTAAAACCTTAGCACAGCCAAAGTCCAAAAAATAAATAATCCATCTGTTTATATAGTGACCTCCTGTAGGTTAAGTGTACCTTCGGCTAAAGGGTCTCTTCCTTTTTGATAAAGTAAGAAAGAAGCTCTCATAAGTTTGATTGCTGTCTAAACCTCTGTTGCAGAGATTTGTCCTTATATTCTGTCCTAATGACAAGGGAAGGGAAACAGAAAAAGAGGAAAGAAAAAAAGATAAAAGGTGCGGGGTTGTTAATCAGTTTATTAGGTCCAATTACCCATTATTTTGGTTACACCAATACATCTCTCTACTTTCCCACCCCCATCACTTTCTCTCCTTTTCCCATGTTTCCTTCTCCAACTGGGCTTCAACAAAATGGCGGCCTCCAGCAAGAAGAAACAGGAACAATGTTGGAGGCAATTTTCAGCACACACCAATTGTGGTAGCATAATTGTTAATGTGGAATGTCCTTTGTTATCAGACTGTTTTGGGTAAAGTTCCAATTAAACCACTTAGGGACCGCCGCACAACGATGTACGTCGACAGAATGGAACGGACAGGCACAAGGGCGTACAGGTACGTCCCCTTTAAGAACCTGTCCGTAGGTCACACGCTCGCGACCCTCCCGAAGCTCCATGACCGCTCCCGCGGGACCCACGGACCCGATCGGGTCACAGAGCTGAAGAACGGGGAGAGGTAAGTGTAAACAAACCTTTCCCCGTTCTTCCTAGTGGCATGTCACTGATCGTCTGTTCGCTGTCATAGGGAACGACGATCAGTGACGTCACACGCCAAGCCACACCCCCCTAGAGTAAGAATCACTCATTAGGTCACACTTAACCCCTACACTGCCAGTGTTATTTTCACAGTAATCAGTGCATTTTTATAGCACTGATCGCTGTAAAAATGACAATGGTCCCAAAATAGCGTCAAAAGTGTCCGATGTGTCTGCGATAATGTCGCAGTCATGATAAAAATCGCCGATCGCCGCTATTACTAGTAAAAAAAAAAAATATTAATAAGAATGCCATAAAACTACCCCCTATTTTGTAGACACTATAACTTTTGCGCAAACCAATCAAACGCTTATTATTGTCGCTCTATTTTTGTTTATAGCGCAAAAAATAAAAACCGTAGAGGTGATCAAATACCACCAAAAGAAATCTCTATTTGTGGGAAAAAAAGGACATCAATTTTGTTTGGGAGCCAAATCGCACGACTGCGCAATTGTCAGTTAAAGCAACGCAGTGCCAAATCGCAAAAAGGGGCCTGGTCTTCAACCAGCCAAAATGGTCCGGGGCTGAAGTGGTTAAGCAATGAATGCATAAATAATAAATGTCGGGGTCTTTAGCAGTGAGATACATATACATACATATTTACAGTCTTCATAAAATCACCTTTTACGTTTTCCTTGTTAAAAAACAAAAATACAGCAAACAAACCAAAAACTTTAGAGGTAATTCAAAAGCAGTTAAGAATAATACAATGTACATAGACCTGAGGCAACGTCAACTTCTTCAGAGAAACAGGAATATATCAATCATAACTGCCTCCCCATAACAGTGTGATAGTCATTTCCATATGCTAATAGCCGGGCAATGTTGGGGGAACAAACACATTTGTTTCTATAATTGCCATTGTCCTACAATATTTTTTTTATTTTCTGTATTTTAAGGGCAAAATGTAAAAAAAAAAATAAGAAAAACCGCCACCATTTTCAAGTTTTGACCAGAGAACTATGAAAAATGCTTACAGCAGTCACTAGTAGTGGTGCAACAGATCGGTGGTGATCCGTGATCCGAACAGGTCACCCTGTTCAGATCGGAACACCACGCGATCGGCGGAGCGCTCCGGAGCCTCGGCCATAGGAAAGGCTGCGGCTTTGTACACCCGGCGGCGGCCGCTGTAGTGACGTTTCGCCGACGCCATCTTGCTCCACCCCACACTCCTCACTATCATTACTGTGCAGAAGGAGCCAAGCGGACATCTTGTTACACCCAATGGAGTTTTAGATTTCAGTTATTTTCAACACAAAACGGAGCTTATCTGCTTAAATACATTATTTGGAAATCCAATGGACTGTTTACATGTTAAATTTTAAAAGCAGCAGCAAACCTTACATGCTTGCTAATGTGACGGAACACCTCTGATTTTCACATTTAACATTTAGTTAAATGTGAAAATTAGAGGTGTTCTGTCACATTAGCAACCATGTAAGGTCAGCAGGTTTGCTGCTGCTTTTAAAATTTAACATGTAAACAGTCCATTGGATTTCCAAATAATGTATTTAGGCCCGGTTCACACAGGGGCGACTCCTTAGGCGACTCGGTCGCCTGAGGAGTCGCGTCCCGGTCTGTGCTATGGAACCGTTCTAATAGGAGCGACCTGAGTCGCTCCAACTTAGAAAAAGGTTCCTGTACTACTTTTGGGGGCGACGCAGGGTGACTTGCATTGACTTCTATACAGAAGTCATTATGCAAATCGCCTCGGCGGGCGTCTCAAGATCGCACCGCCGAGGTCGCCCCCGAAGTCGTGCCGCTCCTGTGTGAACTGGGCCTAAAGCATATAAGCTCTGTTTTGTGTTGAAAATAAATGTGAAATCTAAAACTGGGTGGGTGTAACAATATTTTTTTTTTTTTTTGCCGATCCGAAAAATGATCCGATCCGTGACACTGATCCGAGGATCGATCCGATCCGTGAGTTTTTTGATCCATTGCACCCCTAGTCACTAGGAAATTGTCACTTCTTGTCCTACTAGGCCAACAGCCTTGTTCCACATACCCACCTACCCCACTCAAACAGAAAGTCTTGGTATCATAATAACTAGTTTAGAGGCTGACTACACAAGGTACACTAAGACAGTGTTTCTCAACTCCAGTCCTCAAGGCGCCCCAACAGGTCATGTTTTCAGGATTTCCCTCAGATGAAATGGCTGTGGTAATTACTAAGGCAGTGAAACTGATCAAGTCACCTGTGCAAACTAATGGAAAGCCTGAAAACATGACCTGTTGGGGCGCCTCGAGGACTGGAGTTGAGAAACACTGCACTAAGAGACTGGGTGCACTGCACCAATAATCAATCAATAGTCAATTTCAACTTGGGAGTAATAGCAGGAGACTTAAGAGAGCTATACACTAGTAGAATTTCATTAGAAAGGTTTAATTTTAACATTTGTTTGATTTTGTAATTATTAGTGGGGTCAAATCACCCTATGATTATGGGGGGGGGGGGCTCTGTGTCCTGTGATATACTCCAGGAAACTGATTTTGCAGGTAAGAACAAAAACCTATTTTTCTTTTTTGTACATCACGGGGACACAGAGCAGGCTTATTAAGCATGACTATCTGGGATGTCCCAAATCACTGCTCATGAGGGGTGGGACTGGGAGCCACAACCACCACCGCCAGACCCAAAGCTACATAACGGCCCTCAAGACACCTTGACCAAATGCAGCATCAACTGTGGCACTTAAGTCCACCTTAGAAAAACTTCATGGTGGATAGCCCAAGAGGTCCCTACACTCCTGGTAGTGAGCCAACACACAAAATGGTGGATTCCTACCCTTCAGACCATAAGCCTGAGCAATCAATTGTCAAATGTAACGTGATATTGACGATTTAGTAGCTGGCTGGCCCTTTCTTGAACTTTCTGGAAAAATAAACCCACAAATCTGACTGCATCAGTTGATTTCAAATACACCCTTATGGCCCGTAACACATCCAAATGTTTGGCCTGGGGAAAAAAAAAAAAGACAAGACAATGTCCTGATTAAGATGAAAAGATTACCTTAGGCAAAAAGGATGGAATAGTATGAATCACCACCTTGTCCTTATGCAGTATCAAAAACGGTTCCCTACAGGAAAAACTGCCCATTCCGATACCATTCTTGCCGGTAAAAGCAACGAGGAAGACAACATTCCGGATCAGCAACACCAGTGGAATATCCCAGATTGGCTCAAATGGAGTCTTTCGCAAAACTGACAATATCAAATTGAGATCCCATGGAGGCAGCAGAGACCAAACTGGAGGAACCATACAGATGACCCCTTGAATGAACGCTCATACCAACAAATGTGAAGCAAATGACCTCTGGAAAAATATTGCCGAACCCGAGATCGGCCCCTTAATAGTACTCAAAGAGTCAGCTTCAAGTCTACTCCAGAATGAAAAGAGGACAAAGTCCGGCCTATGACATACTTGCGGGGATGTAATTTCCTAGCCTCACACCAGGCTATATAGGATTTTCAAGTCCTATGGTAAATATTTCTAGAGGACTCCTTCCTGGCCCTCAGTAATGTGGGAATGACTCCCCTATCCATCAAGACCCTGGTTTCAATAGCCAAGCCATTACAGCCAGCAACCGTAAAGAAGGATGGTAGATTGGCCATTTATGAAGGAGGTCAGGGCACACCGGAAGTGTCCAGGGGCCATCCACCAGCAAGTTTATGATGTTGGAATACCAAGCCCTCCTGGGTCAGGCTACTGTGACTAAAATTACTGGCATGTTCTCCACCCGTATCTTGCTCAACAGACACTGAATAAGCTAAATCAGAGGAAATGCGTACATCAGGGAGAACTGATCCCACTGTGTCACCAGGGAATCCAAATCAAAAGCCTGTGGATCTCTGGTCCTGGAAACAAACCTCCCCAGCTTCATGTTGAATCTGGATGCTAGCAGATCCACATCCGGTGTTTCCCAGCATTGACAAAGCACCCTGAAAACCTCTGGATGGAGGGATCATTCCCCAGCAACCAACCAGGCTGATAAAAACCTGAATCTCTGCCCAGGACAGGATGAGGTCCACCTCTTCCTGGGCAGCACAACTCTTGGTCCCCCCCCCCAATGACTGACATATGCCACCGCTGCAGCATGGTCTAACTGGACCCTCAGCAGCAGGGCCTGTAATTGGTCTTCTCAAGCAGAAGCACCCACCAAATTGCCTTAATTTCAAAAATATTGATGGGCAAGAATCTTTCCTGTAAAGACCACGTCCCCTGTATTGAAAGATGATCCATCCCACCTCCCCATCCCAACAGATCTGTTGTTACCATTTTCCATGAGATGTAAATAAAATAATCACCCTGCTTCCAATGTCTGCGGTGACACACACCAATCTAGTAACTGCAGAATACTGGGACGCAGACACATCCGAGAATTGAAAGACTGAGATTCCCTGTCCCATGCTGAAAGAACATTCAGCTGCAGAGGCCTGAGGGAAAAGCACTGCCTCGAATGAAGAGACCAACTTCCCCAATACTCATGCAAAAACGGATTGAGGGATACCTCAGTTCTCAGAGTGATAAGAAAAGAAGGGTTGGGATTTTGAATGAGATGTGTGTATCAATCAATAGGGATGGAGGCATATGCTCATTTGACCATATGCCTCATTTAAAGTCCCAAAGCAACCCCTTTCTTTATACTACGATAGGGATGGAGATGTGTGACTAGAGTGGAAAAAGTTGACTATACATATTTATTATTGATGGTCAATCATACATTGTTATTATTGATAGCTGACCCTATTTGATGTTGGTCCACGTTTATCTAAATATATAATACATTTTTATGGAAGGCATAAAGATTTCCACTCTTGTATAATTTGTAAAAACGAGTTTTGCCTTTTTGTTTTTTAAACATGCAGTCTGATTGTTCTGCTTGGTCGTTTTGTTCCTGGTTCGGGAGCTGCGATGCACACCTGGGGCCTCCCCTTTCCTCCCTGTCTATCTCTGGGGGACTGGGTGGGCGTGGCATTCCTATTGGGCATCGGCGTCACGCCCCGCACCGAGCGCATGACGTCACCTCCTGCTGACGCGGCACTGGCACCGTTAATTCCATTCTCAGCATGCGCTAGTTGCTTCCGTGTCAGCTGTCCTGGTGAGAATGCCTTACCCCAACACGACCAGCGTGACGTTGGGGGTGTCATGCGTAGCGGCCAGGGCGGGTATACATTGCAGCCCTATGGGAGTAATGGTTTCTCTTTTTATGCTGCACACCCTCTGGAACACACGTGTCAGCCATAGCACCAACACCAGGATCACCAGGTACCTACCCCTTCCATTTTCCTCTGGTTTCCTTTTGTTATTTGGTCACTTCAGTTAGTTCCCGATTTTCCTGACAGGATTGGTCTGTCGCGATCTCAGGATGTTGCACTAGATCACCCTTTGCCTTTCCTGGTATGAGGTTTTTTGGTGGTTTCCTACACACTTTTCTGCCCTCCCTAATCCCTTTCCCTTCACATTGACCCCACTAGCATATAGGCTCAATGCCCCTTGCAAGTCACACCTGGCACACATCATTGACCACGCGCATTTTTTAAATTTATTTAGATATTGGAGCTGTTCCCAGGCACCATCATGCATCCCCAACTATGGACACTTTCCTTTTCCCTTCCCTCCCCTTGAGTGTAGTGTTTTCCACCTTGGCTGGCCGCAGATTTACATCCCCACAGCTCCCGGCAGGGGCATTTTCCAGCTTTCCTCAACTGTCAGTTCTCAGCATTCCATGACTAATTTTAGAGCTGATATACAAGTAATTTTGGGGTGTCTGACTTTGTTCCTCCCCCCTTATCCTTAATAGTAATTTGGAATATGTTTCATATTATTTGTAGATATGCATTCTGCACTTTCTTCTGAAGAAGTGGAACTTTATCCACGAAACACATCAAGTTTTTAATGCAGTTTTTTATTACTCGTGCGTTTACATCATATCCCATACATGGATTTCATCCCCATGTGCAATTATGACATTTTTTATTGTTGTCAATTATATGCACATCAGCTCGTCATATCTGTAATGTACCATGTCTCATGTGCAATTCATGAATAAACATATTTAATATGGTGTATTAATCTTCATTTGTGCATACACACATCTCATTCAAAGTCACAACCCTTCTTTTCTTATCAGTCAATAGGGATGGAGGCATATGCTCATTTGACCATATGGAAATAAAAAGGGGAGAGGAGGGGACGGGAGATTGGGACAAACCCAATAGACGGTTATAGGGTGAATCAACCACAATACATTTGGTAATAGAAAAATAGAAAAGACTTTATTGGTCGAATGGTATCTAAATAATCACATTTCAACCTAACGGTATGGATATACTCATATAGGAGAAAGGGTTTCTCCTGAATATATGCACATTAGAATAAAAACATGAAAAAAACACATACACAGTGCACTGTTGGAAAAAGTAAAAATGATGGCCTGGGTGGACTTCAGCCGCCCGCTCTACTACTCCTAAGTGTCCTTACTAAGAATGAACCCTGAATGACCGGGTAGATATTGTATCAATAACCGGAGCTTGCAGCATTTGTTGAATGAAAGGACTATTCAAACCAAACCAATGTAGGGTTTAGGCTGTAGGATGAACGATAACTCAAATCTAAATCCAAACTGGAGTGTTATAATCAAGCCGTGTTGGCAAATATACCTGCTGATACAATGTTCATGCAGTGCAGCTCCATATGTCAATAGATAGACCTGTATTAGCTGGTAAGACTATTGGTACAGTGTAATAAGCACTGGATTGCACTCAGCAATATGGCATGGAACTTATTCTGAGTATGGTCTATTGCAGACAGTCCATGGAGGGACAAAGGCTTGAGCCCAGTCCTGGCCGAGTATGGTGAGGTGATATTTGATAGAGGGGAGGAAGGGGGGCACGATAACCATATGGTGATATACTTGCTTACCCATCCATAACATCCATTCCGTGATTCACCTGACACCAGAGTCTCTTTTAAGCCGTTGCTCTATGGATTTCTAGTGATGTCCTTGAGCTCTATAGCTCTCGCTGTGCTGCTACTCAGAAAAGGTGATCCTTCCGGCTTGAAGGAGGCTGCTGCGTAGAGTACGTCCCTCCGTGGAGTCGCGTGCGGCTCCTGTGATCCGCTGGCTCTGTTTCAACGCATCAGCGCTGACCGTATGACTGGAGCCGTCGCGCCATTAGATCTGAGGATGCACAAGCCTGTGTAATAGCAGGTATAGGCCTCTGGATGCAAGATCTGACTGTCCTTGTCTTATCCTCTGTTGGCTGGCGGTAAATTCATTCAATAGAGTTCATTGCGAGGAGAGGAGAGGAGCGAGTGGGGTTATGTCAACAACCCAGAATAACAACGTCGGACATGACGCGTTTCGTGACGAATATGTCACTTCATCTTGATGTGTCAGTGGGTTATTAGTGCTCCTATTATATAGCCTTGTTTAGCCAATCACAGGTGAAATACCACTGACTGACGAAGTAGCGCCATCTTATGGTCACAACAGGTAATGTTGATATCCATGCAAAAAATAAATATATACATTCACAAGGTTTCAAAAATGAAAAAATTATTGCAATGTTTATAGGAAAAAACCAAACCGGACAGTGAGGCTAGGTATAGATGGATGTTGCGATAATACATACAACAACACCCTGTCATCATAGACTGATTATACCTATCTAATTATTGGGTGTCAATACACTAGACATTTGTACTGAGGGGAAAACAGAGGCAGGAAACATATACCGTGCTGATCGTAAACATAATTAGATGTCCTATTTAAGGCTCCAGAAAGATCTTTAGGCTCATTTCTGTATTTAAGCCTTTGGGCTGGAGTGTCTGGAGCCTAAAGATCCAGGTCTTTTCATGTCGGATCAGGACGGTATCGAAATCCCCTCGTCTTTCTGATAGGTTAAGGGCATAGAACCCCTTTACTCGCAGGCCTTGTGTTTTTCCCTCATGATATCTTAAAAAATGTTGGGCCACTGGGGTGTCTTCTTTGAGACGAATGCTCTTTAGATGTTCAGCAAAACGTACTCGAAGTTGTCGTTTTGTTTTGCCCACATAGAGTAAGTGGCATGGGCATTCCAAAATATAGAGCACACGTGCTGTACCACAATTAATAAAGGATTTGATCTCATAGTGATTCTTAGATTGTGAGTCTCTAAAGCTTTTTGTTCTATCTACATGTTTACATGTGCCACAATGGCCACATGAAAACATGCCCACTGTACGTGGTATGTCTGTCAGCCAGTTGCTATCAATAGGGCGTATATATTCACTATTAACAAGTGCATCCCTAAGATTTCTGGCCCTTTTAGCTGTTAATTGGGGCCTGTCACCTACTATTTTCTTGAGTTGTTCACAGCCAGTCAAAATGTGCCAGTGCTCTGTGAGGACCGCTCGTACTTGGTGCCACTGGACACCAAAAGGAGTAATGAACCGAGCTGGTCCATCCTGATTGGATTTGAGGTTAGGTTTGGGCTGAAGCAGTTCTTCTCGTGGGCGTTGACTAGCAATGCTTCTTGCCCTGCGAAGTGTTCTGTGCCCATATCCCCTATCTCTAAACTGCTGGTAGAGGGTCTCAGATTCCCTGCGATACATTGCTTCACTGGAGCAGTTCCTCCTGATTCTGAGGAACTGTCCCACTGGTATTCCGCGTTTAAGAGGAGCGGGATGGTAGCTATCTGCCCTTAAGAGGGTATTGGCTGCTGTAGTTTTCCTATAGGTCTGGGTGGTCAAATACCCCTCATGGATGGTTAATTTTAGATCCAGAAAGGAGATCTCACTGAAGCTGGAAACAGAAGTAAAGCGTAAGTTACGCTTATTCTGATTAAGCTCATCCATAAACTGGCTTAGCTGTGTGGGGGTCCCTGACCAAATCATAAGCACGTCATCTATGTACCTCAGCCACGCTCTTGCGTGGCTGAGGTACATCGAGGAGGTGTACACAGTGTCCTCCTCCCACCACCCCAGGTGGAGGCAGGCATATGATGGGGCCCAGGGGGCCCCCATTGAGGTCCCCTGTAGTTGTTGGAAGAATTTAGTTGCGAATTGGAAATAGTTATTTTTCAAGGCCATTTCCAAGAGTTCCAGAATGAACTCATTCTGTACTGCCATGCGCAGGAAGCTGCGTTCTAGGAAATGGTAGACCGCCAACATACCCCACTCATGTGGAATAGATGTATATAAGGACTCTACGTCCACACACACAAGGAGGGCTCCGTCCGGGATAGGCATGTCCTTAATATGTCTAAGGACATCCCCAGTGTCGCGTACAAATGAGGGAAGAAGTTGCACTAAATCCTTAATGAGACTATCCACATATTTCCCTATCCTCTCTAGGGGACCTCTTATGGCAGACACTATTGGTCTGCCTGGTGGGTTGTTCTGATTCTTGTGGATCTTTGGTATTATGTAGAAAATAGGAATATTGTAGTCTGCAACCCTCAAATACTCAAATTCCCGTCTAGATAGAAGACCCTCCTCAGTTGCCCACATAAGTTTATCGTTGATCTGCTCCACCAAGATGTTAAATGGATTATGATCAAGCTTTTTATATGTCAACTGATCTGAGAGGAGTCGATATGCCTCCTTCTCATAGAGGGTGGCAGACTGTAAGACCACATTTCCGCCCTTGTCACTGGGTTTTATAATGACAGTGTCAGTTCTACGTAGATCTTCCAGGCCCTTACGTTCTGGTTCAGAGAGGTTGCCTATCGGTTTGGTGTGCCAATTCAATTTTTGTAAATCTTCCTGGACAAGGTCCAAGAAGACTCCAAGACGTTTATTATTTTTAAATTGTGGCATATTGGTAGATCTGATTTTTAGCATGGCTTTACGTTTGGTAGTATTAGAGTCATCATTATCGTCGTCACTAAATGAGGGGTCACCCTCCTCAAGTAGTGATTCTAGATTACCGAGTGCCAACTCTTCATCAGTATTAAGCTGTTCTAGGGGTGCTGGTTGTAAATCTTTGTCTAGGAATAGTGACCTATAAAATACTCTCCTGAGGAATAGGTTTAAGTCCTTAAAGGTCTCAAATTGATCCATATCTATGGAGGGGGAAAAAGAGAGGCCTCTACCAAGGAGATCTAAGTGGTTTTGCTCTAATTTAAAATGCTCTAATTTAAAATCAGATAGATTAATGACTTTTAAGTCATTAGTGACAATAGAGCTCTGGGTAACTATCTGTGTTTCCTCTGGCTCCTCCTGATTGTTTGATCTTTTGGAGGCCTGTACCCTTTTCCTTGATTCCTTGCGTCTCCTGTTCCCCCTATTTTGTCTCCCTTTAAAATCCCCTTGATCAATGGTGGAACATCTTGTGTCAATTGATCCTTCTCTAAAAAAGACACAGAGCGGGGAGTGTCCTCCTCACTACCTGAAGATTGAGCACAGCCCTCAAAGCTTGACTGAGAGTGGGATCTTCTTTGGCGGGAGCGACCTCTCTGACCCTTGGGGGTGAGATCGAAGATTTCCCCCTTCGCCCAGTCTTCTAAATCCCGTCTAAACTTCCCCTGCTTAGTGGTCTTTAGGTTCCTCTGAGTTTTCTCAACTTCTCTTTTCAGGGAATCATTTAGACTTTCAAAGTCTGGACTGTCTCTGAACGGTTCAAGTTTTTGTCCGCTCTCGAGTATGGCACCTTGCAAGGTAACCAGTTGGTCTTTTTCCTCTTCTATGATCAATTTGATCACCTCAATACCATGTGTAATGCATTGTTTTTGCCATTTGTCTAAAAAGTTTTTGGTGTGTAGATGAGCAGCTGGCACCACTCTTTCCCTAAGGCCTCTTGGAATGATGCCCCTCTGTACATAAGATTCAAGGGATAAGATATCCCATTTACGATTCAAAGATCGAATAATTAATTTCTTGTGGTCCCTATTTTTTATAATTGGCTCTATGTGAATCAGGCATCCCTCCCTTCCTTGCTCATTTGACCATATGCCTCATTCAAAGTCCCAAACCAATCCCTTTCTTTATACTACGATAGGGATGGAGATGTGTGACTAGAGTGGAAAAAGTTGACTATACATATTTATTATTGATGGTCAATCATACATTGTTATTATTGATAGCTAACCCTATTTGATGTTGGTCCTCGTTCATCTAAATATATAATACATTTTTATGGAAGGCATAAATATTTCCACTCTTGTATAATTTCTTTGGAAATACGAGTTTTCCCTTTTTGTTTTTTAAACATGTGGTCTGATTGTTCTGCTTGGCTGTTTTGTTCCTGGTCCAGAAGCTGCGATGCACACCTGGGGCCTCCCCTTTCCTCCCTGTCTATCTCTGGGGGACTGGGTGGGTGTTGCCATTGTGCATCGGCGTCACGCCCCGCACAGAGCACACAACGTCACCTCCTGCTGACGCAGCGCCGGTGTTCTGTCATATTATCCAACTTGTCAGAAACTCCAACCAGTTAACTTCCGGTTTCTTTAAACCATAAGTAAATGGAGTTTTTGACTAATTCCTGTTTGGACACAACACCGGGAAACGGAATAGAGTCCGGTGCGCGCTATTATGAGTGGACATTGTTACTGTGCACCGATACTAGCCAACAAAATGGCAGCCTCCATGTCTGCGACAACTTTGGCACTGTAAAGACATTTGAAAAAAATCCCTGAAAACGTTTGCCCTCCGGGACCAGCCTGATCACTCCCTGCAATAAAAGGTTATTCGGCTCTTGAAAAAGCAGAGATCTCTTCTGCAAACTTGCAGAAACATTTGAACGCATGGAGGCGAGAATTCCAATTTGTAGCCCGGAGAGACTGCCTCGCAAACCCATCCGTCTGCAACTTCCTCCCTCCATACTCCTGCGAACTCCACCAATCATCCCCCCAAATCTTTATAGAGAGGTAGACTTGTAATCTGACTTCGTTGGTCTAGAGGCCTAATTTTTCTGGCAAAATTGGTCTTGTGGTTTCCCCCTAGGGCAGGGGTATTGAATTAAAATTCACAGAGGTCCAGTCAGTAAAATGTTATTCCTACAGAGGTCCAAATATCATGTTTGATTACCAATAGCACATCCGTGCATCAGCAAACGCGGCATGTTTTCGTGAGGGGCCAAACCACATGTTGCTGCAGCGCCATGCGGCTTGGTGCAATTTAAGAGAGGGTCAGGGACCTCTTTTTCAATGTTTCTGCAAGTAAGGCGGCCAGTTGAAATGAATGGGCTGCCTAAACACACAACGCAGGTTGCAATGATGTAAATGTAACTTCAGATCCGTCATCCTTCACATTACAAACCCATTACATCAGTATTCTCAGCCCCCCCCCCCCTGCACAGTCCTGTCCTCAGCCCCTCTTTATATCACCCCACTCCTCCTTCACAATCCTGTCCTGGCTCTCCTTCTTATAACACCCCCTATTCCTTTTATATTCCAGTCCTCAGCCCTCTTTCATACAGTATCACCCCCCCCCCCCCTTCACATTTCTGTCCTCAGCCCTCCTTTATATCACCCACCTCCTCCTGCAGACTCCTGTTCTCAGCCCCGCCCCCTCCCATTTATATCACCCCAGCTCCCTCCCCATCCTTCACAGAAATGGCATAGCCCTCTTTTCTGTCTTACCTTAGAAAGGGCTGAGCATGAGAGACACAGAAGGTCTAGCGCTGACGTCAAGAGACAGGACAGTTCTGAATGGAGCATCGGAGATGCATGTTTCCTGTTAATCAGCTTGTCATTGGTTGCTAGGACTGCCCTGTGTCTTAGCAACCAATCACCCATTGCTTAAGTTGAACAGTTAACTTGGCAGCTCTGCCCTCATCCAGAACGGTCTTCCCTCCCTATGGCAGCCCATGGGGATGTCAGCGGTGGCAATGGCTGAGGGGGGAGAACTGGTTCCTAAATAACAGGACAGCTGTGGTCCGGGCAGGACAGTGGCTCGGTCTGGACGTGGACCGCCATTTAGTGATGCCTGCCCTAGGGGATGAAACCTGAGACCAACGAAACCCCTGCGTAGCTGAAGCAGGGTTGGATGTATGAGCCACAGCTGTCCTATGAGCTGGACGCTTATGCCCTGCACACACGAGCGGAATTTCCGTCGGAAAAAAGTTGGATGTTTTTTCCGACGGAATTCCGCTCAAGCCTGCCTTGCATACACACGGTCACACAAAAGTTTGGTGAACTTTTGACTGCCAAGAACGCAGTGACGTAAAAGACTACGAAGAGCCAAGAAAATTAAGTTCTATGCTTCTAAAGAATGCGTCGATTTGTTTCCGAGCATGCATCAGAATTTTGCGCGTCGGAATTTGTACACACGATAGGAAATTCCGATCTGATTTTTTCCTGACGGGAAAATAGAGAACCTGCTCTTTTTCCAGCAGTTTTTCCATTGGAAAAAGTCTGATGGAGAATACACACGGTCGGGATTCCTGACCAAAAGCTCTCATCGGACCTTTTCCAATGGGAAAACTGATCGTGTGTACGGGCATTACCCTTTTCCTCAGGTGAAGAGGAGAACTTTTCCCTCCTGAGATCTTCTGGATATAAGAATCCAACTCGGGCTCGAACATGCGTTCTCCATGGAATGGAAAACCTGTCAAAAATTTTCAAAAACTCATCAGACCCAAGGCGCAATATCAGCTGGATAGAGTCCTTTTAGGCATCTATCGCAAAACAAAAGAGCTTGAGGCAAATCCTCAGCACCGTGGAGTCCTTCTTAACCAGACCCTTTATGCTGCCCTTAAGACTCTGGTCACAGGCTGGTTGGTAAGTTGAGCTTGGAAATTCTTTGGTTTTATTTGACATGCGTTTGCCCTTCCAGAGCTCCTTGCTGTGAAGACCAGTTATAGGTGGGGGCGGTGACCTTTTTTGTATTGTTGACATATTGGTCAGGGAACGCATTGACACCTTTGCTGCCATTGTGCAATGTGCTGGGTGTCTAGTGTGTTCCTGCACCTTTAAAGGAGGGCTGGGCTCCCTCCAGTCATCTGCCCTTCATCTATCCATCAGAATACATGTGCTACCACCGTGGAGACACTTAAAATTTAGAGTTAGGGTCTGCAGGATACAGGGTGCCTTGGTGGGGCCTGCAGCTTAGGCATGTATTTGCAAATGTGTGCAACTAAACCCCTGTTTTTAATGCATACTGTTAGACAGGTTAATTTGGTTGGTTGCAGGCTGGTTTGCAAGTTAAGCTTGGAAATTATTTTGTTTTATTTGAAATGCGTTTGCCCTTTCAGTGCTCCTGGTTGTGAAGACCAGTTATAAGTGGGGGCAGTGACCTTTTTTTGTATTGTAGACTCCAATGGCTGCCACTGCCAGCTGCATTAGTCACCCTACTAAAGCAAAAGATGCCATAGGAAAGGTCTCTAGCTTTTTTTTTTTTTATCTGACAGATCTTTAAAGACCTGAGCATTTTCCACTGGACAAGTTAGGTTTTTGTTAAGACAACATACTGCAGTGTTCACAGAGGGTGTACCCCATCTTTTAGCAAAATTTTCCTCCATAGGATAAAGTTGCTCAAATCTTTTTGGGAGGAACCTAGACCCGGTCAGGATGACCTAGGGGTGATGACGGAAAATTCTGGGCTCCTTGAGGCAGCTGCCAGGAACCCAGCGGCAGACACTTTGGAGCTGTAGACTCTGCAAGAAGCAATTCTAAAACAGACGGAACCATGTCCACTAAAGTCCTCTGGGCCTGCGAGACACACTGACCCTAAATTTCCACAGGCTCTATTGCCTCTGCCTTTATTTCCACATTCACCCAATTGAGCTCCAATACCGGAGGGGCGTAAGGAGAAAAAGGATTCTCTGGTGTTTGCTACTCTACTGTGCAAAGGAGTTGAACATTCCTGCAAGTGTATTCTCTAAACCTTCCAACGCAGACGCCAAGCCTTCCTTAGTTAGTTACACAAGACCTCTCTCCAGTAGCCACCAGACCAAACGCAGGGGCTCTGAACCATCCACAACACCTGGCTACTCAGAGAATACTGCACTGGCAGGACTCTAGGCCTGATGGCGGCGGCCGCATGCCTCCCCCAGCTGTGCTCTTCCCTTCTCGCTTTCTATTAGACATAGCAGCTTGATTACTTAAACCATAGACCTGTGCCTGTCCAGGCACTCTCACATCAGAAGGTAGGACATTAAAACAAATTCAAGGCATCCTAAGGAAGGCTACACTCCAGCTGCCAGCGTCCCTTCCTCCCCACACACAACCCTGTTAAAACACCAGCCTGCTTGCCTGCGTTCCTGCCACCATCTTAATCAGAGTAAAAAAAATAAAAAATCTTTGTTCAGTCCTGCCTCATGCACGCGTTCCCATTTTCACGCTCCTTTCCAGCAATAATATTGGGACACCCCTTTATGTCAGCCAGGACCCCAGACTTCCGATCCAAATTCGGAATCTCCAGTTACAGATGACCCCAGGAACAGCAGGAAGCAGAAGCCCATCAACAAGCTCCAGCGGCCTCACAGCCTGACTTGCAGCAGCACCCTCTAGCATGGAGAAGCATAAGGATAGGCAGCCAAAGAGGAGCGAGCTTTAGAATGTCACTGCTACAAGGAACAAGTGACTTACCATTTCCACCACAGGGTCCTAATAAAAGCAAAACCAGGCTCCAATCTTCACCCATCATGATGGGCAAAGACTAGAAGACAGACCTTTCAGGGACTCGATTCCCACTTCCTGGGGCTCCACCGCCCTGGACCTGTAGAACACCTTTCCAGAAACACCTTGGTCAGTACTACTGCACAGGGTTCTGTACCTGGAGGGTCAAACACCGAAACGTCGCATTACCAGCACAACCTTGCGAAAACCGTCCATCCATTGTAGTGAGGCCTGGGTACAAACCATTTTAACGTTACAGCAGCAGAGCTGGATCCAGAGCACCAATCCCTTGCCCCCAACAGGAGCTTCTGAGAATCTGGTAAGTTGCACTGAGAGTTGCACATCAGTGACCACCACCTCCGACACCAGTGAAAAAACGTATGCTCCCTTGGGGAGGTGGAATTATATAGGGGAGGTGGAATTATATAGGGGAGGATTTGCCATCTTTGTTTGCCAGTGTCCATTCACCTGTAGGTGACCAATAACCCAGATAGTTATTTTTAATAAGCCTGCTCTGTGTCCCATAAAAATATTATTATTTACGACCGAACTTCTAACACTGTACGTGATTTTCACCCGCAACCACTGCTGCCAATACATGCCATATAATATGTGAACCACTCTGCACCCAGTGTCTGCCCCCTTGTTCCAGCTGCCTCTGCTTGGCATGAGTGTGCACTCTACATGTATGGTCAATTGCTTGCTTTTTTAGCAGCTAGAAGGAAGTTTAATATGCACAGTGTGAAGAATCAAGCTGTGGCCAGCTCAGGGCCCCAAGCAGTTGCTTGCTTTGCATGTTCTGTTCCGACGGCCCATTACCGGCTTGTGTGAAAGGGACATCTACACTGATAATCAGGGCACTGATGTTGGGGCTGCACTGATCAGTGTCCTGATTATCAGTGCAGCTCCAACAGTACCCACCAGTACTGCTAATCTGTGCCGCTTCACCAGCGTCGTCCACCAGTGCCGCTTCACCAGCGTCGTCCACCAGTGCCGCTTCACCAGCGTCGTCCACCAGTGCCGCTTCACCAGCGTCGTCCACCAGTGCCGCTTCACCAGCGTCGTCCACCAGTGCCGCTTCACCAGCGTCGTCCACCAGTGCCGCTTCACCAGCGTCGTCCACCAGTGCACATCAGTGAAGGAAAAAAAAATTACCTATTTGCAAAATGTAATAATTAAAGTGGAGTTCCACATTTGCCACCTTTCGGGGGGGAGAGGGGACAGGATACCTGTCTTTCACAGGTATCCTGTTCCCACTTCAGGGAGCCTCAGCCACAGGTATTGAGGTCACCGCCCGGGCTCCCTCCTCCTCCTTCCCCGACCGCCGGGCGAGTAGGAGAGAGGAGCGGAGCCTCGCACATTTGCAGTATTTAATCACCACTGGGTTGTTGTTTTTTTGCCAAATAAAAAAAGACCACCGCTGCAAAATTTAAAAGCCAGCAGCTGCACATACTGCAGCTGCTGACTTAATAAATCAGACACTTGCCAGTCCTGAAGTCCGGCGATTTCGGCACTGCAGCTGATGTTTCCATCAGCTGTCGGGTGCATGCTGCCTCCATTGCGAGTAAGGGAACCGGGCAGTGTAGCCTTACGCAATTTCTTAAAAATTTTCAGTCTTTTTTAATTTATTTAGCAAAAAATAAAAAACCCAGTGGTAATTAAATCCCACTAAAACAAAGCTCCATTTGTGTGAAAAAAAAATTTAAAAAAATTAAAATGATAAAAATGTCATGAGTACAGTGTTGCATGACTGCTGATATTCAAAATACGACAGCGCTGAAAGCTGAAAATTGGCCTGGGCAGGAAGGGGGTAAAAGTGCCCAGTAGGCAAGTGGTTAAGCTATTTGCTTGGAGTTGAGCTTTAGGGCCAGGTTACATTTCGGTGTTGAGTTTCAGGATATCGGGATAGCGGGTAGATCAAGTGTGAGGTGCAGTCAGGTTCGGATTAGCAGGTGAAAGCCGCTCATTGAGAACTAGTTGGCACTGTATTCTTGGCATCCCATATAGGAAAGTTGTGTCCAAACAGGCAGCAACAAAAATGACAGCACAAGCCAAGGTTCAAATAGAATAACCAGAATTTATTAAAACACAAAGTTCACAATATAACAATAAAAAGAAAATACAGTTTACAGGGGTAGAAAAGAGAACACAATGAGGTAAACAGAACAAAAAGCAAAAACAGGAGTCCGGTAATATCTTCCTTACCGTCACTGAGCTGTATACTGCGCCTCATTATAACCAAGGCCTAGAAAACTGCACACTGCCTGCGAGAAGGTGCAAGAGCCGATAAATCAGAATTATATAGACTGTGATGAATTGAAGGCATTCATTACAATCACAAAGAACATGTGTTATTTCCAGTAGTCCCCTAAAGGACTGATAACCCTGGAATATTAAAGAGGGTTTCCCGGTACGGATATTTTTACATAGTCCCATTGGTCCAGCTTGGCCTAAATGCAACTATGTATATACCCTATGTGTGGGATCCATCTACTAATCACTGTATAGACATCACTACTCCAGTGATCTCCAGCCAACCAGCTGCCCATTGTGAACACAGGAAATCAAATGGAAATCGCGAAAGTTGCAAAGGCACTCAGTGAACAGTGCCTGTGCCCAGCAACCAACCTCCCGTGTCCACAGTGCAGCAGGACTGCCGACTGGCATAGGACCAAGTGGAGATCACTGGAGAAACGGTGTCTACTTCACCGATTTCCAGCTTCTAGGAGGGGTCCCACAGGTATGGTAGCTGCATAGTGACCAGACAACCAATAGGGGGTGCCGCTCAAGGCTCCAGCCGGGTCCTCTCCTGTAGTACACCGATGGGAGTGCTGGCAATGACAGAGCTCATCCCAGCTCCAAGGATACAAACAAACAAAAAAAGGTCCTATGCGCCGCACATCACTGCAAGACTCTGTGGATATGCAAAATGACAGCCTCAGACTGGTCTACAGCCAAGCCACACACTCTACGCGTTTCACTCCACCAGAGTGAAGTGCATTCGGGGCATGGCTTGGCTGGAGCCTGAGCTGAGGCTGTCACTTTACATATCCACAGAGTCTTGCAGTGATGTGTGGCGCATAGGACTTTTTTGTTTGTCTATGATATATGCATAATTACAGTACATTCATCCACCTTCAAGCAATGTAACCATGTGTCAATATCCAGACATAGGATTCTTCTTTAAAAGGGTAGGTTTGTCTTTTCACAAAAAAATAAATAAAAAAATGAAAATGTTTCCTAGTTCCAAATATCCTGAGCACATGACCGCACTGACCAAACAGAAGCACTTCTTTCTCCTGGGGCAATTTACCAGTAAAATAAGCTTCAGATGTGCTTTTCATTGATCAGTGAGGTCTCCTGATTGCGCTTACCAATTGCGAACATACATACTCACTTTAGGGTTGTGTACTTTGGTGTTCGGAGCGCTACACTGCCAGTAAGGGGCATCATGGCCGCTATGTGCAGTGGGGTCCAGAGGAGTATTTGGAGTCAGTTCACCCTTTCATTTTTCGTGCAAAGATTAACTTACCCTTTTAACTCAGGGGTCTCAAACTGGCGGCCCTACAGCTGTTGCAAAACTACAAGTCCCATGAGGCAATGCAAGGCTGACAGCTACAAGCATGACTCCCACAGGCAGAGGCATGATGGGACTTGTAGTTTTGCAACAGCTGGAGGGCCCGCCAGTTTGAGACCCCCTGAGTTAAAAGGGTAAGTTAATCTTTGCACGAAAAATGAAAGGGTGAACTGACTCCAAATACCCCTCTGGACCCCACTGCACATAGCGGCCATGATGCCCCTTTGCCAGTTTGGAGACTGCTTTAACTGCAGAAAAAAAAAAAAAAAAAAACAGAGGACATTGGGGTTGATTTACTAAAACTGGAGTGTATAAAAATCTGGTGCAGCTGTGCATTGTAGCCAATCAGCTTCTAGCTTCAACTTGTTCAATTAAAGGGGTACTAAACCCAGGGCCCTGCATTCACTATATCTGGTCTCCCACAGTACACAGAACATGGAAATGCAATTAATTTAGTAAATATAAACTGCTAAAGATCTTTTCTCATCAGCAATATATAGCAGTCTTGCGACATCTATCAGTGTGTTAAAGCTTGTAGGAGTTTTCATTTTACCCCGACTGTCCTATGAGGCTGCATGACTCCTGACCCTCTGTTTGGACAGTGTTGATTGGCCCTGTGCTGATCACATGCACCCTCATAAGGAAAAAAAAACAAACTCTAGCAATACACACCAAACTAAGCATGTGCAGAGTGACTCCAAGGCTCTGTATTATCAGGAGATGTATTGAGGGAAGGGGAGGAACAGCTTTTTTACACAAGCACATGCTTATGATTAACCCCTTAGGTTCCACAGTTAATTTAACAAGGATGCTTTACTGCATAGGTGCTCAACCTGCGGCCCTCCAGCTGTTGCAGAACTACAAATCCCATGAGGCATTGCAAGGCTGACAGTTACAAGCATGACTCCCAAAGGCAGAGGCATGATGGGACTTGTAGTTTTGCAAAGGCTGGAGGGCCACAGGTTGAGCACCCGTGCTTTACTGCATATAGAGACTTTTACGGTTGTGGGTGTAGTAACACTAAGCTTTGAAAATAAAAATAAAAAAATTGGAAGCCGATTGGTTTCTATGCAGAGCTGCACAAGATTTTGCCCCATCCATTTTTAGTAAAAAAAAAAAAAATGCCAATATGTATTTGTATGTAGAAAACTCGTTATATGTGGTTTGACTAGTTATGAAGCTTAGAGCACTTTATTGTTCTAGGCGATCGGCCATTTCAGGCTCATTAGAATAAGCCTGCAGGGTCCTCCTATGAAAAGTGTTGTGTAAGAAAATCTCTCCACTTTAGCTCAATTATCTTCAGTTCTGATCTCCAGATTTTAGACCTTAAACCTCTAATAACAATATGCAGTTTGTATTCGAATGTCTTTTACACACAGACCTGCATGTTGTAAGGAAAGCGGCATGCATCATCCTGGACAGACATCAGTAACCGTATGAAAGGTGCGGCGGCAGAAGCAATCCCAATGCCATGACCCGAGATAAGATATCGAATAATTTACAATATGGACAGAAAGCAATATACAACTATCAGCGACAACATCGATTTTTCTTTATAGAGCGTCGAGGACGGCTCTGCAATAACAAACCCCAGTGATAAACCGAGGGGAATATAATATTCAGAAGAGAACATTGAGGCTACAAAAACTTGGCTCCAGCGCTAGTCTACAGCAAAGCGGCACGCTGGGTGCGGATGTGCGTTTATTGTGCGTTCACCTAAATCTTAAGCTTCTAGCAGTAGAATGCCTTTTTTTTTTTTACACTATTGCGTCGTTATCAGACTAGATTAACATTAATTTGTTTTATATTGAAATCCATCTTAAAGCATCGATAATATTTTTGAACAGTCACCTCCTCAAATGCCTTAAAGTGGAACTAAACCCTTCTATTCTTTTCAGCCAAGGAGGCTGCCATCTTGGCCTGTGTTTGATCTGCAACCGCCATGGTGCTTGCAAATGTGATCAGTTATGACTCCAGCCATTGGATGGTTTGACAGTTTAGTTAAGAGCACAACCAAATGTGACAGTTAGCAATCCCGGCATTCCAGGAATGTAACTTTTATTTTAAACCATTAAATTGATGGTTTTAGTTCCGCTTTTAACTGAAGTCAAGAGCAGCAAGCCACAAATGGGCTCTAAATGCTTGTAAGGCATTCTAGGTGTTGCGAAGGCTTCAGATTACACTATACAAAAAGGTCTCCTAAACCCATCCAGACCAATATTTTGGGGCTGCACTGGCAGCTAAGGTTTGCACCAGCTCGGGACTCTTCGTAAATACCGCAAATACCGCATATTTTTAGCATTCTGTATAAAATAGACACAGATTATTTCTCTTCAGAAAGGCAACAATTATCTCACCATTTCACCAGTAAGTAGAAAATCTGACCTGATGCATTAGATTTGCATATGGTGAGGGACTTGGACTTTTAGGAGTTCTCTATTTCTATGTATTATAGTGGAACCTCGAATTACGAGCATAATCCGTTCCAGGAGAATGCTCGTAATCCAAAGTACTCTCATATCAAAGCGAGTTTCCCCACTAAAGTCAATGGAAATGAAAATTTGTTCCGCATTGACTTCAATGGCATGCAATACCGCATGCGGCCAGAGGTGTGGGGGGGCGCCGGAGAGCCTCGGAAACGGCCGGAAAGGCCCGAGGACACCTCAGCAAACCTCAGAAAACAGTATTTCCGTGTCTTTCCGAGCATTGCCGAACAGCGCAGATCGGCTGCGATCGGCTCTGCTCGGCTCCCCCGCACCTCAGGCCAAATTAGCTTGAATTCTGCTCATCTTGCGAGACAACACTCGCAAACCGAGTCAGAATAAAAAATTTAAAAAAAGCTGCTCGACTTTCAAAATGCTCGTTAACCGCGTTACTCGTAAACCGAAGTTCCACTGTATATGGAAGAAAGAGAAGGTTGTAGATAAATGTAGAGCGGTTCTATCTTAGCTGCTGAGCCGGGTCTCCTACTGCTTCCAAAGGCACATTCTGAACTTAGGCTGGTCATCAACAATCCTACTGCCTGACAACCATCCATCTAGAAGACCAACCCCACCAATGTAAAAGACACTAAAAACCCATAAGTGGTGATTTATTAGACAAAAAAACAACTGGGGTTGTGGTCTCTGGCCACCAATCAGAATTCTTTCTTCAACTGTCCATAAAATGATTGGATGCTGTCAGGTACAGCTCTGGTCTTCTTTTTCTGCAGCATTCCTAAATAAGCCCAGTAATGAGCGGCTTATCTCATCTGGGAGACCTCCGACAGGTATGGCTGTCAAGATGACACAAGAGTCTCTAACTTGGCCTAAAAAGTCTCATTTGGAGCACAAGCGGACTCAAGGTGCAGCAACAATCAGTAAGATTTGGTCATTTACTAATCAGGAGTGATAAATGCAACATGAATTCAGATTGGTTGCCCTGCCAGAGAGCATAAGAAGCTAAGAGAGGGCAGCCACGGCAGAAAAGGAAACGTCACCCCTACTGTAGAGCAGAAATATAGGAGAGGAGAACCTCCAGCATGTCTGGGGTATTTAATCTGTCCTTCACTATAAGACTGCATTCCAAGGCACATCGTCATAATTATTCATCAAGCTGCAATGCATTGCTGTAACAATAAACATGCCAACAAATACATTAACTATAGCATGCAAACTCAAAGATGGAGGCAATGGAAAATCCCAGCGTGATGCATAATGGGACTCGGCGTTCCTCATAGGTTGGCTTACAGTCTGCGCGCATCTCACCAACCGTTCTTACAATATAATTACAAATATCGTTTTCCCTCACACTAATGTGAAAGCAAGTGCATTAAAATGTATAGTGCAATTCAGGCCCCCAGTCTGAAAGCTGCATCTTCAGACTGGGAGAACCACATCATATTACAGTGCAAAACGCTTCTATTACATCAAACGGAGAACACTTTGAGCCCCCCCATTAGAGAATACCAGACATGGTGTAGTGCAGTGATCTCTGATCTCTCTGCATTACCAATCTCAACAACGAACATCTTTCCCGTCTGCTATTTGACCATGGAATGGCCCCAAATCCATGTCCTGCTCAATAAGTAACAGGCCGTATATTCAAAGGGATTCTCCTGGGAAGATAAAAGTGGAACTCAGTTCAAATAGCTAAACACACTACCTGCCAAATATTCCTAATAAATACCTACACAGTTTCTTACTTCTATATACAAGTCATATTAAATGCACTATAGGTTCCAACTTTTTTCTTTTAACCTTTTTTATTTTCAACATTTTCTTTTTTCTTAAGAATCCTCTCAACACTTAGAATTTTTTGGTTGATAAAACAATATCAAGCCCATCAAAAAATAAATAAAAAATCTGCATTTCTAGCAAAAAAAGAAAATCTTTTACAGGACAAGAGAAGGGGAAGGGAGCGGATAAGAGAAGGGGAAGGGAGCGGATAAGAGAAGGGGAAGGGAGCGGATAAGAGAAGGGGAAGGGAGCGGATAAGAGAAGGGGAAGGGAGCGGATAAGAGAAGGGGAAGGGAGCGGATAAGAGAAGGGGAAGGGAGCGGATAAGAGAAGGGGAAGGGAGCGGATAAGAGAAGGGGAAGGGAGCGGATAAGAGAAGGGGAAGGGAGCAGATAAGAGAAGGGGAAGGGAGCGGATAAGAGAAGGGGAAGGGAGCAGATAAGAGAAGGGGAAGGGAGCAGATAAGAGAAGGGGAAGGGAGCGGATAAGAGAAGGGGAAGGGAGCAGATAAGAGAAGGGGAAGGGAGCGGATAAGAGAAGGGGAAGGGAGCGGATAAGAGAAAGGAAGGGAGTGGATAACAGAAAGGGATGAAACCATCTATAGTGGTTTTTATTAAGAAATAATAAAAGTTTAAGGCATCCAAGTCTTGGTTCACTTTACTGCGGGCCTAGAACACGTGCAGAATCACATGTTCTCAACCTGCAGGCAAATGCGCTGCCCTTTAGCAGACATGCGGGGCGCCATCAACTCTTAACGGCACCCCCATGTATCAGCAAACACGGCAGGGACTTCTTTCCCCAGGGTTTCTGCGGGTGGCGAAGCCCATTGAAATGAATGGGCTGTCTACATTCAGAATGCAGTAATGTGAACCGAGACTTAGGCCCCATTCACAGAGGACCTGATCGGACCCCTCCATTCACCCCTATGGACAGGCGGGTGTAAACAGACTTGTGCCCATTTATACCCGCCTACCTCAGATCCAGTCCGCAAAAAAAAAAAAAAGAAAAGGGTCTGTCCTCCCCCATCTAGGAGGATCAGATCGCAGGGCAGTCGGGTGTAAATGGACAGCAGAGTCTGTTAACTCCTGGCCACCCATAGAGCAGAGCATAAAGTGAGCAGACACGGACCTGTCATCCTCAGGAGCAGGGGATCAGCGGGCAGATGTGAAAGGGGCCCAATACTTGGCAGAACTATCCTCCAAAACACTAATATTGTTTATAATAATCTATGAAGACTGCACACAAGTGGAGCAGGAAGCCTTGGCTGTAAGGTTAAACAAAATATTTCTGTCTGCAAGGGCTTCAAATTGTTTTTGTTTTTACTTTACCCAAATCTTTAAAAGGAAAAGCACTTTTCCTTTTAAAAGCAACTAACAAAGCTTTAAAGCAAAATATGACCGTGATATTTCGGCCTTCTATGTATTTTCAACTTGCTTTTTATTGCAGCAAGTTGCTACAAGCAACAAAAAAAATAAAAATCTGCTGTAATATCAGCTTACCACAAGAGGGCGCAGAGGACACTTGTTAAAGTGGAGAAGTAAGCATTCAGAATGTCATACTTGTAGAAAAGTCATCAAGAGTAATCAGCAAGGAACTCAGGGTCTTCATAGACCACCCAGCATCATGAATATCATTGGACAGCTATAAAAACACAATATTGATCTGTAACTGCTAAACTATATTGATGAAAGAGAAGGACCATAACCTAAAGGGGATCCCCACTGTACAACATAGGCCTCTCAGCTCCCCTATTAACACAGTGGACTGTCTTCATGCTGTAACTATGCTGGTAAGCATACTGTATCTGATAAAGGTCCACAATGCCAACTCCTAAGGAGCCAATGCTTCAAGAGTCCCTGTCTAGATTTCAAGAGCAGTTTGGTTAACAGAACAAGAATGCAGCCTTTGCATTCCAAAGATACTTATGACATCACTGTGATGTGATGATGTCACTAATTGCGTGGAAAGCGAATGACTTGATAATGAATTTGCAATCTGGGCAAAAAGCTAAAGACGATGAAACACAAGTGTTTACCAGTTTTACCTGCTGAAAGATTTGGCCAGTCTTGTGATTCATACATCTCCCACACTGCACTGTCTAACAGAACGCCTGTGTGTTTCCTGATCCAGCTCGACGGCATCCTATGTCCCCTCTCTGCCTCCAGCCTGCTCATTGGACAACCAAGCAGCATCATCACCTACATGGAATGAGCAACAAGGTGAACCAGGAAGCAGAAAAGCTGAACCAGGATGAGTCTGAATCAGCGGACTAGCTGAACACAGTTACAAATACTTAAAGTAGATGTAAAGCCTTAAGGTTTTTCACCTTAATGCATTAAGGTGAAAAACCTTTTTTGCCGCAACTCCCCCCAGACCATCCCCCCCTTTTTTTTCTGAGCCCGATCCAATCCAGCAATGTGCACCAGCGCAACGGCTCCAGCCACTGTCTACCACCTCATTGGACAGATTGATGGCAGCGGGAGGCACTGGCTCCTGCTGCTGTAAATCATAAGCTGTGACACGGGAGCGGGGGGCAGGGCCGAGTCAATGAACGCAGCAGTGGGACTCGGGAGCAAGCACGCACAAGTGCCCCCATTGAAAGTGGCTTTTCGAGGGAGCACCTGCCGAAGAGGAAGGGCCTGGTTTGTGGGGGGGACCCCATAAAGAGAGGCTCAGGGCTGATGTGTGAAAAACCATTGCAGTGAGGCAAGTGTAACATGTTTGTTATATTTTTTTTTTTTTAAACAAGGCTTTAGTAACACTTTTGTGCGTGGAAATACATGTAGGTTTCCTGTTTTACCGTGGTTATTCACCCAGAATTCCAATTTGAAAGCAGCCAACTAAATGGCTCCCTTCAGTAGGCTCACATGACATTGCTCTTCAAGGGACCATTACAAAGTGTGTATCCCCCATACACCCTCCTTTGTGTCTTCTTGCTGGTTTACATGACACCACATCTACAGTGCCTCAGCAGAAAACCACAGTAAGCTTAGAATTTGTATTTTGAAAGTAGAACCACTGAAATGACAGTATAATACTAAACTAAGACAAGTCCACATCACTGTACAGCACCACAATACAGCTAAAACGTCTCGGTCTACAGTAAATACACAAAAACATAAAATGGTACAGAAAAGAATAAATAACAAAAACATCTTTAGAACAGAACAAAACAGCTTCTTAACACAGGATTTCAGGGTTGGGATCCATCCGTCAAGAAAGGCAGCCATTGTGTGTCACTTATTAGGAACTGTTAAAGTGACGTCATCAAGGCATGCAGCATATCCCCCTTGGGAGCGGGCAATCAGCATGGCTTCCTCTGCTATGCAGAACAAAGTCTTTGAAGAATTAACATGCCCTGTCACCTTGCCCATTCTGGTTTTCCCGACTCACGGATTCTTGCTGTATCGGACAGAGCAAATAACTAACCGTTGCCGGATTGTGCCATTTGAGTCCTTATAATTTTATTGAAGCCCTGACGAGGGGGGGGGGGGGGGGGGGGGGGGGGACGGGACGCATTTGATGTTCTATGGGGTTGTCTGTAAAAGAAAAAGTTTTTGGACTCAGACTGTTTGCTGGCCTCATTAGACTGAGTATTCCGGGAAAAAGTAACAGGGTCTGGTTAAAGCTGAATTCCAGGTATGGAGCATAGGCGTGCATGGGGTTTCCCGGTGTGCCTGGGCACATCCTAAACACCCCGTGTGCATTAGTATCATCGCTCTGTGTGGTGGCACAAAGATGGGAAATATCTCCCTCTTGCTGGCTATGCCATAAGTGCTTACGCTCTTCTCTTTCACTGGAAGGTCAATGTGCCGTGGTCATATATATGTAGACACACACGCGTGTTTGAGCTTTAGGGTGCACACCCTAATGCAATAGGCTGCTCAGACCTTCGTACCAATGTAAGTATGCACTTTTCAAACCTGTGGGATCCCCCTGGAAGCTGGAAAACACTGCAGTAGGTATTGCCAATAATGTCCGTCGCTTGCTTCTGGATCCCCTTCTGAGCAGCTCCCCTGATGCTTACAGAACACAGGAGGTAGCTTGCTCAGCCACAGAAGACATTGCATTTTCTCAATGAATGCAATGGTGGAAAAGTGAGGTGTTAATGTCACAACCTCCTTGCCTAATCAAATGAGCATGTGCATTGAGAAAATGCAAAGTGTTCTCATGTCGAGCAAGTCACCGGTATTCACACAGCATCAGGGCAGCCGCTTGGCATGGGAACTTGAAGCTGGTGGAGATCACTGTAATAGCGGGTGTAGTAGTAATTGCCTTACACCAGCGGTCATCAACCTTGTCCTCAGGGCCCACTAACAGGCCAGGTTTTATGTATTACCTTGAGGAGATGCAGACTAGAATACTGCAATCACTGAGCAGCAAATAATATCACCTGTGATGTATTTCAGTTATCTTGCAAACCTGGCCTGTTAGTGGGCCCTGTGGACTGGAGTTGATGACCACTTCCTTACACTACAGGGATTTCCAGCTTCCATGGGTATCCCAAAGGTATGGCACACACAAACTTACATTGGTCCAAACTATACTAATATAAAAATAGCAAAAAAAAAAAAAAAACAACACAAGGGGGCACCAACTAAGTGCAGTATCAATGGATTTATTATGAATTATAAATAATAATAAACCCATTGATACCGACGCCCCATTGTGTTCCTTTTTGTATATATTGGCATACCCGGAAATCATATTTAAATGTCCACCCCCCCCCCCCCCCCCGACCACCTTATATTTAATTTTAACAGTGCGCCTCCGATTTTCCTTTTTTCGTGGCCGTCTTCTCCAAAGATCCAAAGCTTCTGGATATGAGGAGAGCCTAGGATCTTCTTCCACGATGCAGTGCTCAAAGTAGTGGCCAATACTAAACCCAAGTAAAGTCATATGACTAAATGGGGTGATGTCACTAGACCCCTATAACTTAAATCACGGTGTGCTTTCTGACAATAACTGCAACAGAGGAAAGTTCTATGGGGAAACGCTGTGGAGGTCGGTATAAGGTGGTTGGGAGAAGGGCGGGGGAGAGATTTAAACAGACCCTGAACACTTGGGGCAGAATGGGCAAGGTAACAGGGCCTCTCTAAGATAAACCAGTGTTTTCATGGATAGTGAAACTCCTCCTGGCCATCTGTGTCAAGCATTGGATTTGGTCAAAAGCCGACAAACACAAAAAACATTACAGGGGTAAGCCTAAGGGACACAGAAACAGATAAGCAAATCCCTTTTTAGTGTAGTGATGCCCATTCACATCAGTAGTGACCTTTCATCACCGCAAGAAAACTGCTGAGCTTGCGATTGTCCACTCAACACAAAAGCCTCCCAGAATGCCTTGCAGCGAGTAAACCCACATGACAAGGCCGTGATCCTGACATGTGGAAACATCTGGACAGTTTGCACTTCACTTCCTGATGATACATTCAGAGGATTAAGACAACGCATGAATGGGGTCAGAGAACCGTCAAGGATTGTACATTGCTGGGTCTCCTTACATCGCTCTCCGAATCAGACCATTCTTGCTGGGCTCCAAAAATTCCTCCACCAGAACCTGAATGACTTTCTTCAGCTCCTCTTCCAGGAATTGTTTGTCACTGAAAGTATAAAGGGAAAACATATTAAAGGGAATGTGTAGAGGTTCTGTACAATCTTTTTTTTTTTTTTTTTTTTTTTTATATTATGGTCAGGCCTGAAAAAATAAGAGTTACTCACTGTAAAATCAATTGAGGGGCACAGGAATTCAGAGACAGCAGCCATTGGCTCGCGCTGCTGTCAATCACATCCAATGACGGGGCGCGCCGGGGGCGGGCCGAGTGATACAGTGAGTGGTTATGGCCGCCGGCTGTATCACGGGAGCGCGCCCGCAAGAACTCCTCACCATGAAGGTGAGGAGTTCTTGCGGGGGGGGGGGGGGGGGGTTGCCGAGACAGCCGCCGGGGGACCCCAGAAGACTAGGTTCGGGGCCACTCTGTGCAAAACAAGCTGCACAGTGGAGGTAAGTATAACATGTTTGTTATTTAAAAAAAAAAAAAAAAAAAAAAATCTCTTTAGTGTTCCTTTAAGAGTTAACCATGAATAATGGGCCTAGAGTTATTGATCCCACATGGCGAATTGTAACGTGTAATGCAAGTGTTGTTTTCGTACGCAGACGTCCCCGAGGGGGGTGTTTACGTTTGTTTGTGGGGTTGGGCTCAAAAGCTTTTTTGGTGGGGGGGGGGGGGGGGTTTAAGTGCTTGGGTGTAACTAATTTTTTTAAACTTCACTCAGGGGAGTGAGCACTAAAATGCCCGTACACACGATACGAAAATCGGAAGAATTTTTTTTTTTTGTTTACAAACGGTTTATTGAAAAATAAGTCTCAATACAATTTTAATTGTACATTGGTAAGCGGTACATACACAAAGAAGGGAGCAAAAAATATCAGCATAATTTTATAAGTAGCAGTGATATAAGAGGGAGGGATACAAACATTAGGATGTATGATTAAATCATTGATAAGGTCTTTATACTTCTATAATGTCTTATGGATTAGTTTAATAAGAAAAAGAAAAAAAGAAAAGAAATTCAAAATGTGCCTCCTTCTCTATCCCATTCCTGATATTTCTATAGCACATACCAGGCTGATACACACATTGTTCAGCTCAATACACTGGGCTATAGCTCTTAACTGGCGTTCCTCTACTGTGCCATGGTCTCAAATTATGAATCGCATGCTGGCCATCAAGCTATCAGAACATATCCATCATACTTTATTCAATATTATGGACACATATGATAAAAAATAGAAACCCTGGGTTCTATCTCTGTTAATTCATGGAACTACACGATGATACTATCGGAAGAAAAATTTCACCCGATTTTGTCAGATGTGAACACATCTGATTTTCGTTTCATTAGTACGGTTTTCGTCCGAAAAAAATCATAAGAGCAAGACTAGGCATGCTCAGAAATGAAATACATACATACAAAACTATTCAACACATGACGTCACTTCGGACACTGTATTCTGTAGTACGAGAATTTTCGTATGGTGGGTAACCTCTTCACTTTCAACATGAGACTAGCATGCAACAAAAAACGGACGAACGGTCGCCTGAAAATCCGATACTTTGCAGTCGTAGGGGCTCTACAAAGACCTGAAAGAGCAGGATGACCCTCCAGGTGCAGGATAACAGTGTTAATTTAGTCGACTAAAATATTTTAGGCGACTGATATAATACCATTTTAGTTGACTAAAATTTGACTAAAACAATTGAGATGACTAAAATACGACTAAAACTAAAAAATTGCATTTTAGTCAAAAGTCTAATGCCGCGTACACACGACCGTTTTTAATGTCATTGAAAAAAAACTGCATTTTTCTCGACACAATTCTTTTCAAGCCTGCCTTGCCTACACACTATCGTGGAAAAAAATGTTCGAGTAAAGCGCGGTGACATACAACACTATAAGGGGGAAGTTCCATTCGGATGGCGCCACCCTTCATGTTAGTAAAGTTTGTTGAGAGACGATTCGCGCTTTTCAGCCTCGTGCTTTTCAGACAGTCAGGCCCCTTTCACACTGGGGCGGTTTGCAGGTGCTATTGTGCTAAAAATAGCGCCTGCAAACCAAGCCTAAACAGCGGCTGCTGTTTCTCCAATGTGAAAGCCCCGAGGGCTCACACTGGAGCGGTGCGCTAACAGGACGTGAAAAAAAGTCCTGCTAGCCGCATCTTTGGAGCGGTGTGTTTACTGCTCCTCCACCGCTCCTTCCCATTAAAATGAATGGGACATCGCGGTAATACCGCCCGCAAACCGCGGCTGTAGCCGCGGTTTGCGGGTGGTATTAGCCCTTTTTCGGCCGCTAGCGGGGGTTAAAACCGCACCGCTAGCGGCCGAATACCTCAGCAATCCCGACGGTATAGCGCCACTAAAAATAGCGGCACTATACCACCACCGCACCCAGCGTGAAACCGCTCTTACAGCGTGACAAATGTGCTATCTCCATTACGAACGCTAGTTTTACCAGAACGAGCGCTCCCATCTCATACTTGATTCTGAGCACGCGCCTTTTTTTTTCACGTCGTTAACGTTTACACGGCCGTTTTTCATGACGAGAAAAACGACGAGAAAAATTAGAGCATGTTCCAATTTTTTCATGGACATTTTTCACGTCATTAAAAACGGTCGTGTGTACGCGGCATTAGACTAAAACCAAATTGAAATTTGATGTCAAAATGAACAGTGGTCTGTGGTGCATGTTCATACCTCAATACCATAAATAATAACATACTCGATTTTTCACTCCAGCAGTATATAAGGAGTTTGGAAATTGTAGAGAAATGCTTAAATAATGCATTACAATTTAATTACACCTATTCGATTTTAGATAAATAAAATGATGTTGGTCGACTAAAATGATGTTGGCCGACTAAAATGATGTTGGCCGACTAAAATGATGTTAGTCGACTAAAATGTACTGGAGATTTTAGTCGACTAAATACGATGAAAACAATTGCAGAAGACTAAAATGGTACTAAAACTAAAATGACATTTTAGTCCTAAGACTAAAACTAAAACTAAATCGAAATTTGCTGCCAAAATTAACACTTCAGGATAATATGGGGCATCAATAAAGTATGAAATAAACACCCTGTAAATGTCAGGAGACTGCAATGCCTCAAAGGCTGTCTTTTCAGGAATAGACAGCTGGGACTCTACATCTGAGCCATAAATGAAGACAGGGATTCCCAGCCCCGTCTTGGTTAAAGGGCTTAGGAAAGTCGGGGACTCTGCAGGGGATGGCACTAGATTGTGCACTCCAGCAGCTGAGCAAAAAAACAGCTAAAAAAGCTCTCAGCAGACAGAAGTCCCTGTTGACATGGAGGGGAGGGAGGCCTCGGCCTTACCCAGTGGAAGTGAAAAAGAGGCTTAAAGCGGTTGTATACCCAGAAGTGAAAAAACAAAACAAAAAAAAAACCTGTAAGGCAAAAGGCATAATGAGCTAGTATGCACCGCCGAGGGAGCTGACATTTTGCTTTGGCGATTCTTCCGGGTTCGCTGTGAGTGGCCGGAGCCGAGATGACGTCACTCCCACGCATGCGCGCACGAGTCTTCTTTCCGGCAGAGAGCTCTGATTTTCCGGCAGCATCCACCGGACCTTCAGAGCGCATGACGTCAGCGGCAGAATGCAAGGTGAATATCTCCTAAACCGCACAGGTTTAGGAGATATTCATTTTACCTACAGGTAAGCCATTTTACCTACATGCTAAAGGGGTATACAACTGCTTTAAGAGTTATGGTGATGAGGATAGGGGGAGAAATTCTGTAACTCAACAGGGAAGAACTCAGACTGGGCCAATAACACAGATTGGGATTCAGTGCAGCTGAGACCTGGTGTTTTTGGCTCACTACAGGAAGTTAGGAGCTCACCGGATTTCTATCTGGATTAACAGATATTCTGTACTTCTGCATTTGCAACAATACAAAAATGGGCAAATGCAACACAGAGTCAGACCACATGTGCTTTTTATTTTTCCTTTTTTAGAATTTCCCTGATTTCCCTTTAGATAACAGAAAGCGTGGCAATAGATGAAGACATACAATGTACAAGACACAGACACTGCAGAAAACTCACCCCTGTCCGGGGCTTCCACACATCTCTGCATAGTACTTGACCTTTGGTTCTGTCCCGCTCTTTCTCAGGGTGGCCACACAGCCATTCTGAAATGTGAAGGTGATCATCTGACTGCTCTTACTCACCGGAAGTAACTGCAAAAGAGGAGGAAAGGTGAGAACAACATGGACTCCAGGAAGAATGTCATTTAGTCAGGTCATTATCCTACAGCAACATAAAGATCACCATCGCCTCATCTCATTCATTATATCTGAACCCACTACATGTAATATTAATGGTGTGGAGCATCATCCAAACAATATAAATCACTATTAAAGCTGATCACCTTTACTGTCACTTTAACTAGTTTGTTTGGGCCATGAACAGATTCTAGGAACCAGGGATAGACTGGCCATCGGGACTTTCCTGGTGGGCCGATCATCCGATGTCTCAGTGGGGCCGGCTGAGTGTCATGTCAGTGTCTCTATCTGTGAGTCTGTCACATAATGCTCCTGCCTGGTGGGCCGATCATCCGATGGCTCAGTGGGGCCGGCTGTCATGTCAGTGTCTCTCTGAGTCTATGTCACATAATGCTCCTGGGCTGCCTCCTGCACCCGGCGGCGGCGCCGCCACGCCAGCCAATAGCCATCATCGCTGCCAGCCTGCCACAACACTTCGCTCCTCCTAAATTTACAGCCCCGCCCCAGCGGCGTGACGTCACGTCACTCATGGCCGGAAGGGATTATGGGAGGAGTCGTAGAGTCTAGAGAGCTGCCTGCAACCAAGAGGAGCCGAGCCAGCGCCGCCAAGGAGGAACCATTGCCAACAACTTCATCAGACAGACAGCACTGCACAACAGTCAGTACACTGTAGTATCGCATTCACAACAAGTAAGAAAGCACTAAACTAAATTAGGCTGATGCCATACTGAACTTCAATATGCAGCATGGTGGGGGGAGGGGGGTAAATGTACTGCCACTGGACTGGTCATAGTAACTGATGTAATAATGTCCTTCACTGCACTGGTCCCGGTCACAGATGAATGAATTTACTGGTCACGGGCCACAGATGAATGAATTTACTGGTCACGGGCCACAGATGAATGAATTTACTGGTCACGGTCACAGATGAATGAATTTACTGGTCACGGTCACAGATGAATGAATTTACTGGTCACGGTCACAGATGAATGAATTTACTACCACTGATGTATTAATCTACTGCCACTACTGGTCATGGACACTGATGAATGAATGAATGTACTGCCACTGCTGATCATGGTCACTGATGTGTACGGAGTTACGGAGTGTAACTTACACGTCATTCTAAAGGCGTCTGTAATGTTGGAATGCATCTTTTTTCTAAATTAAGAATAAAAATAAAAAAACCTGTTTATACTTACAGTGGAATGTTTTTACTTATGTTATTTTTTGCGCAATTGCATATAGTTTATATTCTGTGTTTGAAAAAATAAAGTGGGCCGGTCTGGATGAAGTCCAGGACCAAATTTTTGTCCCAGTCCAGTCCTGCTAGGAACTAACTGATATACAATGAGGGGAAAAGGTATTTGACCCCCTGCTGATTTTGTACATTTGCCCACTGACATAGAAATGATCAGTCTATAATTTTAATGGTCGGTTTATTTTATCAGTGAGAGACAGAATAGCAACAAAAATATCCAGAAAAACGCATCAAAAAAGTTATAAATAGATTTGCATTTTAATGAGTGAAATAAGTATTTGACCCCTTCGCAAAACATGAATTAGTACTTGGTGGCAAAACCTTTGTTATCAATCAGAGGTCAGACGTTTCTTGTAGTTGGCCTCCAGGTTTTCACACATCTCAGGAGGGATTTTGTCCTCTTTGCAGATCCTCTCCAAGTCATTAAGGTTTTGAGGCTGACGTTTAGTAACTCGAACCTTCAGCTCCCTCCACATATTTTCTATAGGATTAAGGTCTGGAGATTGGCTAGGCCACTCCAGGACCTTAATATGTGCTTCTTCTTGATCCATGCCTTTTGTTGCCTTGGCCGTGTGTTTGGGTCATTGTCATGCTGGAATACCCATCCACTACCTATTTTCAATGGCTGAGGGAAGGAGGTTCTCACCCAAGATTTGATGGTACATGGGCCCCACCCATCGTCCCTTTGATGCAGTGAAGTTGTCCTGTCCCCTTAGCAGAAAAACACCCCCAAAGCATAATGTTTCCCCCTCCATGTATGACGGTGGGGGATGGCGTTCTTGGGGTCATAGGCGGCATTCCTCCTCCTCCAAACTCTGCGAGTTGAGTTAATACCAAAGAGCTCGATTTTGGTCTCATCTGACCCACAACACTTTTCCCCCAGTTCTCCTCTGAATCATTCAGACGTTCATTAGCAGACTTCAGACGGCCTGTACTTGTGATTTCTTGAGCAGGTGGACCTTGCGGGGGTGCTGCAGGACTTCATTCCTTCACGGTGTAGTAATTGTTTGATCATTGACAAGATTCTCCCATGTTGTTCTGGGCTGATTCCTCCCCGGTCTCATGATCATTAAGCCTAGGTTCACACTGCCTCCTGCGAACCACTGCGGGTGTGATTACATTGTTAAATGACACCCGCAGATCGGTTCACAGATCGCAGTGTGAACTCGCACAGGAGTCAGGTCGCATAGGTGAGAACACCCATGTGATACGATTTTGAGTGCGGGGAAAAACAAGTCCCTGCACTATTTTCTGTGCAAATCCAATGCAAGTTCAGCCATACAACTGTATGGCTGAACTCGCATTGCTCAGAGTTCACATGTGATCGGCACCTGCGGTGTGGGTGCGAATCACGTGCGATCTCTGAGATTGCGCTAGTGTGAACCCAGGCTGAAACTCGACAAGCTGAGATCTTGTATAGAGCCCCAGACTGAGGGAGAGTGACAGTTATTTTGTTTCTTCCATTTGCGAATAATCGCACCAACTCTTGTCACCCTCTCACCAAACTGCTTGGCGATGGTCTTGTAGCCCATTCCAGCCTTTGGCCATGGTGGAGAGATTGGAATCGGATTGCTTCTGTGGACAGGTAACAAGCTGAGATTAGGAGCACTCCTTTTAAGAGAGTGCTCCTAATCTCAGCTCGTTACCTGTATAGAAGACACCTGGGAGCCAGAAATCTTGCTGATTGTTAGGGGATCAAATACTTATTTCACTCAATAATCACTTCTGCCCCAGAAAATTTGGCTGCTCAATGACTGGGCCATTTTTTGCAATACAGCACTGCGTTGCTTTAACTGACAATTTGCGCGGTCGTGAAACGCTGTACCCAAACAAAATTGACGTCCTTTTTTCCCCACAAATAGAGCTTTCTTTTGGTGGTATTTGATCACCTCTGCGGTTTTTATGTTTTGTGCTATAAAAAATAAATAAAAAATATTTTGTACTTTTTGCTACAATAAATATCCATTTAAAAAAAAAAAAATTCCCTCAGTTTAGGCCGATACGTATTCTTCTACATATTTTTGGTAATAAAAATCACAATAGGTGTATATTGGTTGGTTTGCGCAAAAGTTATAGCGTCTACAAAATAGATTTATGGCATTTTTATAATTTTTTTTTTTTTTTTACTAGTAATGTCAGCGATCTGCGATTTTTATCAGGACTGCAACATTATGGCGGACACATCGGACACTTTTGACACCATTTTGGGACCACTGGCAGTTATACAGCGATCAGGGAAGGGGTTAACACTAGGGGGCGATCAAGAGGTCAACTGTGTTCCCTAATGTGTGTTCTAACTGTGGGGGGAGGGGACTGACTATAGGAGATGATAGATCGTGGTTCCCAGCTAGTAGGAACTCACGATCTGTCTCTTCTCTCCTCACAGAAGAGGGATGTGTGTGTTTACACACACGTCCCTGTTCTGCCTCTCGTGCCCGCGATCGCGCGTGACCGGTGGTCATCACCACCGCTGGCCACGAGCATCGGCACCCATGCAGTGGGCTCGTGCGCCTGCTACCCCTCTTAAAGGAGCCAATGTACAGCTACGACGGCTCGCGGGATTGTGCCGACCTGCCGCAGTATAATGATGGTGGCTGGTCAGCAAGGGGTTAAAATGCAAATCAATTTAGAACTTTCTTGAAATGCCTTTTTTCTGTGTATTGTTGTTGTTATTCCGTCTGTCACTGTTAAAATAAACCGAACATTAAAATTATAGACTGATCATTTCTTTGTCAGTGGGCAAACGTACCGAATCAGCAGGGGAGCAAATACAGTGGAACCTCGGATTGTGAGTAATGCGGTTAATGAGCGTTTCGCAATACGAGCACTGTACTTGAAAAAATCCTAACTCGGTTGGCGAGTGTTGTCTCGCAAAACGAGCAGGATTCAGGCCAAAGCGGTGTGCAGTACCGCGTTTGGCCTAAAGAGGGGGGGGGGGCCAGAGCCCCGTTTCCGAGCCTTGCTGAGGTGTCCTCGGGCCTTTCCGCGTGTTTCCGAGGCTCTCCGGCACCCCCCCACCTCTGGCCGCATGCGGTATTGCATGCCATTGAAGTCAATGCGGAACAAATTATTTTTGTTTCCATTGACTTCAATGGGGAAACTCGCTTTGATATGCGAGTACTTTGGATTACGAGCATTCTCCTGGAACGGATTCTGCTCGTAATCCGAGGTTCCACTGTACTTATTTCCCTCACGGTAATGTGATTATTTACCAGCACCGATGTCCTTTGACAGAAAATAACTAAGAGGTGAAGCTGGTCCAACGAGAAGAACATGGCTGCTAGAGCGAGGATGTTGTAGCATAGAGTATGAATAATCCTCCATGCGGCAGCTAACAAATGCTCAAGTGCTGGAAACGACAGCGGAAGTAACACTTTACAGCTAACAGGAAGAAACTGCAAATGAAAGTGGGGAATAAAAGGAAAAGGAAAGGCCAAAGATGATGCTTAGGCTACAGGGGTGTGACAAAGACTTACACTTTTCTTGCTCTGCTGGCTGCTGTCGTAGCCGGTGGTCACATCCCTGACGTGGAGAATGCCGTACATTCCACAAGACTGCGGATATCTCTTTGGCCCGGTGTAATTTCTCAGCCGATCAAATATCCTCTTGTTAGTGGCGGGGTCGTAGCACAGGAAATAGGAAGTTTTTGAGATGTGATAACCGTATCTGGAAATTAAAAAAAACACTACAAATGGTGAGAGACTGAAGACAATAAAAAGTCCCACAGGCCCACCTGTCCCAGGACAGTCAGTATGTATCAGGACTGTCCAAACTACAGCCTGCGGGGCCAAATGTGGCCCACTACAAGATTTTAGACAGTCTGCAGCTGATGTGCGCAGCCGCTGCTTCTCCCCTCAACAGCCAATGTGCACAGCCGCTGCTTCTCCCCTCAACAGCCAATGTGCACAGTCTCTGCTTACCAATACCCCCTGCACCCAACCGCTCAACAGCCAATGCGTGCAGCCGCTGCTTCTCCCCTCAACAGCCAATGTGCACAGCCGCTGCTTCTCCCCTCAACAGCCAATGTGCACAGCCGCTGCTGCTCCCCTCAACAGCCAATGTGCACAGCCGCTGCTGCTCCCCTCAACAGCCAATGTGCACAGCCGCTGCTTCTCCCCTCAACAGCCAATGTGCACAGCCGCTGCTTCTCTCCTCAACAGCCAATGTGAACAGCCGCTGCTTCTCCCCTCAACAGCCAATGTGAACAGCCGCTGCTTCTCCCCTCAACAGCCAATGTGAACAGCCGCTGCTTCTCCCCTCAACAGCCAATGTGAACAGCCGCTGCGCACAGCCTCTGATGAAAACACTGATGAAAGGAGGGGCTCTGATGGGGACATAGATACAAGGGAGGTGGGAATTTGAAGGGGGGACTGTGATGGGGACCCAGATGTAAGGACAACTATCTCCTATTCTTTGTGCCTTTAGGCCATCTCATAAAACCCATCTCTTTAGAGAAGTCTATTTTGCTTCTAATAAACGGTCTTCATACTTATTCTATCAGCTCATCCCCCACAGTTATTACCTTTTGTATCACTTGACACCCCCCCCCCCCCTTAGATTGCAAGTTCTAACGAGCAAGGCCTTCTGCATCTTATTGTATAGAATTTTATTGTAACTGTACTATCTACCTTAATTTGTTTTTAAAGCAATGCGCAAACTGTTGGTACTATATAAGGGCCGGTTTGCACCATAGGAGGATACGACATGTTCTACTTTTTTCCCTGGAACTGCAAGCACTGGTTGTGAACTATGCTATTGAAGACCATATAACCAACTTTCTATGCATTTTTGATGCAAAAAAAAAAAACGCACTGGACCTAAATGAGGAGAAGGAAGAAGTCAGAAGAAAGGAGAAGAAAAGAAGGGAGGAGGAAGAAGGGAGGAAGGAAGAAGGAAGAAAGGAAGAAAGGAAGGAAGGAAGGAAGGAAGGAAGGAAGGAAGGAAGGAAGGAAGGAAGAAAGAAGAAAGAAGGAAGAAAGAAAGAAGGAAGAAGAAAGCATTTAGAAATAAAAAAAAATTGACTTTTTATACTGGCTCAACTTTCGGACTATCTATGCTTTGTTTTACTGAAGTTGTTAATTTGTTGCCCTCAATCATATTATTCCGATTAAAAGAAAAAAAAAAAAAAACATTCAATTAAATTGTATTAATTAATTTGACTGATATTTTCTGGGCTGATTTCCTGTAAATAACAGAACTCACTTCTCATATATTTGGACAAGCTGTTGATTTAGGCTCATATTGATGCTGTCTAGATAAGTGGCCATTTCTGCAACCACCGCCGCCGCGCTGACTCCATCTTTGTCCAGCACAGCTGTCCCGCACATATAGCCTGGGGAGATAAAAAAGGCGAGAAGTTATCCAAAGCAATGCAGACAGAGGTAAGGAAGGATATAATAAAATAACATTGTACAAGAGAGATGTGAAAGAAGAGTAGATATGGTGGCCTAGGGCATTATGGGACAATTCCAGAGCCAACAGAGCTCCATTTATTATTTAAAGGACAGGATGTGAGAGTAGAATAATATCAGCAATGAAGACTCACCTATCGATTCCTCAAATGCAAACAAGACGGTTTTCCCTTTATCCAAGAGCTCTTTCACTCTTTTTCCGATCCATTTAAATCCTGGCAGAGTATCCTGTGAGAGAAAAGGCTGGGCTTACTTATATTTTGTGAAAACTATGGAGGGATCTCCAAACTTTCTAAACACAGGGCCAGTTTACTGTCCTTCAGACTTTAAGGGGAGCAGAGTTTGGCCAGTGAGAGCACAAAATACATAGGAGTAAACAATACCCCATCTTTAGTATTAGGGGAAGATTAGTGCCCCATCGTCAGTATCAGTGGAAGAAAAAGTGCCCCATCGTCAGTATCAGGAATAGTGCCCCATTGTTGGTGTCAGTGGAAGGAATTATACCCTATTGTTGATGTGAGTAAGAGGAACATTGCCTCATATCAGTGGGAGAAATAGTGGCCAGATAAAGACTAGCAATAGGCCACATCCAGCCCTCGGGGTTCAGTTTATAGTGTCAGAGTGACAGCTCTGAGCCTGCTGGGGCTTCTGACATCCAAGATGGCGGCACCCAGCAACAGTCTCAGGACTTTTGGATGTCTACACAAGGGAGAAATTTACAGGTAAATAACATGTATAACATTTGTTGAATGCACATATAATCTTATGGGAAGAATGTTGATTAAACGAACGGTCTGCGGAAGGGTCTCTCTTACTATTCCCCCATCTCACCTCATAGTGTAAGCCTTCACGTTTGGCGATGGCTTGCAGGATTTTGGAAGAGACGGTGGTGGCCAGCATATACACATCCCCCGCCTCACATCTCCCTTCTGATTTCTGCCAGCAGAAGAACATCCACCAGCCAAGTAGAGCCGCCAGCTCGTTCCCTGTGAACACCTTCCACTGGTCTCTGTAACACAAAAAGGGGTTTATCCTGTAAAGGAATCGCCGGAGACAGAAATATGGGAGCCACCACTGAGGATTTGTATTAAAAGATGCACTACACCATGCAAGCCACGTGCCCCTTCATAGCCTAATGCACCGGGAATTTATCACTGGATAGGATGGAGGAGGACTAGTAAGGAAGCGCTGGACAGACGACTTTACCATTAATCCCCTGGATGAGATGTACGTCAGTGTAGAGGACAAGGCAAGATGTGTGCTTCCACTGGTATGCAAAAAAGGTACCAATCCTGTATTTTCTATGTGCCCTTGCAGTGACTAGTCTTGAGCAACTGCTGAAAAACACCAGTCACTAGACAGTCTGAATGGACCCCAAATCAGCTGAATACATTTCAGATGCTTCAAAACAAAAAAGGTTTGCAAAGTGTTTGGTTCATTTTCTTTAGAAATTAGTAGAAAAGCCTTTACCCTGTCAGCATGGTGCAAATAGGGATACTTACTTTCTGTTTGGAAGCAGTGGCCTCTTTGCAGAAGTCCAGCACACCCCTACCTAGACAGATCAAGAGTTCTACAACCAGCAGGGAGCACAAGCTTTGCAGATTGCAGAACGGTAGGTCTGACTCAGCAGGGGACATCCTAGTAGAAAAGCCATTACCCTGCCAGCATACTGCAAATAAGGATTCTCTGCTGAGAGCGGGAGGGGGGGGGGGGGGGGGCGTGGAACCCAGAATCCCTTAGAGAGGTTGGGAAACCCTTGCTTCAGCTCCCCATGCACCTCCTATGTGCAAGTCACCCTGTGTCTATTAGGGGCACAGGGTGACAGAGAACCCCAGTTTGATCGATACTAATCAGACTCACTGTACAACCACACTGGAATGGTGTGTGTGTGTGTGTGTGTGTGTGTGTGTGTGTGTGTGTGTATATATATATATATATATATATATATATATATATTGTATCATACTGTTGTGAACTCTTTGCTGGGTCGTTTGGGGTGTGGCTGTATTCCATTGTTGCACTATGTCTGTCTGCCTTGGGAGAAAAGTATTATGGGATGTGTATGTGTGTTTGCTGTGAGGAGGGAGGGGGGAACTCCTCCAACAGCTTTCCCTGCTGATTGGACAGTCTACCCCGCCCTAAATGCAAAGGGAGGGGGGATTGTCCCGAGTGTTACCTGCGTTTCAATAAACAGTTCATGTTTAGCAGCTAAAACGAGTACTGCCTAGTTCTTGGTTGTCAGCGGTTGGAATATCCCTCATCTATATTCAGACTGGAGGAAGCAGTATTTGACGAAAGCACTCAAGCGGAGTGTGACGGGGTTCCATTACACTACAACCAGTAGGGAGCACCAGCTTTGCAGATAGCAGGACTGTAAGTCTGACTCAGCAGGGCACATGCAAGTAGAAAAGCCATTACCCTGCCAGCATGCTGCAAATAAGGATACTTGGAAAATGATGGCATTCTTATCAAATGTTCAAAAGAGATAAATAATTCACAGTAGCGGATTTACTCTTTTTTTAAACATTGATAAGAATTCCATCATTTTCCAATAAGACATGCATAGTAAGTAGCAGCAAGATTTATAAATATTGATTCAGGTTGTATACACAATTCTTATATTAAATAAGGATCCTTGCTTTCTGTTTGGAAGCAGTGGTCTCTTTGCACCAGTCCAACACTGCGCCCCCCGCTGAGACAGATCAAGAGTACTACAACCAGCAGGGAGCATGGGCTATGCAGAACGACAGGTGTCAGCAGAGTGAGCATCATACGATGTGAAACGCGTTAGCTTAGTCCCTGTTCACATTTTGTGGTTGTATGCTGTGCTGTGTTATGGTTTTTACAGAATAAATAAGCATTTTTTCACGGAGTGCGGCCATCCAGGATTTTCTTCCTTTACTGTCAGCAGAGGATGGTGGGATCAAGGGTCCTTCTCTGCAGCATGCGGGTAGGGGACAGGCTTAACTACTCAGGTTGCAGCTATTAAAAAAATTAACTGTGCGAACAAGATTTTTTTTTATTTCCGCTTTGGTTTTGATGCACTTAGAATGGATTTTAGATTATATGAATTATTGCAGATAAAAATGTTGCATTTACAATTCCTGTCAGCAGATGGAGCTCTGGGATTCACTGTACATTTCCCAGGCTATCCTTAGCTGCTTTACTGGGAAAAAAAAAAGACTGTATAAAGAGCTCCTGCCCTCGCTCTGTCTTTTCAGGTGATTGTATGAAGTTTGATTTAGAGAGAATGAGTTCCAACTACAATCTAAAATTTTTTTTTTTAGAACCTTTCACAAGCGTTTACAATGTTATTATAACACTCACGTTTCCTATTAAAAAATTGTCCCCCGATGTCCGGTTTCATCTTTTTAAAAAAGCTTTGATGACTGTGCTCTGGCCGGTGTCATTTTGCTTGTGGGCATGTGAAGCCCACAAGCATTTAGTTCCGGAATACTTTGCCCCGTTCTCACGCATGTGCACTAATGCGTTGTAGCGGTGCTGTAAAGTATACAGGTTGCCAAAACAACGGGCGTCGGCAGTGCCCGTCCCGTTGTTATGGCAACCTAGCCCTCGGCGCTGCCCACTGGCTCCTGGGAAATGATGACACATCTCCCAGGAGCAGTAGCAAGCGAAGGGAAGTGACGAAAGGAGCCTTGGCGATGGAGGAAGATTTAGAGGGACCGCATAGCAACCGTCATTTAAAGGGGAGTACAAAAAAAAAAAAATCTCCCAATTTTTTTTATTTTTTATTTCATGCACATCAATAACATTTTTTTTGAGTGGAACTCCACTTTAAAGCAAGAAGCTTCTGTTGTAGCCTCTCTTTAGAAAACCGACAACGCTCTGTAAAGCCAGTGTCAGGCATGCACATTGCATTAGATGTTTATTTATAACTAGGCTAAGAATTTTTTCCATTCCCTGGTATCTAAAAAGGAGAGCCGTTGTCTGTACAATGCGTGATTCATGAACAGAAGGGACACTATAAAGCACTTACGAGTCTTGTAGTTCAGCCACAGCCAGCCTATCAGCATCGGGGTCCGTAGCCAGCACCACCCGGGCCCCCTCCTTCTCCGCCAACCTTAGAGAAAGCGCCTAGGGGGGGAACAGGGAGAGAATGTCACCACTAACTGATTTAAAAAAATAAAACAATTTCAAGCTTTTTTTTTAAGACAGAAGTCGAAGATAAAAGAAAAAAAAAGGCATATAAATGGCACAGATGGGGCAAGTCACAGCACAGAGAGGAGAAGATCGGTGAAAGCCAAAAGCTGCGGAAAATAGATGTTTTTACCACTTCCTCTGCTAAACTCAAAGCTGGCATCCAAGATGGCAACCCAATTCTTCCTCTCCTGCGGATTCCCACACAGCTCTACAGGTAACACCACATGCAGAATTCACTTTCATAAAAAAGTATACTAAAGGTTTGTTTTGTTAAATAACAAACATGTTATACTTACCTGCTCTGTGTAGTGGTTTTGCACAGAGCAGCCCGGATCCTCTTCTTCTGGGTTCCCCTGGCACTCCTGCCCCCATAGCAAGCCGCTTGCTATGGGGGGGGGCGACTCATGCGCGCTCGCTCCGGAGCCCAGCTCTGTGTGTCCATAGACCGTTCCCCGCTCCCTCCTTACTGGTTGTGAATGACTCTGAGCCAATGAGAACAGAGAGACCCAGGAGAGTCTTGGCTCTTGTGCACATTGCTGGATTGAAATTGGGCTCAGGTAAGTACGGTATAAGGCCCAATGTACACTGCTGCTGGTAAACGGGCGTTTAGGAGCAGTTGGGCATTTTTTTCAGCTGCCCCTGAACTCTCCTCTCTGTTATCTTATCAGTACATGTACACAGAGTCGTTTATAGTAGTTTCAAGGCAGTTGAGTTTAGAAGCTTTTTTTTGTAAAGCAAAAAAAATGCATTCAGGACGGATGTTCAGAGGCATTTGAAACGTCAAATGCCTGTAAACGCGATAACTCATGTTTATCTGTGTTTCGTTTACAGGTGTTTTTAATGGAGATACATGTTTGAATATTTAAAAAAAAAAAAAAAAAACACACGCTTTTAAACGCAAACGCGGCATGTAAACACAGCAAAACGAACGTTTTTAAACGTCAGTTAGTATCTGTCAAGTTAAATTGTTCAGGGGAGGTTTTAAAACATCCCATGAACATTAAAGCTATTGGCCCGTACACAATTCGAAAATCGGACGACAGATGGTTAGTTTTTTTTTTTTTTGCACGCTAGTCGCATATAGAATACGGAGAGGTTACTAAAGTTAAGAAAATTCTCATACGACAGAATAAAAAAATCAGAAGGGATGGATTTTCCTCGGTCTCACTGCAGTCTCTCTCCCGCTGCCGGCGGATGTGTTCCCGGGCATCAGTAAGCACTGGACAGCCCGGGGAACCACGGGAGGAAGGCGGGCCACCAGAAGAAGGGGGGCACCGTGCGGCCGGCTGTGAGAAAGTAGTCGGCTGCTATGGAGCTGCCGTATCACTTTCACTTTGAAGCCGGTCGCCGACTATACAAAACCCGCACAGGCAGCTGCCATCAGTTTAGGATCAAGAGCTGAGCTGAGCAAGTCTATCAGTGCTCCGGATTTCACTGAATTGTTTGAGGATAGGAAACATTTTAATGGTTCTGTTCATACATATTTTATTTACAGTGGAACGCAGGTAACGAGCCTTTCGCAATACAAGCAATTCTTTTTTTTTTAAATCCCGACTCGGTTTGCAAGTGTCTTGCAAAACTAGCAGGATTCAAGCCTCTGCGGTGTGCAGGACTGCATTTGGCCAGATGTGCGGGGGCACCAGTGACACTCGGAGACGTTCAGAACCGCTCAGAAATACTCCGTTCCCGAGCCTTTCCGGGGGTTTCCAAGTGCATCTGAGCAGTCTCCGAATATTTCCAAGTCTCTCCGGCCGCCCCGTCCCCCCCTCTGGCCACATGTGGTATTGCATGCAATGGAAGTCGATGTGGAACAAATTATCTCCGTTTCCATTGACTTCTATGGGGAAACTCGCTTTGATATGCGAGTGCTTTGGATTATATGATATTCTCCTGGAATGGATTATGCTCGTAATCCAAGGTTCCACTGTAGTTTTATACACTGTATATCCACTAGATGGCACCTTATGTTCAGTTCTCAGCATAATATAGTACATAAATCTGGTTTGGTTACACACAAATAGATTATTACCATACTCCTGTTCTCCATCCACACGCCTGACTTCTCTTACACAACATTTTTCCTTCTGGGTCAGTCCTGATCTGGGATACTATAGGCTTTGATGCGTCACAAATCACTGACTACAGATATTAATGACATAACTTGCTCAATTGTTGGGGGGGGGGGGGTTGTTAATACTTCAGAAAAAGGAACTATTGACAACTTTACCATTTTCACAGAGCCAAACGCCAAACACTACCTCTACTAGAATCTCTTTTCTATTCTGAGGGTATGGCACATATCATATGACATCCCCAGGTTTAAGTGGTGATACAGGGATGATGATTGCAGCTGCAAGAGAAAATTATCCTGGGAATAAAACTTTCAGCAGCCGAAGCGCTTTCATGTAGAAGTGATATGAGCGGCAATACACCAACTCAGTCACTTCTACAGTCCCCTGCCCCCGCCTACCACCACCGTCGTGTTTCCCCGGCTCTCCCAAGACCGCTACGCCCGGTGGCATCTGAGAGGAACAGACGTTGTTCCCTCTCTCTGAGATCAGAAACCGGAAGCAATGAGGAGTTTCGTCACTTTCGGTTCGATGTTTACAAGTCGTTATCGGCTTTGTACAAGCATCCGAACAACCCAATCTCAAATTGATCTAATGCTCTGGAGGCAAGAGGAAACATCTAAGGTCTAGAATACCCCAGATCTCTCCATAAAGAGGACCTGTTATGCATATTGCTAATACAAGGGATCTTGTTCATCCCTTGTGATATCAATAAAGTTGATAAAAAATAAATAAAGGGACAGTGTAAAAAAAATAAAAATAAAATTGAAATAAATAAATACATTTAAAGCGCCCCCATCCACTCGTGCTCACGCACAAATGCGAACGCATACACAAATCCCATGCACATATGTAAACAATGATCTCACCACACATGCGAGGTATCGCTGGGAGAGCGCTTCAGATCTCCTGTGTAACTTTTTAAATGGTAAACGGTAAAGGCTTTTAAAGTGTCACTTATGGAAGCTTTATAGGTACTAGGTACTGTAGTTTGGTGCCGTTCCACAAGTGTACACAATTTTAAATCCTGACATGTTGGCATAACATCATCTTTTCTATTTTACAAAATAACTGGGCATTATATTGTTTGTTTGCACTAAAATTCATTAAGGCCCCTTTCACACTTGTGCGACTTGGGACTGCAAAGTCACATGACAAAGTTGTACCCCATGATTTCCAATGAGTACCGTTCATATATGTATGACTTCAAGTCGCAGCGAGTCAAAGTGATCCCTGTACTACTTTGATCAGACTTTGATGCGATTTGAGGTCTATAGACCTCAACTTTACACAGGCATTCCATGAAATCGCGGCAAAATCGCAGTAGTGTGAAAGGGGCCTAAAGTGTATCTTTTTTTATTTTAAAACTGCACTTTAAAAAAAAACACTGCAAAAATACTGTGTGACAAAAAATTGCAACCATTTTATTCTCTAGGGCCTCTGCAGAATTCTACAGAAAGCAGAGCATGTAAATAACATTTCTATTGTGGGCCATATACTTTTGTTGTTTTAACGATTCGTTTGGATGTTTTTTTTTTATTGCTTTAATCCCTTCTCACCATAAACCTGTCTGGGTATACTGCCTGCATTTACTGTGTCCAGCCTGAGCTGTAATATAAACACCCCTCTATCTAGTCACATAACCCCTTATTTACCAGGACACATTCTCCTTCCTCGGGGTTCGGACATTTCACAGATGAAAAATTGGGGTCGGGGTCCTTCTGCTCCGGGACGGGAATGGGAGGGTCAAAGCCGAACACTTTGAACGCGGACTGGACGTAGTCGTGACCGACCCCGTGAAATGAGGTGTGAACAAACTTCATTGGGGTCTTCTGGTTCATCTCCCTGGAAGAGAAATACATAATACTAGGTTAGCTAAAGGGAACATCTAATATCGGGCCAAACAAAATCGATCAGCGAGGAATCAGAACCCCTCTCCTGGTCCCTGATAGAGGAGACAAATCAATCTACCATATGCATGCTGCAGCTGGCTGATTGGACCCACAACAATCCAATATACAGAGATTTATCAAACCAAAGGCAGCATGTGCACATGTCGATCGATCTGAAAACCAATATTTCTTTGTATTAACAAAAAATAAATAAACAGCAAGCTGAATATGGAGAAAGCATCGGCCCCTTAATGAGGGCCTGAACCAGAAACATGTGCCCAGAAAAAGGCAATCCAAAAAATTGACTAGTCACCAGTATTGCCTGTGGTCTCCCTGCAGCTGATATTTTCCCCATTACTAGCTTACCAAACCTCGTTCTGCATTGTCTCTCTTTATGGAGGCGGCCATCTTGGCAGAGGCAGGACTTTGATTCCTCATGTCTAGAGCAAGGAGAACATTGAGCAGCACAGTAGTGGCATCACCAAATCTGACTTACTTGAGCCCGATCTCGATCCAGCACTGTGCCCATCCACAGAAGTGCTCTCCTCTCACAGGCTTTGCTGAGAGCAACGTAATCCATTGGCTCCCACTGCCATCAGTCAAATCCTGTGACGAGGGAGTGGGGCTGAGCCTCACCGTCTGTCTATAGACGCATGCAGCAAGGCTCGGGTTCAAGCCCGCAGGTGTGCCACTATAGGAAGCTGGTTCCTATAATGGCACACCCCAAAAAAGGGGCCTGGAGCGCTGGCAGGGGACACCAGAAGAAGAGGATGGGGGCTGCTCTGTGCAATACCAGAACAGGCAAGTATAACATGTTAATTAAAATAATTTTTGGGACTTTACAAGCACTTGAAATCTCATACTGCACATATACAGTAGGCACAGAAGAGCCTAGGCACACTCACATACTAGTAAGTGAACTGAGATTTTTTTTTCAGGACAAATTCCAAGCAAAAGGTACATTTATTCAGGGGACTTTTCAGGCACAATAAACATTTCTAAATTTTCTCTATACCATAGCAAGTCTTCACATTTTTGGTTTTGTTCCAGACACAATCTACCTGGATATAAATAATGAAATGAGGAGCATGCAAAGGGCCTGCAGCTAGATAGAAATCAATAGAGGACAGATAGCATAGCCTGCTATAAGCCAGAAATCATTATGTGCAATTATCACAAAGAACAACCCATAAAGTCAATAATTCAAATGTTGTAACAAAGCCAAAAAAGCATTCCTGACAGGGACCTCTAATGTGATTGAATCAAATAGTAAACGCAGTGTGCAGCAATATGTCTCAAAGTATAAAAAAAGCTTCAACATTTAACTAAACCCTACTGCTGACTAAAAACCTTGCACAAAGTGCAGAGGAGAGCACCCAAACAGGATCCAACACCCAAAGAAACATTACAGGCTGTCCCCATGACCAAGTACGGCTACCAAAGGTTTTACTGAAGTTGCACCGATTGGAAAGCAGGAGCAAAGCGTGATTTCTCCGTAAGGGAGACCAGGCCCAACGCCGCCACAGAGACCAAGCCCAACGCCCCAGAAAAAAAAACAAGGACTCTCAGAGTTGGATAAGGTGATACCCAGGGGGCATGTCATTTAATGCTTTACCAATGTCCAATCACCTGAAGATACCAGCCTATAACCCAGCGTCTATGAATATCAAGCCTGTGCCCTGTACATTACCATGAAGATCAAGTAAAAAAAATTACCAATGGCATAACAGTCAAGTGAAAACTTTCAGGGGGCTCAAGCGCCTCTTTCAGAAGGACAATCTGTTGTTGCAGCTTTTTTTGCTGCCTAGTTTCCAGCTTAAAATTGATTGTGCAGTAAAGG